>OY390717.1:38307376-38907376 GCA_959613365.1 Balanococcus diminutus | reverse complement strand
TTGTTTTGTTTTTTGTTTTTGCTCTTTGTTTTTTTGAGAAAAAATATCACTTATTCTGAGTATACAATTTTCTCAATTTTCTGGGGAAAACTTCATTTTTTTGGAGGAAAAAGTTGTATAACATAGGTATTGGAGTAAAAATATTTTTCAAATTTTTGTATCAAAAAAATAAATTTTTTGGACAAAAGAAATTATACCTACTTAATTTCTTTGGTGAAAAGAAATCTTAATTTTATTTTTAATCTTCACACTGAAAAAAAATGAATTTTTAAAAACCGTAATGATTCTGGGTAAAACACAGTAAAATTAGGATACGTCTCCAACTCCAGAATCATTCCGGTGAAAAACAGAAAAGATTCAGTTCTATTCCAGAATGATTACAGAGACTCCGTAATCATTCTGGAATAGAACTGAATCTTTCATGTTTTTCACCGGAATGATTCTGGAGTAGGAGACGTATCCTAATTTTACTGTGTTTTACCCAGAATCATTACAATCCATTTTTTTCAGTGGCAGTTTTTTGGCAAAAGAATTTTTAACTAATTGTTTTAGTGAAAAAATTGAGTGAAAAAATCTTCAATTTTTATTGATCCAAAAATACGAGTACATGATTTTTTGAGGTTGAAAAATTTTAAGTATAAATTTTTGGAATCATTCGTCAATGTTCGTGCCAAAATTTTTTCTGTTTTCTGGAGTATTTTTTTTTCAAATTTTCGAAATAAATATGTATTTTTAAAAATTTTTGCAATTTTCGGGTGTAAGAAATCAGCAATTTTTTAGGTAAGAAAACAAAAAAAAATCCAATTTTTTTGAAGTAACAAAAGTTTCTTTTGGTAAAAAACTTTAATTTTTATTGATCAAAAGAATTTGTAATTTTTCGAATGTGCAGAAAAAAGTCTATGTTTTTTCGGAATTAACGGGGCCTCCTGATTTTTTTGGAGCAAAAAGTTATTAGTAGGTACTAGGTACCTACTTTTTATTTTTTAAATTTCTTTTGAACTGAATAAAAATATTTTTCAAATTTTTGTAGGAAAAAATCTTGATTTTTTGCAGTAATCTCACAATTTTTTGGTGAAAAGAAGCATCTACATTTTTTCAGTGAAAAAAATTACCATCTTTTTGAATTTGAAAATTTTCTTATTTTTTGGACTAGGTAAAACAGTTATCATTTTTTTGAAACAAAAAAAATTTCAATTTGTTTCGATGAGAAATCTCCAATTTTTTTATTTTCATTTTTTTTTTGAGTGAAATGTTCTTATTTCTTTACAAGTAAAAATTTTCAAAAATTATTTTGGATGAAAAATATTTTTAAGTTTTTGTAGAAAGAAAATTTTCAATCAGCTCTTTAAAATTTCAACCTATGCTACCCCTTCGGGAAAAATTTAGCTACAGAATAGAAAATTTCAAATTTTGGGCTTTGTTTGAAAATTACAGTCTTACCAAATCTTGAAAAGTTTGATTGAAGAACAATAATAAATCAAATAAAAAAGAATTGATTTTCAAAAAAAATTATTGAAATTTGTCTTCAATATTGAACAAGGATTAGGTATAAAAATCCATGTTTTCAACAAAATTTCAGAAAAAATTGTTTCAACAATATTCTAAAATTTTTCTCCCTCCCTCCCCCCCCCCTTCCCAAAAAAAAGCAAAAAAAAGCAAAACGCAAGTAGTAAACTACCATACTAATTTCTTGACAAAATTAAAAACTATAATATTTGTGAAAATCATTTGCCTGAAAAAATCGAAAAAATCAACAAAATTTGGAATAGAAAAAAATTGTGTTTTCATCACTACCGTAGATATTTTAACAAAATTTGAAAAATAATTTTCAAACAAAATTCGATAAACTGAGTTATAGTTAGTCACAAACAAAATTTTAAAAATTTTGCTTCCATAAAAAATAAAAAAATTTAAACTTTTGAAAAAAAAATTTATAAAAAGATTTCCAGTAGTCGTTTTAACAAAAAATGTTATTTTCATCCTGTGTGACGATAAAGTAATTTTTGAACCATGCACGATCGTTATAATAGAACATTTCTCAATTTTATTCTGTTCTGAAAATTTTCCTGGAATTTTAAATTTCGCCTTCGATTGAAATCGGAATTTTTTCAAGGTATTTGGAACTCTATATACGACTTGCAAAATCCATCGCGATTTTTTCGATTTTCCACTACTTCAACATTCAATATTGATTATTGAATTGGAATCAGGTTAAGAAAATTTTGTGAAAAAAATGTATCATTTTTGCCAAGAAGAAGAAAATAGTTATCAGTAATCATTTATTCAATCCTCGGATGATATCAATGCTAGAAAAATTTTAAGGGGCGGGTACATGCGAAGAATAAGAGCACTCAAAAGCCTATAGGCCTACGCCGATGACATAAAGATATACGAGAATGTTTACACTAATACAACAAAATATACGAAAAAAGAAAATCCCATCGGATATATTAATCAATCATACGTATGCTGCGACAAGATCGATGAGAGAGAAAGAGAGGAAAAATAATAAAAACCAATCGCTGCCATTTACAACAACCAAAAAGTATACGTACAGTTTTTGCTTGAGAAAATTTTTACGATGATAATAAAAGCATATAGAGCGATATGTATACGTGTAAGCAGTTTTATACTGTTTGCTACTTATGAAATTTTACGTATTTTTTGGTTTTTTCTCCTCTCTCCTTTCTACGCCAATTTTTCCCATCTTTTTTCTTTTTTTTCTTCTTATATTTGATATATGTGTATTCGCAGATATAAAAATAAACAAATTGTAAGTCGGATTTGGAAACGAATTGGGCGTTCAGTTGGGTCGATTATTTTGCGAATTGATTTGACCGGGGCCACTTTGGATTTTTATTTTCCGATTTTTATATTCTTTTTATAGTTTCTTTGTTTCAAATATTTTCCCCCGTTTTCTATTATTTTTTCTTTGCGGCTGTGTTTTGTTGCGTTTATTCTGTTTATGACTGGTTGGTATGTGTATTTTCTGTCATTTTTACACAGTATTTGTTCGAAGTGAATTCTTGTTTAGTCGAGGATTTTCATGCTCGTGTATCGAGAGGTGATATTGGTGACGATGGTGTTCTATTCGTATTGCAACTTGCAATAAGGCGAACGTCGCGAAATATTTGGAATTTTTTCAACTGATGCGTGGTTTTGAGACGACGACCAGAATTGAAATGAAGATGGTGGAAAAAATTCATTAATTTTACGAGGTTAACGCTTGAGATCGCTGCTGTGTATTATGGCAACGCATGCTCTATTTCGATACGGCCTGGGTAAGATAATTTCTTATGTATGCGCAATAATTATAATCTCGAGATGGTTTTGCTCATCGAGTCGTATAAAGCTTTACAGTTTGCTTTGCAAATAGTATTCCTACGTTGCGTGTAGAAGCAGTAAGGATTGCAAGGGTGGATTTTGTAGGTACGATATCCTTATAGTGGGATAGGTGAAATGTGCTTTAGCCAATGAAACAATTCCTAGCTATGGCATCCGAAACTCGACCATATTAGATACGTGCCGGCTGCCAGTACCAGGGGAACTAGTTTTGTAACCAGATACATTGTTACGAGTTTGAAAACGCCATCGTGGATGAAATTGGCACCGGACCTGATAACCTGTCGTGAATATTTCAAATACGTGCTGAGCAACGACATTATTTTAAAATAATTTTCACCTTAGTTCAATGGCCTCGACCCTCGAGCTTGGGGAAAAGTTAACCCATTGCATGGAGGAAGTGTATGACGTTAATGGGGTGATTAGTATGCGAAAAAAGGGCATCCTAAGGTAAATAAGTTATTTTGTTTTTGAAAATATTAATTTAGGTATAATTATAGACGCTCTCGACGTGATAGAATTTAATTTCCTTTGTTGAAAAATACACTTTTACACGAATGGCCACCCGAAAATTTGAGGTGTTTGGGCATAAGGAAGATGCGGTCGATTTGGAATGAAAAGGCGTCGATGGAAGTATGATATCGCATGCAAGGGTGGGTTAAACAACATATGACTGGATTTCCCCTTCTCTGAAGTTGCCAGTACTCAATAATATGCCTCCATGACGCGACAAAGCCGTAGAAATTAAGCAATTTTTTTTTCTACTGAAAATTGCATAATTATAGAAAATTTGACATTTTTATGGATTATTGACGTTGGACCGATTGCATTTCGTTTAAACTGGTTTGAGAGTCGGTATGATATACACGCTGGTAAGGAAATGCCATTACAGGTGCGGTAAGTGGTGACTGGATGAGTCATTTAGAGAAATGTCGATGTGTTTTGATGCTCTTTTTAGAATCCATAGATTGAATGGTGTTTGAGAGCAAGTACTTGTACCGAAAACCAGTTGTTGACTTGAAACCACAAAGAAAATTTAAGAGGATAGAATTTGGGTTTAAGGTGCATAGAATTTTTGTTAAAATTCGAAAAATGTCGCGAAGCTAATTTTGGAAGGTGCATAATTACAGCATGAATATTTCCCAAGGTCCTCTACAGCAAGATCCGGTCTTAATAAAAAGGGGAGCTCAAGGTCTCTCTCGTAGTATTTTACGTGTTGCATTTTTTTCAGATTGAAAATTTATACTATTAAGATAAGGAAGTATCTTCGACAAATTTTAGATTGAATACATTTTTTTCTAATACAATTTTCACACGAGATTTTTTTTTAAATTTTACTTTAAAATTTTGATGTAGAAAAAGAGTCTGGTAAATGGAAGTGGGATGTACTTAGGTAATAAAATTTTAACCAACGTACCTTGACATTACGATACTGCTTTTGTACTGATAAAATCTCATCCTCGATAACACGTTCTATATAGAAAATAATTCGAATTTTCAAAATTTCTTACTTTATCACATTTTCAGTCTCTATTTCGAAAAAGAAGATTTCACAGCTCGAGAAAAATGTCAACAAACGAACATCTCGTCTCTTTGATCAAAACTAACTTTTAAACTGGCCATATTATTTATACGATGCGATGGTCTAAATCAAATGGTCAAAAGATGCGATAAGGGGCAAGCAGTATAAAAAAATTTACATATAGGACAGAGAACAAAAACACATTGCAGTTAGAAGAGCCGAAATAGCCGTTGCAATACATTTAATTCAGCTTAAAATCGATACACTTTCAAAAGATCGAACCCTTAAACAATAAAATGTTTACAAAACATAACCTATACCTAACAGTATATTCTTTGATAGTTGATATTATTGTAGGCTATTCAAATCGTACCGCAAATTAAATAGATCAATGCCTGACAGAGCGGCTCATGTTGAAGGGTTGATGAAGTGAGGTCAGTGTGGTCGGTATAAGAAAAAATCGGATCTTTGTAGTGTGTCAAGTGTATGTTCTAGATTCCGGAAATGTAATGCGAGATGGTCGAGTATGTTTATAAAAAATTCGTTTGTGGTGAGAATAATATTTTTTTTCTAAAGTGGTTTGTGTGAGAAGAGGGTTATTGGGACCTTAAAGATACGTATACCTACAACCGTTTTAGGGTTATTTTTACATTTTCTTGGCTGTCCAATGTCCATGAAAAACGAGATTGGCCGTGATTTCGTTGGCGATTTTCGTCAACCTACATTCAATGTTTATAGTTTTTAATTTCTGGCAATTTTTATTATACTCTGTTCAAAATAAGAGTAAAAAAAACACATCAGCAGATGGGTGAGAGGGGAAAGGAAAAAGTAAGAATTCGACAAGCAAAGCAATTCCAAGCAATAGTTGGCTATGTTATTATTCTGATTATTTTTGAATTTCCTTGCACAAAAGAAAAGTAATTATATACTCAGAAAAAATAGAAAACCAATTCTGAAAAATGGTACCGAAGTATCTTAAACAAAATTCTTCACGACAAAGAAATTTTTTTTTTCGAAAAAAATCTCCAACAAAAAATACCTATTAAAAAAAATCTCTCTCAAAAAAATGAAAAAATTCATTCAATTGAAAAAATAGTTTTTTCTTGGCAATACAATGATAACGCACATGCTTTTTTATACTTGATATTATTATCAGAAAAATTCATAAAAAATATAATTTACAAAATTCTTCAAGATACCTACCAATTCCCTAAAAAATAATACTTATTGAAAAAAAAAAAATTTAATCGTCAACAAGAAATCAAGAAGAGTTCTAAAATAAAAATAATAAAATAAAAATGCAAAGTTGAAAAATGAATGATTATTTTTTTTTTGCAAAATTAAAAAAAAATATATCATAGGTAACAATAAATTAATTTCAGAAAAAAAAAATTCTAAAAAATTTTCCCTTATACCTACCAAAATTCCTTTGCATAAAAATTCTTCAGAAATAAAGATTGAAAGAACAATTTGCTTTAAAAATCTCCAGTTTGGTTTGAAAAATTGTTTATTTTTGACAATGTTTAAAAAATTGTATAAAAATTATTAGGTACTTACCTAATCAAGAAGAATTCATCCAAAAAAAAATCTAAAAAAATTCTTTCACACAAAATTCTTTTAAAAAAGAAAATCTATAAAAAATACATTGAAAACAGGATTTTAAAAATATCTATAACTAATTAATTGAGTATTATATTCATCAAGAAAAGTTTTCTAAAAAAAAAATGAATAGTTGAAGGAATAATACTTCCTTCTTGCCAATGTGAAAAATTCCTGGAAAAAAAATCTCAAAAATATCTTATACTTACAAAGTTCTTTGAGACAGAAGTTCTCCAGAAAATACTAGAAATAGTATCGAAAAATAATTTTCTTAAAAAAATTTTGCAACAGAAAATATTTAAGAAAGTTGTAAAAATTCCTTATAGTTGAAAAATTTCTTGGAAATAAAGTAAGTAAGTATACCTACATGAAAAAAATTTCCTATAATGATTATCAGAAAAAATTCTTTAAAAATAGAAGATATCTTATACTTACAAACTTCTTCAAGAATTAATTCTGTAAAAAAATACCCGCTTATTGAAAAAATAATTTTTAAAAAAATCGCTAGCAAAAAAATATTTTTAAGAAAGTTCTCAAACAAAAAATTGAAAAAATTATTTTTGTAAAAAGTAGATTTTTCTTGGCAATAACTACCTGAAAAAAATTAAATTCAATCAGGTATCAGAAAAATAAATTCTAAAAAAAATGCATGCAAAATTTTTTAAGAAAATGATAAGTATACCTATTCTTAAAAGAAATGTTTGAAGAAACTCCTTACAAAAAATATTATTCTCAAGATAGTTCTCAACAAGAAATGTTCCCCAGAAAAAAATTATTAAAAATGCCCAAATGTCTATTTACATAAGAAAATTTTCATCAAATAAAAAATATAAATAAAATACTTTTGGTTGATTTTTTTTTTATTCTGGAAAAAGATCTCAAAATTTTTTTAAATTAGTTCGTTCTTGACATTGTTTAAAAAATAATTTTAAAATAATTACTCACTCAGGAAAATTTTTTCCAAAAAAAAAAATAAAATCAAAAAATCTACGATTTATAAAAGAATTGTGATTTGACTTAATTTTGGGAAATTAATCCATCCGAGAAAATATGATGATTGGTGGGGAGGGGGGAGGTCATAACAGAAGCAATGGATTTATTCATTTGAAATTTATCTAATGGCTAAATTACTTTTTTTTATTTGCACAATTCTTCAATTTGATTAAGTATTCAACGAATTCAAAAAATTGTTCATTGTTAGAAAATTGTTGTTGTTTTTCAATTTTTTTATTGCGATTTAGTAGATTTTTTCAAATAAACATTTCATTTTGTGAACACTTGAAAAGGGAGGATGATAACGGGAGCGAAAACTGAGCCAATTTTGTTGAAAAAAATTACAGAAAACCCCCAAAAAATTTAGGTAGGTACCTTTGGAAATTTGCTAATAGGGAGAAAATATAGTGTATTTCTTGAAAAAAAAAATAGAAACTTAGCTTTTCACGAAAAATTTCATTTTTCCTACTTGAGGTACTAAAATTTGAGAAAAAATTCTGATTTCATACTTGAAAATTTTCTCTTTGAAAAAATTTTGGTTAGAAGGTAGGTATACTATTTCGAATAAAAAATATAGACTTACGATTTTTCACCCCTATAGAATAGGCAACTTTGAATCTTTTCAAGTATTCGTGTAAGGGTGTCTATTTTCCTTGCAAGATATCTTGTCAAATGAATTCCAGCCCTGTTTCATTCGCATATCTGTACGCCATCGCCATCTATGCTATCTTGAACCAAGCTCTTGGTAGTTGTTACTTTGTAGGATACAGATGTGCGCTGCAATCACCATCAAAATTTCCAGTGTTGTTGCGGTAGAAACGCAAAAGTACCTCTCGATGGTTTTCATTCGAACTGGAATCATTAACTGGACCACTTTATTTAATGCTGGTCGTTCGAAGATATGTGTTCTGTTGATGATACCTAATGGAGAACCAATACTTACATTAGAAAAATGTCCTATAGATTTTCATCATGTTTTTAAATAATTATACTGAAAAACAAAGACGAATTATTTTTAAATATTTTTTGCTTTGGTATAAAATAATTTTTTTGGTGTGCGGAGGGGGGGGGGGTCTACCTTGCATACTTATATATGAAAAAGGTACGTGTTTGTGTTTTGGTGGTTTTAAATATATGCATATGGGTAATTAATTTATATAAATAATGGGTAAAGTGTATAAAATCTATATAGCTACCAATATTTTTGGAGTTTATATACAGACGGTGGTTTTCGGTAACTTGATATTTAGTTGTTACCTCGATGCGCCTGAGGCCCCATATTACAATTAAAATATTAAAAAAAAAATTATATATGGACGAACTGCAACATATATCTATTCTATACAGGATCCTAATGAGCACCTAAGAAATTCAACATGTTTGAAGTTATTTATTTTGCGTATTCGATCAGTCTACCTGTACTGTACCTATATCTTAATTTTGTATCATTAATTAATTATTTTGTTTTAATTACTTATGTAAAATATAGCCTAAAGAAATCGCTAGGCATTTGTTTAACCGAATAAAAAATCATTTGTATATTTCGGCACCTGCAATTCGAACCAGCTTGTATAAAAAGTATCGATAGTGGTATAGGCGGCAATGGCGATAGTGATGGCGATTTTTCTTGCTCGATAACTTGCAAAATGCGACGATACACAACCTTGAAGTATGCAATTTCACGTTCCCATATAATTCTTATGCTATAGCTTATCTCGTTAACCGCGTTACAGTTAACCGGTTTTATCCGTTTCCTGTGAAAATTTCAAATGAAAAAATATCGCCCGGTAACTTTGATCGAGATGCCGTGACGCTCGCGAATTATTCATCTGGTTTTTGTTAATTAAATAGTAGGTATATTCGCTGGCATAATCGTTTCGGAATATATTTTTTTTCTTTACACCCGCATAATTAGATCAACTGCAGCGTATAATTAACGAGTAAATTGCTCGATTCCTCGCCGTCCTTTTTCCCATTTTCCCTCTTTATGTAATTTTTTTCATCGGACGTTCGAACGTTTTCCTTCGCCTTGTCGAGTGTCGAGTGTGCAAGAAAAATGCAACTCCAAGGTGCCATAACGTACGATGCAGAATACATTCGCATGGTCTCGCATCGCTGCGGTACCCGGACCCAGCTCCCAGCACCATTTGTACAACGGTTTCACGCTGCGATTGTATGATTGACATGTGTGATCTTATAGGTACCTTATATATAGCTGCACAGTGTAGCGGGTGTATGTTTTATGATAAAGCGACACGCCATACGATAAAAAATGCCTGCAAACTTAGCAGGATACTATCGCTTCTGTGCAGTTTTTTCCTTTTAATTGGATCTGCGAGTGATTTTTTCAATTTATATCGACTTATCGTGTGCAAATATCTATGAGGTGGGTGAGTAATGGTAATATATTGGATTATTTTCATTGGCTTGTGCGAGGATTCTTGTAAATTGAAAATGGCGCGGCTTTCAATGACTTGAAAATGGTAGCAGAGTGAGATTTTGAATTTTGAAAGCTGAAAAAATTGTCAAGTATAGAAATCTGAGCGAGGTTCAGTCAATAAACTATCAGTTTTTCTGTTTCCAAAATGTAAAACTCGTACTTACCTATATATTATGTAGACCCTACTAATCTAATAAGTAACGCTTAGAAGATACATTTTTGCCATTTTTTGCCTCCTTTTTCAGAGAATGACATTTTATCACCATTTTCACCCATTCTAGATTTTTTATTCAAATTTGGAGTTAGAGAAATCTCTCAAGAAACCCTGTGAAAAAAATTGTCAAAAAACTCTTGAAGATTATATTTTCAATTTCTTCCAAAAATTGCTAGATCCTTAAAAAAATTGATAAAGTTACCTATTAAAAATTTTATGCACTTTTTGAAAAAAAAGATAAATATTTGTACAAGTGAAAAAAAAATACAAGAAAGAATTATTGTAATTGTAAATTTTGAATTTTTTCACCTGATCAAAGTCAAGTTCATCTCTTTGAACTGAAAAATTGTATTCTAACGTAGGTAAGTTGAAAAGTTTGGTTTTCACTTGGAAAGTTTAGAAAATGAGCTAGGTTGGAGAATTTATTTTTTTCAAGCACTATAAGACTGCATTAGGAATTCAGCAGGACCAAATTCAAAAAATTACGTGCCTGAAGAAAATGTCAAAGAGGGAGGAGGGGGCAAGGAATAGAAAATATTGCTTTCGAAGTGTGATGAAACTTGAAATAAAATCTCTCAAGAAGTGATTAAAATTCTCTCAAAAAATCTTTAATAATTGGCTTTCAATGAAAATTTTCAAAAAATTCAGAAAAAAATGTTCTAAAAAAAGTTCTAAAAAATTGATTTTTACAAAATTTCTTGGAGACAAAAATTATCTAGAAAATTTTTTGACAAAATAATTTTATCTCTAAAAATAGTATATTTTTTGAGGTAAATTGAAAAAAAATACGGTCGATTTTTTTTGGGTAGGGGGTGAGGTCTCTCCAAAACATTTTCAACGAAAAAACTCCACAAATTATGTTTTTGAAAAATTTTCAAGAGAAGTTCTCCTTGAAAAATTGAAAAAAAATTTGTTCATCTGTTTTTTTTTCTTTCTTTTTATTCCTCAAAATATATTTAAAATAGATAGGTATAGGTGGCTCTTTCTCGAAAAAAAAAAAAAAAAAAAAAAATCAAACTCAAAATTGAGTCAAAAAATTATTTAATTTGCTCAGAAAATTCTTCTGAAAAAATCTAAAAAATTTATTTTTACAAAATTCCTTAAGATATAGGTACCTATCTTGTTGAAAAATTGAAAAAAAATCTCTCAAAAAATAATATTATTTTAAATAAATGCCTTCTTCAGAAAACAAAAAAAATTATTAAACTCTAAAATTATATCAAAAAAATACTTATTTAAAATTATTTGAGAAAAAATTCTCTTGGAAAAAATACCTAATGTGACCCTGCCTCAAGAAAGGATGCTTGTGACTAAAACCATGTTTTTCAGAAACAATCAATTTAAGTTTTAAAAGTGTATAATCTGGTTCAGAATATATAAGATATCGTTTTGAATTTTTGAATAATCAATGTTACCATCAAGTGGAATAAAAAAAGTACTTTTGAGATTTTTCATCTTTCATATCAATGCTGCTGCAGTGAGGAGCAAAAAAATGACTAAAATGAAATTGTGATGGAAAAATTTTTCAACTTGGTGATATATGGGTATTTGAACCTCCTGAATTCGAAAATCACATTTAAAATACCGTAGCACAAGTGGTTCCTTTCCTATGATGGATAAAAGCTAGGAAAATTTCATAAAAAGTAATAAAAAGCTTAAAATGATATATTTCACTGTTCATATCATATCTTACTCAATTTTGAAGATAGAAAGTTGGGACCAATTCCATTGGAAAGAGGAAGGTCTGAAGTGTCCGAAACCATCAAAACCCCAAAATCGAAAATTTAGTCACAAGCATCCTCTCTTGAGGCAGGGTCACAAATGTTGGAAAAATGATTATTAAAAAATATCTTTTAAGTGAAGACCTCTTTGACAAGTTAAAAAAAATCTTTCAGTTCATTTTTTTTTTTTTTTTTTTTTTTTGAGTAGGGGTGGCACATCTTTCAAAGACATAATGTAAGTTATTGAACTCTGAATTGTGCAAAAAAAATTGAGAGAAGCTCTCTTTTAAAAAAAATGTGAAATTTTTTTTCCAAAAATTTCTCAAAAAATATTTTAACAAAGTTCTTTTTCAAAAAAAATTATTGAACTCAAAACTGTGCCGAAATTTTTTTAAAAAATACCCACTAGATTTTTCAGAAATAAATTCTTCTAAAAAAATTCTGAAAATAAATTTTTACATACATACTCACCTAATACCTAATTCTTGAAGAAAAAAGAACTAGGAAAAAATAAAAAAAAATAATTTTCTTTAAAAAATAGTTTTAAATAATTTATAAAGGAAATTCTCTTTAAAAAAAAATTTTCAAACGATGAAGTAACTCTCTCAAAAAAATTGTTGAACGTCAATTTGAAAATATCCAGCCTGACTCCTCAGTCCCTTCTCCACCCTTTTATAAAACATATAAATAGCAAAATTATTATTTATAATATTAACTGATGTTTCTTTTCTTTTCTTTTTTTTTTAAAGTCTTTTAAACAACTGAAAAAAAAACACTTTCTATTATCACAGAACATTTACTGGCAAGGTCATGAAAAAACCGACATTTTTTCTGCATCAGATTTATCTTTATTTCTCATTTTTTGGCCAACTTTTATGTTTGATTTATAGTACCTCTACCTATCTAGATAAGTAATAGTAGTTGGATAATATATTTTACGTTACGAGGGAGAAAAAGGCTTCTTTATACTACCGAAAGATCAGCGAGAGGTATATAAAGTAGCACTTTATCTCCCTAGTAACGTAAAATATTTTATTTTTTGAAAATGAATTTCATAAAATGTTTAATTGTGATTACTGATTAGGTGTTGCTATTATATCAATTTTCAATTCTTTGGAAGTTTGGATGGATTTTTTTTTTGAAAAAAATTCAATGAAAAAAAATACATTTAAAAATTTTTAAAAATAAAGTTCTGTTTTCTAAACATTGTCTCTCTCACCAGCGTGGCAGACAAATGACATAATAGAAGAATGTATACCTACGAGTGGTTACTTTCATAGTAGGTACGCCACAACTTCAACATAACAACAACCATATTCACATTTGCTTGGCTGCGAGTCTAGAATGACATTTATTGGCTATTAAACTGCTAATCCCTAATTTATTTACCTTGTTGATGTTGAAATATGTAAGCAGGTAATCAACGTTTTAACTGAATTTCCGCCCTCCTTATTTCGAACGACAAAAAAAAATCGTCGCTTCTTTTCTTCATGTTTGACAAATTTTGAACTTAATTAACTGCTCTCCTATTTTAAAAGAAAATCTTTTCCAGTGCTGAAATAATCGTAACGAAAGTTACGTAGGTTTTTCTTATAGATCGATGCACACCCACTTCTGAATCTAATATCTTCTTTAAAGGAAAATTATTGCAAAAAGTTTTCCATCATTTTGTAAATTTCCACCCATAAAGTTTATTTACGTAAATATACTCGTACATCCCTGGTTGATTTTCAAAGTTAACTTGTTAAATTTGAAGTACAGTTTGGTAAATCCGTACGATTGATGGTTGGCTTATACCGTAAACGAATCCAGGTACACACGTACCTGCAATAAAAATCTCCGGCACAGCGAAATCGTCAGATCGACGAAGAAAGAACACAGCTCTTCGAAGTAGTAAAATTGGTGATGGGTTTTTCTTAAACGAAATTTCGTATTTTTTTTCTTCTTCTTTTTCTTTGCTATGTACGGATATAGAAGAATTGATTACTTTGGTATTTTCGAAATTTTATACTTACCTCGACAGATTTCATATATGTAAGCTCAGGTCGGGTAACACGTGAGCATGTTTTTACGACGCTGGCAATTCGCGCGCGAAATAAAGAGATTTATTTCCAAGTATATCCGCGTATGTAAGTATAACCCTGATCGTTGTAGCCGAAAAAGAAATTACAGAGGGAAAACCTCGCTCGGTGAGTTGGATTTTTGTCGAGTTTTTCTCTTTTTTTTCTTACCTGGCGAACGGTTGTTTGGATTTTTTCTCTCGGTGTATATACGAAATGACTGCTGGAAACATATAAAGCTTATCAAATCTGAATTTTATGTCGATTGAAAAGCACTCGTAAAAATTCATTTTATGACGTTCAATCTGTAGGTGCACATTGGTAGTTTACCATCAAAAGAAAAAAGAGGTGGGGGAAAAATGTCGCGAATATAAGTTTATTGTTATCTCGACTTTATACCTATGTAAGTTTTTTGTTATTATGGTTTATTCGAGATTCGAGATTTTTTTTTTATTAAAAAACTAAAATGGCTGCGATAAATCGGCAAATACGTCAGAATAAAAATACTTACAAGAACTTTGGCTATAAGTTATCGCGGTGTTGTTGTTGGTGTTTTTTTTTGTTTGTTGATAAAGTCAACTCGAAAGTATTATCTCGTTTGAAAATAGAAAATATATTTTTCGTCTTTTTTTTTTTGGTCTGAAAAATGTCACACGTTGTGCAAACTGTGAAAATATTCGTCAATGTGCCTTTTTTGAAATATTTATCACCGAAGGCGGCGAGTTGACAAAGCTTTTTTGTTTTTTTTAAAAATTGGTGTTTTTCTGAAATGTCATTTGCGTCGGTGCTCGGTGTCCTTGCACATATCGCGTATAAGCCAACAAACGATAGCGTATAAATTTCAAATCAGTCTTCAAATATTACGGTTTTTCGAGCAAAGTTGGGATTTCGGTGGCGGCAAATTGGCCGAATTTTTAGGACGACGATTACGCGCCGTATAAACTAGCGAAGAAAGACTACATGGAAAACCTTTCTCTGACGCTAATAACAATAATAATAAAGCCCGAGAGCGAGAAGAGAAAAGTAGGACGCGATGGTTGGGCGTCTGCGGACGGTGTGAGAGTAGAGGAAAACTCAATTTTCTTTTTGAAAGAAGATTTCCAATGGAATGGGTGGGCCGGAAAAGGATAAAGTAGCTGAAGGAAAAAACAGTTCGTAGTTCTATACAGTACGTGACTTTTATGCGATATCGGCATATCGGTGGACGAAAATTTAACGTCCGTATGGAACGCAATCAAAAGAAAATGGCTTTCGGCCGCAGCATACTTTTTTCATGTTGATAGAGATTCGACGAAGAAAAAGGAAATGTTTAAGATTTAAAATGGAAAAAAGTTTCTGAATTACTTACGGATTTTTTTCCTCAGAAATGACTGCTCCAGCTGAGTAATAATTTGGAAAGTTGATATGAGTGAGTTCGAAAATGAGGATAGGAGACGTGGAGTGGTTGATGGAGTTTGCAAGTTTTTGTTGTGTATTTATTTACTTCGAAGTTTGGTAGTATTTTGTTTTCAATTTTAGCTGCTACGAATTTGGCAGGGTTCGGCAAAATCCAGGAAAAAAGGATTTAAAATCATACTTAATCCAAAATTATTGTTATTTGTAGGTATTAAAAATCCAAGATCCAAAATTCTTTGCATAATTGAATTTTAAAATCCATTTGGCTCATGTTAATTTTTGAGTAGATGATCCCTTACTCGTCTCTTAATTTTTTCAAAAATCTCAATTTTTTCAAATTTCTTTTCCAAAAAAAAAAAAAAAAAGATTTCTTTTGCAGAAATAATACCTACTAATTTTTCTTGTGATAAACATTTCTTATCTATCAATTATTTATTTCTAAAGTGATAAAATCATTTATGTTTTTATTTAAAGAAAAAATTTTTCAACTTTTTTAAATTTTCAAATATTTTTCAAATTTTCAAAGGAAATTTTTTTGATCAAAAAACTTTTGAATAAGTAGTTATTCAAAAAAATCAATTTTTCAAGAAAAAAATTTAGTTTGCTCTCAGTTTAAAAAAAAAACTTACAATTTTTTGTTTAAAAAATTTCTGAATTTCCTCGAAATAATAATAAAAAAAAAACAATTTTTCTGGAGCCAAGCTAAAAAACTACCTACTCATTTTATTTTAAAGAAAACAATTTTTTATTTAGTTATCTCTCAATTTGTTTCAAAAATAGAAATTTTTGGTATTTTTTTATTTAAAATTTTTTGAAAAAGAAAAACCTTTTAATTTGTTCTGAATTTAATGATTTCCCTGTTTTTTGGTGTAAATAATGTAATTGTATATATTTTTCTGTAATAGAATGTTTCTCTCTTCATTTTTGGAGAAAAAAAAACTGAATTCTTTTTCGAAAAAAAAAAACAGTTTTTGTTACATAAAATATGTGTTTATGATTTTTTTTTTAAAGACTGTATAGTAAATTTTTTAATTTTTTCGAAGTAAAAAAATGATATAGTATATTTCACAACAAGGGAGTAAAATAAGATTTATGACGATGGATCGAGGGCAACAACTCACAATCGTCGTAAATCGTTTTTACTCCCGAGTTGTGAATGAAAATTTTCATAATCGTGGGAGGAAAACGCGTATTTGAGCCCGCGAGCGATAGCGAGAGGGCGTAAAATAACGTTTTACTCCCACTATTATGAAAAAATTTATTTTCAACTTCATCGAAGAAAAAAAACTGCTTTTAGTAGGAAAAAAAATGTTAATTTTTTTATGAAAATTTTTTTGAGTTTTCTTGGAACAATACGAAATCAATTCTTTCGAAGCCTCATTTTGAAAAATCTCATAGAACAAGTCGAACTCACAAAAACCAGTGCAACAACCAAACTAAACAAAAAAAAAAGTGGATTTTAATTCCTTTTGATAATTTGAAAAAATACAAAATCTTTTCTATTCCTAGCAAAATCTAAATTCGGATTTTATGGATTTTGTGGATTTAAAATCCAAAGTGATTTAAAATCTACCAAATTCTGGAATTCAGTCGGAGAATTTATCGTTCTGAGACAAAGCTCTAAAAAATTGTTTTCATTACAATCGTGGTTTCAAAAAAAGAAGAATTTGCATAAGAAATTTGAGACGACTCGAAATTTACGAATTTTTTCCTTTTTGCTAAATTATGGTCGAAGAAAATATCTCTGACAAGTCACTGATCGCCGAACACAGGCTAAAAAGTTATTTAATACTCATACAAAAGGGTTTATATATTACTCCCCAGGTCGGTTCATTTCGCTTTCGCTGGCCACGGTTGTAAAAAATAATGAAAATTCGCCCACGTAAAAAAATTGCCAATTTTTTCTGCCAGAAAACTGTCTTTATTTTTTTATATATACGGCGGTTTCTCGAAATGAGCTTATTTTTACGAATTCACCGTTTTTATGGTGCATCTTAAACTTTGAAAGAAAAAAATAACACCGAGGGAAGAAAAAAGCCCAACTTGGATGGAAAGCTGCACGAGTACGCGAATAAATGTCCACGATAAAAAGCATTTTTCGATCATTGCGGATTTTAGGATTTTCTCCTATTGTCGTCTATATGATTAGTGAGGACGGCTCAGTTTGATGTTTATGGCTGAAGAAAAGTTACGTTTGAATGTACCAAATTGGAGGATTTGTTTTTAGTTGGCTTTATTTCGTGTATAAATGCGCGAGTAAGGGGCTAAGATGAGCTTCTTATTGCACATTTGTTGTGATTGGAATCTATTTTTTTTTATTGTTAAGATTTATTTATTTATTGTTTTTTTTTTTGATTTTTTTCCTCATTGAATTTTTTCTTTAAAAAAATTTAATATCATACAAAGTGAAATATTGAGAACAAATTTTTTAAAGAGTCAACAGAACATTCAAAAAAAGTTGAAAAAAATGATAATTTTGAAGGGAATAAATGAAAGGCAGTGGTAGAAACCAAAAATAATAATGAGGAAAAATTTATTATAACAATTAATTTTGGAAGAAAAACTAGGAATTTTGAAGCTGAAAATTTTAACGAAGAAAATCATATCTATTTTTAATTTAAAAAATTTCGAAATATTACCTAGTTAATAAGGAAATTTTTGATGAAAAAATCGAAGAAAAAATCTTTTGATGATAATTCTTTCAAAACTTTTTATTTTCAACATTAAAAAAGTAAAAGAAAAAAATTAAAAAAAACTGGTTTCAAAAATTGTTTTTTCCTAAAAATTCTCTTTGCTGTAGGTTTTTTTTTTAAATGTTAAAAATACATTTTTATGAAGTGTAGCATTTTTTTATAAAAACATTTTCAAGAGTGGAAAATTGAGGAGAAATTTATGAAAAGTCGTTAGATTTTTCAAAAAATATTTTTAAAAATTAAAAAAAAACAGCTAAAAACAGAATACGAAGTCAGTATCAATTTCAATCAAAAGATGTGAGGAAAAAAAACTTTTACGAAATAAAATATTATTTTTCTTACCTAGTTAATTGAAAAAATGTTGAGAAATTAAAATAGAAAATTTGAAGAAGAAAATTTTAGGTAAAAATTTGTTTTCAAAGTGGATACATTTACCTACTTATGTTTGTGTGTTTTTGTTGAATTTTGCACTTACATATATTATTTTTTCAGTTTTTTTTCAATTATTTTTTCCACTTGGTATGGATGTGTTTGAAACTTTTCATATTCTTCCCCATTTTTTCTCTATTTTTTTTTCATGCTAGAAATGATAAATTTTAAAAAATATAATTTTTGTGCTTATCATTAGGGCAACCAAACGTATACCTATGTTTTCACATATTATCTTATTTGACAGCTACACTTACGTTATAGCTGAAGAATTACGACATTTTTGGGCGTATCACAACACCTTGATAAAACCGGTGAAATTTGGAAAAGCATATTTCAACATGTTTCAATCAAAAAATATTTACGTCATCATGGCATATATTTCAACCAAAATAGATTGTGTAGTTACCTATGGAAAGTTTTTACCTTTTTAAAATGACATCCAAATTTTTGGGGAAAAATTATTTACTCGTTTTTTCATTGGATAGGTAGGTAGCTAGGTACATATTTTGTGTAAAAGCAATTTGTTTGAACTTTCTTCGAAATCAATCCTTTTCAAATTAAAAAAAAAAATCCAAAGTACGTACGTACCTAGGTATACCTAAATATACTTAATCTCTTTAAACCTTATTCAAAAACTTTTAAAAAAAAATTTATTATACGTAACTACAGTTTTTTTCATTTTATGCAGTTTTTCTCAATTTTTAAAAATTTTCTTCAAAATGAAAAAAATTGATATTTTGAAAATTTTGTCAAAACGGTTTTTTAAATGATGTTTTACTTGCTTAATTGTTGAACAATTGTTGTTAAATTTTGAAAAATTTTCTTTCAATTTTTTCATTTTTCCATTTTTTTTAAAAATATTTTTTGAATTCTCTTCAAAATGCAAATAAATGAAATGAAAACTTTGTCAAGAATTTTTTCTTAGAATGTTGTTTAATTTTCTTTTCTGTAACTTTATTCAACTTTTTAAAATGTTATTCAAGAGTATACCCATATGTTTGGATTTTGTGCAGTTTTTCTCAATTTTTTTTCAATTTCCTTCAAATGTGTGTTTTTTTTTTGTTTTTTTTTAAATCTGAATTCTTTTGATTTTTTTTATGAATCAAGTATTCTTAAAAGTTTGAATTGAAAAAATTATTCTAAAAAGTTTTAATTGGCTTGGACTTGTATTTTTTCTTCATTTTTTATAATTTTCTTTAAAAAATGTAAAAAAATTGAAATTTTGGAAATTTTGTGAGAATAAAGCTCTTTAAAACATTTTTCTTCAAAAGTGAAAAAAATAAAAATTTTGTCGAAAAGTTTTTTTGTAATGTAGTTTTACCTACCTACTCAATTGTTGAACAATTGTTTCGGATGTTGAGAATTTTTTTTTTCAATTTTTTCCATTTTTTTAAAATTTCTTTTCTGTTCCACTTTTTAAAATTTTATTAGGAGTATGTTTTTTGGATTTTGTACAGATTTTCAATTTTTTTTAATTTTCTTCAAAAGTGAAAATTGAAATTAACTTTAACTATGAGCATTTTTCAGAAAGTTTTTTATTTTATTTTTTTTAAATTTTTCTCAAAAGTTTGAATTAAAAAAAAAAAATCTCTTCAATAGTTTGAATTTAACTTCAATTTATAAAATTTTGTGAGAAAGCTGCATGTCTAATTTTTTTACTATGCCGAACAAAATTTATGAAAAATTGGTAATAAATTTCGCCAAAAAATTATCAGTGTGGAAATTTTTTTTTTTTTTAAAAGTCAAAAATCAGAGGGAATTTTTTTATATGTACCTAATAACTAAATTTGAAAAAAAACCTTTTTGAAGGATAAGTATATTGTATTATTATTTTTTCAAGTTGAAAAATTATGGAAAAAATGGAAAATCCACACAAGGCCACCTTTTCCCTCTGCTTTCAAAATTTATATATATCTTTCACGTAAAAACATCACTCAAGTTTGGTATCACAATTACCAAACCCTTTTTACGTACACGAGTATGCTTAATAATTACACATATTAATTTTTCACAAAATTGAAAAAATAATACGAAAACATACAATGCAACATATTCGACGATATATAGCTATATTTTCGGTTCGTTAGCGAATTAAATCTCGCCAATTTGGAAAAACATCACGTTGTTTTCATGTCCTTGTATTCGAATACATAATTAATTACATCGACTGACGAAGAACCCGTAGTACAAAGTGCATTTTCCTTGCTTCGCGAGCGTGCACACTGCGGCGAAGAAAATATTTATACTTATAACAAACTTTACAGTAAAAGAGATAAAAGACATATCACCGTCATATCAACTCGGACGGGTTGTATTTTTTGCTCGCTCTTAAAGGATAAAAAATTATTCGCGGTAGTAATTTATACGCACCAAGAAGTAAAAAGGCAGTAGCAATGGTGATAATTGCAATAAGCCACTTCCTCAACCGGTAGGTATGTTCAAACTTCAGAGTATTCCATTGCTCGATTATACCTATAATATACACCTTTTTTTCTGTCTCTGTTTTATTTTTCTCTTCTTTCACCTACGTATACACCTACTTATATATACAATCATATATTTCCTTCCGTACATAGAATATGAGTGTTTCTCTGTCTTATTTGCAGCAGCGTTTGAATCGCGTGCGAAATACACAAAAATTTAATAATGTCATGTTATTTGATTCGGCCATTAAAAAGCTATAATTTTTATGTAATTTTGTCGTGAGACTCGCGAAGTGTTTTTTAATAGGTGCTCGCCGACGTTATGTACGTTTTGATTTCTCGACGTAAAGTCGCGCCGCTTGTTGCTTTGGCTTGGCGCGAATAAATTTATATCAGTACTGAATAAAAATAAAGAGCGCACCTTTAGCCGGCTTACTATGTTGATTTATACGAGCGTATATCAGTTATACACTTCGCATGGCTTATTAATTTGATGTGCAACATGGTACTTATACACACCGTTTACGACCAAATTATCATAATTCGCGTGTTTTTACACGTACCAATGCATCCTTTTGGCAAGTCTACACTATGCAGCCGTATTTAATGGGCAATGAATTAGCGAAATTTATATACTTATGTCGATGTAATTGGAACATCTGCTTGGAACATGCAGACGGAGGCAGCGCTGCGTCGAAATTCGATGTCGCGTCGCGTGCGTACTCGTAAATTATCCATAAGTATACGATGGAAAAATTACTCGGTAATATAGCAATCTTATAGTGGCCAATTCCCACGATATAAATATAATATTACGTTTAGAAAATTGACAGGTATTTCCATCTCGACTCGAAACTTCGTATGTGGAAGTAATTTTTGACTACGTGAACCAAAAAGACCAAGACGTAAAATGTCCTGTACGTTGAGACTGAGACCGAGGTGTTATAACGAGTGAATTATGTATTTTGTGATATGATTACACGTTCGTATAGGTTTTCACCGGGCGAAAATACATTTTGCGGGTGAAATGATTCCCGCAGAGTGTAATATGTAGGTATATCTATATACCTACCTATTTACCGCGTGAATACTCGGTTAATGTTAAATTTACGAGTAAAGTTCGCCACTCTGCGAGCAAACTCTCGCTATATGCCTGCTAAGCGAATGTTCACGTTGCGTAATTACGCTAAATGGAGTTTACTCGCCATTATCAAGCATTTGCGCTAAATGAGCGGATTTTGTGGTACTTGGGTATTCGCTGCGTCGGTAAAATTTTTCCTAATGGAAGGTTCTTCATAGTTGGGTAGTTTAGAAAGCGTGTAATATGAACTTGTACTAGAGGATGATGAGAGGGTAAGAGGGGCGAGTGTTTTGCAGCGAGCAGGGTGCTTGAAAAGGTCATATTCTGGAGAGTAGCTTTGCATAGAATCTAAAGTTTCGAATAATTTATTAAATTTCTTATTAGATTTCCTAAAAAAATATGGGTCATATTACATACGTAACCAATTTAAGGGATTTTTAACTACAAAAAGAAATAAACATTATTTCTCATTGGGAAACTGAAAGATGTTTTTAAAAAAGAAATTGAGATAAAAAAAGAAAAAGGGAATTTTTTTTTACTCTAAGGAAATTCAGATAAGTATTTTTATTCGATAAAAATTGAGAGATTTTTTTTCTGATAAAAAATTGAGTTTAAAAAAATAGAGGTTTTCACTTTCTTTAGTAGGTAAACAAAAATATTTATTCAAAAAATGATTTTTTTCAAAGATTTGAAGAATATTTTTATTCCAAAAAAATAAATTACTTATTGGAGAAAAAAATGCTTACCTACTTAAAAAAACTAAATTCAAAAAAAAAAAAAAAGGAACGAAATTTTTTTTTTTATATATACCTAATACCTACCTAAATAGGTAGGTACTTAGAGGCAGATTATGTCTCTCCGAAAAACATGATTTTTTTTTTTACAAATTTATAAGTGTAGGTAGGGTAAAAGTACCAGTTTGTGACAGTGCTAAGAAAATTTCAACTTCAAATCAATCTTAAGCGGTTTCAAAGTATTGAAAAGTAGTGATGTTTATATTCAATGGATGAGGAATTTTATTAAGTTTCCAAAATACAAAAAATATCAAAAATAACTAGCGTCTAATAATTTTGGCGTTCATTTTTTTCAAAAATCTCCAAAGTTCTAGTTTGTGACACCTTATGCCCCAGTTTGTGTCGTATGATGTACCAGTTTGTGACAGTACAAAAATCGAGTAATAAATTGCTAATTAAAGTGAAAAGTAAATCTAATTAGATATTAACACTTTGTTTGCTCTTCTTCATAATAGATATTCTTTTTTATTAATTTTTAGTTCGAAATACATTTTTTCTAATTTTGCACCAAAAATCAATATTCTTGTATAATTCTTCATTTTTGTGATTTTGGCTTCAATAGTACATTTTTTTAAATTTGTGTTTTTGATAATTTTTGTTGCAATTTATTGACTAGAAGGTTCCTAAGCACAATTAATTCAATAAAACATACCTAATACACCTTAATATGAACTGAAAATGCTTCAATGAGCTGATTTTTGACATGTCACAAACTGGAACTCAGCATGCAACAGTTTGTGACACACATGTCACAAATTGGTACTCCAGTCGATTTTTGAAAACTTGGTGAACCAGTTTAGTCAATTGTAAATAAAAATTAAGCATTTAATAATTTTTGATCAACTTGATTAAAAAACAACTCACTTAGGACCCACAAATGTAAAAAAACATAACCCAACTTCATCACTTTAGTTTAAAGCTGAATATAATCGATCAATCGATCACATCTCATTTTCACATTCTTAGAAAAAACCGCACATGTACAGAAAATTCACAGATACAAATCTTTGAGAAGGCATTCGTAACAAATTAATGCCTTGTGATTGAAAGGTTTTGGTTTCGTTGATTTCCATTTGGATGAGAGTTTCACAGAAAAATATTACTACGTTGTAATTTACCATAACTTCCTTAGTAATTACATTTTTTAGTGAAAACTGTCACAAACTGGGGGTACTGTCACGAACTGGTACGTTTACCCTAAGTATATTTTTTTTATTTTCTCCAAAAAGATGAAAAGTTTTCTAAAAATTGTTTTCTTCAAAATATTTTGATAATACCTACTTACCTACTTACTTTTAATCAATAAAAATGAAGAGATTATTTTTTTCAAAAAAATGTACCGAATTTTCTAAAAAAAAAAAAGAAAAAAATACACAAAAATTGAATTTTTTCTCCAATTTGAGAAATATTTTTATTTTACTCCAAAAAAAATTATAGATTTGTAGAACCGATTCCCGAACGTATTAGAAAATGAGCGGGAAAAATTAAAAGGAAAAAAATGAAAAAGTTCTTAGAAAAAATTTTATTGTATTTTTAATCATGAAAAAAAAACTCTTTTGGAAATTCTTTTTTTGATGTTTTCAATCAAAGTAATATTTTTATGAAAAATATCATTACGCACACTCGAAATATTGAGAAATTCTTTCACTAAAAAAATTGAAACCCGAGAAATTGAAAAAAATAAAGAATATTTTTCAAGTGATCCAAAAAATTAAAAGATTTCTTACTCAAAAAAAAATAATAATGAACGAAGTTTTTTTTTTAACACGAACAGTTAGGTATTAAAAAAAATAAACATCCTTCAATAAAAATAAAAAATCGAGATTTTTTTCTCAAATAAATACCTTGGTAAGAAATTTTTTTAGCAAATTTTTTTAAAAATTTTTATTAGAAAAAAATCGAGGAATTCTTATTTTTTTATTTTCAAAAAAATGTGAAATTTTTTCTTCAATAGAATACATGCTATTGATTTTTTTTTTTTAAATAGAAAATTCCTCTATTTAGGTAAGTGAGTATTCCAAAACAGTATACTTTTTTCCAAAAAATTGGAAGGTTTCTCAATCCAAAAAAAAATTAAGAATTTTTTTCCAAAAAAAAAAAAAAAAAGAAAAAGGAGGAATAGTTACTGTTATACTATAGCTACCGAAAAATTGCTTCGAACAAAAAAATCAACTATTAGGAAACTTTTCTCACAATTTTTTCAAAAGTTGTCTTACCTATAATAAATTTTTTATTTTTTAACAAATAATTTTTTCGTTACCTTAATTTGATTACATTTTTTTTTTTTTTTAATTTTTCAAAAATTAAATCGACTTTTTGTAGTTTTCCAAAAACTTGATTTATTTACCTATAGCTATTTTATTTTTCATTAGATAAATAAATGCTTAAACTTTTTTTATTTGTTCAAAAATTGGATTTTTTAAATTTTTTCATGTTCCTTACAATATTTTATAATGCTTTATTGTCTTGATTTTGAGAAAATTACTAGTAGTTATCGCGAATCGAAAACTGAAAACAAGACCAAATCTATCTGGTTTGATTGCTCCGCGAATTTAATTTTTTATAATTTTTTTCGAACATTTGTTGAAAATTCTTAATTCTTGTGTGAACCCAATGACGTCAGAAGATCTATAGTTTCTCGAATTTTTTTTTCGATGTCAGATGTAAATTATTTACGAAATTTTTAATTTCGTGCATTTTGTGAATTTCAAGTTTTGCAATGCAGCTCTTCGGGGGGCACTGTTTCAAACTCCTATTCCCGCATACTAACATTGTTGTTATTATTTATTACACATTTTTTTTTAATTTTGATAATTTTAATGTCTTTTATCATTGCAATTAAAATATACCTAAATGTATGTATTATACGCTTGAAGATTTTAAAAAAAACTATAAATATTCATATTGCAGTATAGGTAATTAGTGGAGATACAAGAAACCATTTAAAGATGTCTCTCTCTCATTTTTTTCAAAATTAAAGTTCGTTACGATTTTTTTAATAAGTATAAATGGATGAGGTATATTCTATAGGGACAAATGGAAGTACCTACTGTACGATCAAAAAGATGAAAAAACGATTTTATGATTGATTCGTAATCTATAGGACATATTTTGAAATAATTGAGCTGGGGTCACAGGTTTCAATTAAAAACTTTTTCGAACAAGTTGAAGACCACACGGAAAGAACGAAGTAAGTCATTTTTTTCGATTTTGTGTAGTAACGTTTTTAAACATCAAAGTGCCTCCACTTGATGGTGAACCTTAAGTTCATGAAAGTAATGATGGAAAATGCATCACATTACCCTTCGCAATTACAGTGTGAGCATAAGTGGGGAAAAAATCAATTGTGACATAACTTATGAACAAAAATGTTATTCTTGTTACGAAAAAACTATAGAAAAATGGCCAAAATTGACCTTCTTTGATGATTTTAAATTGAAAAAAACTAATTACCATCTTTGAATAATTGAAAATTTTTGAACTAAAAATAATTGTCGATGTTAATTCTTTCTTTCCTGCATTTTAGATTTCGACTCGGACTGATTTTCTCCCCCTCCTCTATTTTTTCTAGACCATTTTCGCGGTTAAAAATTTAATTTTCGAAAAATCGAAATATTTTACGTTATTCCACTCCTCAAGACGAATCCATCCATACCATCAACTCATTTTTCGAAAAAAGTGACTTACTTCGTTCTTTCCGTGTGGTCTTCAGTTGTAGATTGAGATCCTTGGAATAATTTAGTTCGTAACAAAAATTTTGATTGGACCTTTCCCTCCCCTCCAATTCTGCATAAAAGGCATAAAAATTACTGGATGATTTCCACACGTATTACGCAAAATTGGAGGGAATGGAGGGGTCCAATCGCAGTTTTTGTAATAATTAAAATTGTTCCATGGATCTGTATCTACAACTTTTGTTTGAAAAATTTTTCAGTTGAGGCGTTATGTGCAGTGATAGGGTGATTTTTTGGAAAGAGGGTGGACCTTGAGAAAAGGATTTATCCATAGACTGGTGGTTAATTTTCATTGACCCGAGCAGCACAATCGACAAATTATCGAAATAAAAAATCGACAGAATATCGAATTCGATAAAGTGTCGCGTTAGTTTCGCCTAAATCGTGAAATTATCTTTCGATATATAGATAGATTATCGACGAATTATAGTTGGCTAAAATTTCGAGATTATAGTAAGATATTTTATCGATAATCTATCTATAATTTCACGATTTAGGCGGAACTTTCGCGACACTTTATCAAATTCGATATTCTGTCGATTTTTTATCGATTTTTTATTCTGATTTTTCGTCTTTTATTAGCTTTTTTATATAATTAAAAATCAGTAATTAGCATAATTAATACATTAAACTATGCCTAAACACATTATTCGTGTTACGGTAAGAGGATCATTTCAGAAAAAGTCAAAAAAAATTATAAAGAATCTGCCACCCGTGGGGCTTGAACCATCTACTTCCTGCATGGTAATCCTCTTCCTTAACCACTATGCCATACCTTATCGTTGAGGAATTAGCAATAAAACGCTTATAATAGGTAGTTTAGTACTTCCAGACGTGTTGGACTTGGAAAAATTTTCACCAATTTGGAAATAATTTCAAATATCGTCACAAAATCGTTGAAAAATCGTTCGACAAATTTCAGATTATTTGTCGATAATGTAGTTTCAAATATCGCCACAAAATCGTTGAAAAATCGAATTCGAGGAATTTCATATTACGTGTCGATAATATAGTTTCAAATATCTTCACAAAATCGTAAAAAAATCGAATTCGAGAAATTTCAGATTATTTGTCGATAATATAGTTTCAAATATTGTCACAAAATCGTTAAAAAATCGAAATCGAGAAATTGCATATTATGTGTCGATAATATAGTTTCAAATATCTTTACAAAATCGTTAAAAAATCGAATTCGATAAATTTAATATTCTTTGTCGATAATGTAGTTTCAAATATCTGCACAAAATCGGTGGAAAATCGGAATCGATAAATTTATTATTCTTTGTCGATAGTATCGTTGACGAATATCGTCATAAAATCTTAATAATATCGAATTCGATAGTTTTTAGATTTTTTGCCTATGAAGTTGTGCCGATAAATCTTTATAATATCGTGAGAACATCTATAGATTTTCAAACGATTTTTTATCGATACGTTACATCTTCCGATATTATCGATCGAGTGTGCCGCTCGGGAATGTTAATTAATCTGAAAATAATTTAAAAAATTTTTAATCCAAAATTGACGTTTTCTTTTTTTTTACCTATACTAAAAAAATATACCTATGTATTAAAATTGTTGATTTTGCAAAAAATATTTTGTCCAGCTTTTCATTCCCCTCCTCTTTTAATTTGAATAATTTTCATTATTAGATATCGAATGCAAAGAATTTTCAATTTTTATCAAAATTCCAGGAGGAAAACCACCAAAAGGGATAATTGATCTTACGTACAAAATTTTGGGAGAAAGAAAAAATATCATTACAAAATGATGGCGTTTTTCGACTCGTGCGGAATATTAAACCTTACGAGTTGATGATATGGATAAATTTATAAAGCTTCGAGTTCGACTCTGTGCGTGCGATTGAAGGCGTATTCTATACCGCGGAGATATACCTACGTGCCTAGCATAATGATAATCGATTACACGACCACGTAATCTGCTGCTGCAACGATGGTGAAAAAGTAAGGAAGGAATCCATTAAAAATGGATAAACCGACTTTGATCTGTCTCCCCATTTTAACATGTAGTTTCGCGAGACGACGTCGACATCGAGTTATACGAGCGAGAAAGGGTAAAAATGTACGAGGAACGGATGAACGAAACTGCACATTGTACCCACACGAATTGCAAAACACAATAATAATTCAAATAATGAAGGGTGGAAATCCTTTTCACGAAAAACCTGCAGCAACTAGCAAGTAGGAAACCCAAATTAATTATTGATCTTATCGGCATTGTAGGTATATAATATATTAAATATACTTTGTATCAAAAATAAGAAATTCTACTTTGTAAACCGGTTGCGTTTTCCTGTCTGGAGCGCATATATGCAGCTTGCCAAACACGATATACCTACTAATTGGTAAAACGTGTGCAAAACAAACTAGTTTTAACTGCATGACCACCTGCGGTGGTAAATACGATTTTTCTCATTTTCGTAGATATGAATGGCACATTAGTCTCGTAAATGATTTGATATATCGGTACGAAATGCGAAATGGTACCGAACCGGATTCGTATACTGGCGAAATGTGTTTCATGTATCAATACTCAGATTACGTGTTACCCAGTTTATCATAATTTACCGTAATTTACGTCAATAAATAACTAATAGCACCTGATATAACGCCAATTATGTTTAATTAAAGGATCCCTAAAAAATTTCCAGCCTCGTAAATGCTACTTTGTAACGGATTTATAGGCGAATTATTCGACGCCAATTTTTTTCTCATTTTTCCTCTCCAGCCATATGTAGATAATTATACGTCGGGAGATGCGGGTGGTATACGCACAATGCGGTCGTATTTCATTTTTATATGAGTTTTGATCGCGCCAGCTACGAATTATACTATCTATGTATCGCCTGTAATCAACTTGGTAAGCTGGAGAAAAGATATAAGATCGTCTACGTGACATTTGACGCTTTTTTTACCCCCAAGAAATTTTTAATAACGCTCTATAGCGAGCTACCTTTATTCAAATGACGAAAATTTATCATCTTTTGGCAAGATTATTGCACGAGAGGAGATTGCAGGCACGTTGCTCCGAGCAAAAGTGCGGAAAAAATATTATCCCAGTGAAGGGCGAGCGAGGGTGAAGGCAAGTCCTGGTATAAAATGAGCAAGATACAGTATAGATTTGAAAATGTAAAAACTTGTACAATTTTGAAGTTTGAAAAGTACAAGGCGAAAAAAATTTTATGTCACATTTTGAACGAAGGGGCGACCGCAACAGACGCACAAGTTACCAAAAGTTTTTTACTGCACGCTTTTAAAATTACAACTTCTCTATGGCGTACGCGTTTTGTCTTGTTTCTTGCTCGCTATATGAGGTTTTACGTTATCGTAAAAAAACTTTTAATAAAATAAGCTCGAGAAGATGTTAAACTTACTAATTTGCTGGTTTTATGCAAATTACGCTGACGCTCGTGGGTATAAGGTCGCATAGACCTCACCTCTTCATTCCGCACGTTGGTATATTTTGTATTATATAAAGTTATACTTTGTATAAAATGGAGCCTTATTTAGAGGTGCGTACAACCGGAGAGAGAGATATAAGGGAATATAACTAAGCTGGTGCAGGCTTCTTTCTCGTTGGTTCGGATATATTAGATCACGTTTTGGCTGCAAAACGAGAAAACGAGAAAATGTCTTTTCTTCATTATAAAATAGAGGAAATTTCGCTTTTCTTCGGGGAATTTTGCAAGCTGTCGCAAAAAACACGACATAGCACGAAATGTTACCTTTTACAAATACTAATATACTTCTCTGTCTCCTTTTTCGGTTATAGGAGTCGCAGTATTTTCTTCAATACGTAATTTATCGCACAGATACCACCGCGTAGAGTTGGGTTTTTGTAAAATCGTGTTGCCGAAAGGGGGTCTAAGCTCGGTCGTCGAATGGTGCTCTGGGGATGAAAATTCCATTTCTCGACACGAACTTACGTACTCGAGTTACAATGCAGCTATGGTGACGGAATATAAATGGCAACTTATTCCAAATACGTTCCGGTGTTTTTTTTCGGTTTTTTTCGACGGTGTAAGTACGGTGTGGGGAATTTTTTCCAAAGTCGATGTTCCGTCTGGGTTGAATGTGTGGATTGAGACGTACGTAGGTATTAGAATGTTTGGGCAATTGAGGTGATTCGTATGTATTGGGGATTCGAATTTGAACATTAGCTTTATTTATATTTTTATGAGAAAATCATTCAAAATTTTTTTCTTATTTTTATTTTTATTTCATTTTTTTTTTGTAGATATAGAAAAATTATTATGCCTTCAAGCTTCCCATTATAAAGAAAGATGTTAGAAATTAAAAATTCAAAAAGGGAGAATTTTCTAATTTTTATAATAAATTTTTGAAATTCAGCTATTTTTTAAATTATTAAAAAAATCAATTTTTGAAGTTTAACAAAATTTTTACAATTTAATAATCTGGAAAACATTCAAAATTCCAGAAATGTGATGAAATTTTAAAATTAGGAAAACTATTAGTTTGAATAAATCTTCATACTTAATTGGAGCAATTTCAAAAAATATAATAGGTATACGGTATAGGTATATTTAATACATAGTCTATTTTCAAAGTGACATTCCTTCAAAAAATTGAACTTAATAAAAAAAAAAACAATTTCAATATAAATTCAAAAATAAATAATTTTATATTTCAAAATGTGGAAAATGATTAGTTTGAAAAAATGTTCATAATTAGAGCAATTTTTTTAAATGGTCTATTTTCAGAGTGATATATGATATTCCTTCAAAAAATCGAAATTTTTCCAAAAAAAAACACAACAATTTCAACAAACTAAAAAATTAAATCTTTAGTGTTTTTTTTAGCTGATTTTTTTTTTTGAAAAATTGTAAAAAATTTCAAAGAAAAAATTATGAAAATTTTTAAAGACATATTTTAGTTATTTGAAATTTTCCCAAAATTTTTTCCTTGAAAAAATTGAAAATTTCAAGTCCAAGAAATTAATATCTATGATTTTAATAAAATTCAAAAATTATATTAATTTTTCATTTTCAATGCAAAAATTTTTCTTGCCAGTAAAAAATTGAAATTTAAAAAAAAATGCAATAAAACTAACTACCTAAGTAAGTAGGTACCTTATGCCTCAAATCGATTAAATTATTTCGAATTCATAAATATAATGTTTTTCTATCTATAGAACTGCCTAAAATTTAAAAACAAGAAAAAAATTAAAACCACTTGATAGTTCGAATAAATTGTTTTTGACTATTTAAAATGAATCTGCAAAACTCAAAAAAAATTTTAAACCTCATTTTAATAATAGGTATAAACTTGAAAAAAAAAATTATTTCGAATTAAATTTTGAATAAATTGAGTCAGAACCAAATTTTAATGCAGAGCTTTCATTTAAAAAAAATCAAGCTAAAAATGAAAAAAAAAAAAAAAATTGGAAATTTTTGTAGATACAAATAATTATGCTTTGAAATGTAAGACTTGACAAAAAATTTTGAATTCAATTTTTCATTTTAAGAAGATTAAAAAATTAACAGAACTTTGAAAAAATTGTGTTCAAAAGAAATTTTAAAAAATTGCTATAATAATAAAGTACAAAATTGAAAAAAGCCTGTGAAACTGGAATAATTCAAGAAAATGCATCATTTAATAATTTTAAAGTTTTAAAAAATTACTTTAAAAGAAAAGTGTTGAAATGTTTGGAGGGGGGATTAGTAACTCACTAATTTAGAGAAGTCATTGGAAAGTGTTTTTTTTTTTAAATTAATTTATTTTGATGCCTTCGTTTATGATGCAAAATTTGTTTGCATAAATTTAAAATAAATCAATAAAAAAAAAAGTTTTATAAACAAACCAAAAAATGAAAACTTTTAGCAAAAAAAAAATCACCAAAAAAAATGTAAAACTTATATGATAGGTACGTATAGGTAGGTATGTCGAAAAAATCAAAAAAAAAATTACCTTGTTAAAAGGTGTATTAAAAATGTAACTTTCATGAAAATTATTCTTGAAATTTTGCCAATGAAAAAATTGATGAAAACGGTTTTTAATAACAAACAAAAATAAAAGTTGGACGAATTAATGAAGTTCAAAAAAATGTGCGCATCAAATCGATAAAATTATTTCGAGTACAAAGGCTGAAAATTCACATTGAAAAATACTGAATTTTTAAAATTATTTGGTCTCGCAAAATTTGTCGCTAAAATAATTTTTTTGTCATTTTTGTGCTCGTTGGTAATAAGAATAACAATGTTATCTAATTTTAAAAACTAACTAAGTAAATATTTTTCAAACTGCTGCCAAAAATTCAATAATGTTTTTACTTTTTTTAAATTCGTCGAAAATGCATTTTCATTTTGAAAAACTTCAAAAATTCAATTTTCGAAAAATTTTCCTAATTACCTACATTTTTTATAATGATCGAGTAAGTATAGGTGATTTCTACAAGTGTTGCATTCGAAGACATCGAAATTGTATATTCAGTGTCTTTAGGAGTGAAAAAATTTCTATTCAAGGAAACAAATATTTTAGGAAATTTTTTCTCCTAAATACGAATAAGTTTTAGAAAATTGTTTTTAAAAAAATTTCTAAAAATTGTTCTTACTTAGGTATAAGCTTACCTATACCTATAGTTTTTTTTTGTTAAAAATTAAAAAAAAAAAAAAATGTTTTCAGAATTTTTTTTAAAATTTGCTTTTAAAAAATTTAATTTTTGAGAATTTTTTGAAAACAGTTTTTTGGGCATAGTTTTTTTTTTGAAAATGAAAGAATTCTTCAATTTTTTAAAGCAAATATCTACACTAATTTTTCCCAAAAAAAATAATAAAAAATGATAACAATACCTACTTTAAAAGCACAAAATTTTGAAAATTGCTTTCTGTCAAATTTGCAATTTTAAAAAAGATTCAGCAATGTTTAATTTTTGACTATTTTTTGATCATTGATTATCCGCATTTTTAAAATAGTATTTCAATAGAATGAGGATAAATTTCAGCGATTTTTTTTTTTCAAAAATATTCAGAAAAAATAATTTTTATTTATTCATAAATCGTTTTTTTAAAAACTCAGTTGAAAAAAATTAATTATTTTTTTTCTGAAACGCAAAGCAAGCAGAACGAATTTTTGCATAAAAATCATAGCTGTAATAACTCGCATTCAATGAAATTCACTACACAGCGAAAAATATTCCTCAATCGACGTAGGTGTGTATTTTTCTAAGCAACTTTCAACGCATTCGAAATCCTTTGTAGTATGCCGCCTTACACATTAATTTAATAATTCGCAATACGCACACACTCGTGTATTTTTCTCGCTAATTACAAAATGATTCGATGCGGTAAAACGTAATTACTGCAGTATCTAAATACCGGTTAGCGGTGCAGTTTTGAGGTAGGTCAGAATTAGCGCAACGATGGTAAAAAAAAAATTTACTCGCATGTGCATCTACTCGAGCGCGATACTTTCAACTGGATGTTCTTGACGGTGGCAAAATGCGTGTTTAATTGCAATTAAGCTCTGCGTACGTTCGATGGTAATAAAGCTTGGAAAACTGGAAAATACGTATAGAAATTTTTCTTTATATTTGGACTGCGATTTAGTTGTTTATTTATGTACCTACAACACATAATATTATTATACCCACTGCTATAACTCGTACGAGTATATTTTTTGTAAAACATGTGTATACCTACCTTTTTCGCATATTAAGTCAGAGCCAGTATATCTAGTGTGGCTATTTAATATTTTTATAGATTGTAAATACCTACTTCCTAAATACGAGTTTACTGTTTTTCAGAGTGCAATGTATTCGTCCTTTTGTTGGAATGGTTTTGTGTGCTCGACTCGACCGAGCTGATGAAATGATTTATAAAGAAAAGGGGCAAAAAAAAGGCAACGTCTTCTAGGGTGTTTTAATTTAGAAAAAATATATTAATCGTTGGCTCGCGAGGCTATTGTAGCCCTTTTTTTTTGTATTATCAACAACCATTTAGTTCCTGGAAACCTCGGCTAGTTTTTATCGCGGTATCTTTTTTTTTACAGCATCAAATAACTAAAGATGCCAACAATGGAAGAATTTAATCGTATCGGACTCGGTGGTCAATTTGAGGGAAAAAAGTTATTTTTTATTTACATCTGGGTATTTCCTTTTGTGAACGTTTTTCTTCCGGGTTGTAAAAACAGAGCGGGGTTTTATCGTCGGAAGATGTTCGAAAATGAGAATTTTTTTTGTATTCGTTTATTCGAGTATTATTCTTTTCGCTTTTGTGGTAGAATTGGTCGATGAAAGATTTGAATAATTTTTTTCTCTTCTTTTTTATATTTAAAAGCGTATTATTCCCACTCTGATTTGGTAGGTATTGAGAAAAAATTTACAAATGTGTGGATACTTTTACTCTCATACTCGTGCATGTGAATTAGTTGAGTGTTGCGTGGATGTTTCGAAGGGTTTGAAATGGTCGTGTGGTGTTTAGGGGTCGGTATTCGAAGGGGGTGAGACATTCGATGTTGAATTTCAACCCATGTGCGATGTATGTATATTTTAATAATTGGTTTATTTTTTTTTTTTAAAGTTGCCACGATGTGGGTGATTTATTTTTACCCGAGAGAATTTTTAAAAGTTCGATTTGATCGCGAGTTTAATTTAATTAAACGGTTGATTAGAATATGGCGTGTTTGGTTGATTTTTTTTACTCGATTTTTATAAAAAAGGATATTTATGGAAACGTCCAGAGTGGCAGGTTTGCTCGGTGTGGATTTAGTATACGAAGTAGTTGGTAAATAGTTGCATAATTACACATGCATTTGCCAATGCAGATGCATCAATGTATCAAAATTATTTATTTGCTTGGACGATGTAATGCATGATTGCCTTTTTAGTGACGATTTGCTCATAACCTAAGAATTTTTTGCTTCATGTGCAATGCATGCAATCGCGATGATAAAATAATTGCAGACCCACGAGCAAGGGAAATTCAGGTCGAAGGTCATTCTATCGAATTCCATTTCCTCAAATGGACTTTGAAAAATTAATTTTGGCGTTGATGGTTATAAATTTGATAATTTATCGATCAATTTGAAAGCACCCAGCACCGATGAGGGCGAAATAAACCACAATGGTGACTCGTATGTTTATTTAATATGGTTAATTGGGAGTTTTTTTCTTTTTTCGGTCTTATTAATTTATAAATCCACTTGACCAGATTTTCGTCTCGATGTCAATCCATGTGTAGGAAGGCTAACTGCATTTGCCCTCCTACCCCCTCCACAGCGATTCGGTTTTTTTCTACTCTATGACTATGTCTGGGCCTGGGCGTGTGTTCATTTTCTCAAATGATTAATGAATGGCTTCATTTATAAGCTGGACGAGTATTCAAATGGCGCGTTTTTGAATATTAATCGGTTGCTGTTAGGAGCATGATGATGTTGCTTGAAAACGACAACGACAACGTCGATTTCCAAAAAAGCAGAAAGAAGATGGTGATTTGAATAAAATGTCGTTTTTGTTGTCTTACGAAATATACCATGGCATAGGAGTAACTATAGTAGATATTCAATTTTACATCATGAGAACAAAGTCAAGATTATGTTGTTGTACAAGGAAGCCACTTAACCCTTTCGTGCCTGAGAAAAAACTGACGGTTACTTTTTAAATAATTTTATGCAGACAAATCTCTATGCTATAAAACACAAAAAGTTATGAAAAAAAATTTCAAAGCTTGATCCCTTGCACAGGAAATAAATACCTACTTGAGCTGCAAATATTCACCTAACATTTGCATTTCCTGTGTGAAATAAATGCTTAATTATAGGTAAAAGTTAAGAAACTATTAATTGGTGAAAATTTATGAGAACGTATATAAAATTTTACATTTTCACCTCCCCCGTACGACAGAATCTTTTCTTTTTCAAATCAGAAGAATTGAAAAAAAATCCAAATCTTGAAAAGTTGGTGCAACATTTTTTGGATACTATTAATTTAATGTAGAAAGTTTTAATGTGGAAAAATAAATAAATAGAAAATGCATAGAACATAGAGGGCTTTTTTGATTTAAATGAAATGCCACACAGGAATTGAAAATCTCACAGCGGAAAAGGCGCTTGACCGTGGTCGATGCCTTGACATCTAACTGAAGTGGAAAAAAAAATAATCTCTCATCTGTAAAATTTTCATCCCTCGAGTTATATTTCAGTAAATGTAGCATAATAAAATTGAAGAAATTTTGATTAGTGGTAAATCAGACACAGGAATTTCGTGTGAGCGTCTCTTTCAATTTTATTAAAAACTAATTTTTTGGTGTTTTGAAAATTTCAATGTCCATTTCCTGTGCCATTTTTATGTTTGTACCTACAATATTTTGTATACAATACATTGTTTGGCAATATTCGGGTCAACAACCCTAAACTTTTTTCGAATTTTTTATAACTTAGGTAATTTATTTTGAAAACTCGAATGATTTTGAAACTTCTATTTCCTGTGCGACATTTCGTTAAAATCAAAAACGCCCTCTTTGTTCCCTGTAACTTTTATTTAAAGAATTTTTAATCCAAAAATTTTCCATTTTGAATTAATAGTATCCAAAAAAAGTTGCACCGACTTTTCACGCTTTGGACATTTTCTCATTTTTAAAAGGGGGCTCTGGCATGCAGGGGAGGTGGATGTATGAAATTTTCTTATAGGTCTTATTAATTTTTAGCAATAAAAAGTTTTATCCCATAAGCTTGCTGTTATTCTCCGAATTCACACAGGAAATCAAAGTATAGGCACCTTAGGTAGGTACCTATTTCCTGTGCAAGGATCCAAGTTCCATGAAAATTTATCGAAATTTTCTTTCAACCCTACCTTAGAGACCACTCTCACAGAAAATTTTTTAAAAAGTGACCGTTGTTTTCTTCTCAGGCACGTAAGGGTTAATATGTGCGAGGTTTTTTGTTGTGTTTTGAAGGAGAATAAGTGGTATGTTGCTACGATTATTATGAAGTATAATAATTTAATTTTGAGGTTGGAAAAGTGGAAATGTATTTTGGAAATGGGTGTCTAATTAATTAGTGGATTTTTTAAACTTAGGTATAAGGTGATCAAAAATTTTCAATGAATTTTCAAATTTAATCAAATAATTTTTTCATAATTTTATTGTTTAACTTATCTACATAAGTAACTTATGAGTATAGTTTTAACGTTTAATTTTTTTTTTTTTTTTTTTGAAATTTGGGCAGTGCTAAGTGAAATCCCCCCCCCCCCCCAAGAGATCCAGAAGTAGACTGTCGAATTCTTTGAAAATATCTAATTCATTTTTTATTTTATTTTTTAATATTCAGCGTTCTTTTCAAGATTTTTTGGTATTGAAATACTCAAAATTTCAATTCATTGTTTTTTTTGTCAATATTGAAGTACGACTTTTTTGTTTAAAAAGTTCTATACGACTAAAATATTAGGAATTTTTTCCAAAAAAAATATTATATTTAAACTGTTTATACGATTCAAAAAAATTTTGATGCTAAAATATATTTAGAATTTCTTTCTAAAAAAGAATTCGAAGTTGTCTAAATAATTCAAGAAATTTTTAGTTCTGTAAAATAGGTATTTCGAATTTTTTTCTTTGAAAAAAAAAACTTAAAAAGAAATTAAAATCGTCTAAATACCTAATTCAAGATTTTTCTACATCGATGTAAGTTGATATGGTGTTCAATATGTTAGGTATTCTAGATAATTCAAAGAATTTTCGTCTAAAATAATTACAAATTTTTTATCGAAAACAGTGTAAGATTTTGTATCTTGAAAAACTGGTAGTTAATTTATTCATCTCACTAAAAATTAAAATTAATTACCTAATTTTATGATTCCAAAATGTTGATACATTTTTCGTCTGCGATTTCAGCGAGGGAAAAAAAGTTTTTTTTTTTGTTCTATACAGTTATTCAGGATTTTTTCTAAAAATAAAAATAATTTCGTTATCAGATTCTAAGATTTTTAGCCTTTAAAAAATTACAGGGTTTTTGTCCAAAAACTTCAAAATAGTTTGAAGATTTTTTTACTAGAAGAATTCGAAAATTTTTGTGTTGGTGTTTATAACCTTTTTTGTGTCAAAAAATCAATATTTGAGGTGTATTTTTTTTTGTACACACAGCAGTTTAGGATTTTTTTTGCTTCGGAAAAATTGATATAGGTAGTATTTTTTGTCTCAATGGGTACTTTTTATTCAAATACTTTTTTATACTTCTACGCAACAATTGCACTGAAAAAAATGAATTTTCAAAAACCGTAATGAGTCTGGGTAAAACACAGTAAAATTAGGATACGTCTCCAATTTTAGAATCATTCCGGTGAAAAAGAGAAAAGATTCAGTTCTATTCCAGAATGATTACGGAGTCTCCGTAATCATTCTGGAATAGAACTGAATCTTTCCTGTTTTTCACCGGAATGATTCTAAAATTGGAGATATCCTAATTTTATGGTGTTTTACCCAGAATCATTAAAATCCATTTTTTTCAGTGTGAAAAAAAATAGAAGAATATTTCTTCTTCTTCAAAAAAAAAATAACTTAAATAAAAAATAATTGAGAAGCAAATTTCCAAAGTGACCTATCGGCGAAAAAGTCGTTTCGAGATGATACAAAATACGCCTAGAAGGAGTTGTGGTAAATTTTTTTTTGAAAAATTGGTTTTATAGACGACTATATCCCGCATTTAACCCCCAAAAAAATTTTCTCCACCTACCCTCACCTTCGCGCTATAAGCCGCCAAAGTTGAGAAGAACTGCCGCGATAGGTCACTTTGGAAATTTGCTCCTCAATTCAAAAAATTGAGAATTTTTTTATTGCAAAAGAATTAAGAAATTTAAAAAAATCCGACGAAAAATTATGATTTTATTCTTCTTACAAGTACTTACTCGTAAGTATAATTAGGTATTGAATAAGAGATTTTTCTAAAAAAAAACTGCTGATTTGAAAAGTTTTTTCTCTCAAAAAGTTGAAAGATTGTTTTATCTATACTTATTTAATTATGTAGGTAGGTAATACTTATTATTCATCTTTTAAACCAACTAAAAAAAAAAAAAAAAAAAAAAAAAAACAATAGATACCTTACCTAGGTAATAAAAATTCAGAAATTTTTTTCTGTCAGAATTTTAAAAAATATTTTTTACCCTAAAAATTTTTAATTTTTTCGAAAAGGAAGAAACCTACCTAAAAACTCTAGGATTTTCCCACAGAAATTGAGAAAATTATTCCTTAAAAATTAGATATTTCATTCCCAAATCTCCAAAAAATAATTTTTTCCAAAATATGACGTATCTTTTCCTAAATATTTATGATTATTTTTCTCATAGAAAATAAATAAATAAATAAAAGTACGTCTGAAATGAATTTATGACTTCTTTGGTATTGGAATAAGCTATGCTCAATTCCAAATTTTTTTGCCTCCCAGTTTTCAGATTTTTTACTTTTATATAAGTAAGTACATATTTTTCGTTCGAAAAATTCAAGATTTCTTATCCAAAATAGGTTCAAAAATTTTTACCATTTCTCGTAAAAAGAATAATTGGATGTTTTAATACTAAAGTAAAAAGTATTTTTTTTTTCTGAAAAAATCAAAGACCGACTGAATAATTTCAAAAGTTTTTGGTGTCGAGGTTAACGCCCATATAGGTAATGTAATAAATTAAAGATTATTCATAATTTATTCGTCGGAGACAATCTCTTTTTTTTGTTTGCTCAATACAGTTCACACAATTTTTTTCCTTTGAAAAATTCGTATTTTTCGTCTTAAAAATTTGTAAAAAAAATTTCATGTAAAAAACAAGATTTTTTGGTTCTAAAAATATATAATGACGGTCAAGATTTTTTGGTTTTGAACTACATCCTTCATGGTAGATGGTATAGTCATGTTGGAAAATTGAAATGTTTTCGTCTGATTATGTTGGAGGTATTTTTTTATTATCTAGAGCCATTTTCATTTTCTATTTTCGAGATAGACCCAGAGTGAGGTTTTTTATTTTTATCCCCCAAAATTAGGTCAATTTTGCGATCAAATTTGGTTATAGGTATATAAATACCTATTCTGAGTGAATAAAATTTGACGTAAAATTTTTTCGCACAGCCTATACAAATTTCAACCTCGAATATTCGCAATATCCATATCGAAAGGTTTCTTTAAAAATATATCTATTATTAATAAAGCACTTTTTTGTCCGGTATATAAATGGGAAATAACCACAGCACCGAAAAACTTTTTAACGTGTATTTCTTATCGCACCCAAGCAATGATGGCTCGTACAAAAAAAAAAAAAAAAAAAAAATAGGGAGAAAAACTGGAAAATATTTTTTACGATTTTCAAAAGTTTTAACTCGAATCAGGAGCAATGTAAACGTATCGCATAAATTGAGCTCGGTCTTGTCAGTTGTCGATTTAAAAATAAACACATCATAAAGACGTATACATTTTGACCCAAGTGAATAAGTATACATATAAGTAATAAGAACCTCGTCATTGGAATTTTCAAAAACTTACATCGTACAAATGGAATTTCATCCCCTGCACTGACCACGCATTCTCGTATATTCTAATGGAATCTAGGTGGATTTTGCGGCGACATTGCTCCGTTTGATCGTAAAGACCTCGTGCGCGAATTCAATTTAGTATAAACGGCCTATCCATAAATTTCCATTTTATAAATATTGTTCGATATTTTATTGCTTTCTGCGTTCGTGTATATGCTTCACTTCGGGATACTGTTTTAAATTTCTAATCAAATCAATGCAGACCATAGTTGAACGAAGATGTACTATTTTTATTATATTAAATGAATCATCTAAACTCTGAGAAAGACCGAGAGGAAAAAAATTATTGCGAAAAATACCGAACAGGAGCGTCGATATATTCGAATGAAATTTATCGTCGCCTATATACAAGCTTCGCTTTTGGCGCCGGCCAAAATTTTCCTTCGGTTTGGTTCGATTTATCGGTACACATGTGTATAGTATCTTATGTCCTACGTAAACGCGTACAAGTGTTAAAAAAAAAAAAAAAAAAAAAAACTTCGATTTTTTATATCTACCTATCTATACGTGAACTCAGTACACAGTGTAGAAAAATAAGGGAAAAATTGGAAGGGTGAATGGGCCAGTAGCTCGTGCAAGAAGCAACCTTACCTGTGATAGTGTTTCGTTTTCCAAAGATGGCGGTGTCTCATTATTCCGGAGCCATCAGCGTTTTATTATTATCGTTGCAATATATAGGGTAACGTGTTTCTATACAGAAGTTGCTCCTACTGTGTAATATGGCGCATGCGCGTTGCCAAGATCGATATGGTAAACGAAATGTTGCGAATTTTTCATGCAATGTTATTTCGCCAGGGTTCTGTAGGGGTTGAAAATAACAAAGTTGCCCGAATGAGTCAATGTAGTGGTAGATTTCAGTCTGTATGTAAAATCGAGATAGTTGAAATTGAATTTTTTTTCCAACAATGAAAATTTTCCAGTTATGCGGGTATGTTCGCAGGGGCATAAAGGCTTTTGAAAAATGACGAGGTTATTTTTACATTTTTTTCCTCTCTAGATTATGGCTCATGGAGTCATGGGTGGTCAGATTATGATGAAAATATTGCGAGTTCGAGTCATCATTTATATTTTGTATGTGGGTAAACAGGCAGGTTTGTCTGTCCAGCCTAAAACGAGCCTATAAGAAAGTATTGTAATCAGCCTATATGATTATACTTTGGAGCTGGAGTTTAAATGGCGTTATGGTCAGTAATTGTTTTTAATAGGTTTTCAACAGTATGAACTTATGAAGTGGGATGGATTTCGATGACAGTGTATAATTTTGTTCGAATGAATCGATGAGACGATGACAAGTCTTCGCATTTATGCGGAGTCAAGATTCTGTCTGGTTGAGAGAAATGTTATGAAAGAATTTTTTTTTTTCGAGCTAGAGTCGAGTGTTGAATGAAAGTTGTGGGTTGTTGTGTGAACAAGCTATGTTAGATTTTTTTTTCCTTCTAGAATGTGGCGGTTTCTTATATTGTAGACCTACGATATACAAAGTCCTAAAATAATGCTACGGCAACAAAATAATATGCAACCTCCCTCCACAATAAATGTGTATACGTGTAAAAAACTATGTATGGTATCGAATGTTATGCGATGAAACAATGAACTGAAATTTACGAATGTAATTAATTTTTTTTATTACAACTATAAATCATATTTAATGCATAAATTATAAAATGTATTAAGTATGTTGTACAATTTTAAAAACGGAAAAAAACTACGGAAATGTCGAGCTAAACATATTAAGTTGGTTAGTGAGTTTGTGTGGAACGCAGTAATGAAATATTGTTGTAAATTTTTTTGCTCCTTATTAAGTAGGTACAGATGATTTATCTTAGGTCTTAGATTATTTTTTCTAAAACTGTTTTTTATCTAATTTTAGTACTTGAGAGGTCAATCATTCTCGTCATATCTCCTTCGCCTTGTTCTTTATGCAAATTATAAATGTACTTGTTTGGAGTTATCTTAGCAGATGGTTTCAATGTACCTACTTAGTTGCTTGAAAAAATTCATAATGTTGTCATATCACTGAAAAAAATAGATTTTCAAAAACCGTAATGATTCTGGGTAAAACACAGTAAATTTAGGATACGTCGCCAATTTTAGAATCATTCCGGTGAAAAACAGAAAAGATTCTGTTGAACTCCAGAATGATTACGGAGTTCAACTGAATCTTTTCTGTTTTTCACCGGAATGATTCTAAAATTGGCGACGTATCCTAAATTTACTGTGTTTTACCCATTTTATTATCAGGTTAATTTTTATGTTTCGATTAATCGATCAATTTTTCGATTTTAATTTTTAGTGAATCAATAATCGACCTATTCTCTCTCCATTTCGTAACGTATAAATATTAGATATACTAAACTTGAAATTATCTAATTTTTCAAAAATAATTTTTTTATTTAAAAAAAAGGTACACATTTTTATATATGTATTGTAAAAAAAAAAAGAATTCAGCGATAGCATTACAAAAAAAAATTGAATAAAATTGAAAAAAAAAAAGTTTTACGGGTAACTATAGGTAGAATTAAATATTTTGATATGATTATTTATTTAGAATTTAATAATTTGATATGAAGGTTAAAATTTGAATGGATTTTTAAAAATCAATTCCAACAATGAGTAAAAATTATTATTTTAATAATTTTTGATAAGTAAATTCTAGGTACCTATAAACTACCTATATAAGTAATAACTTTTCAGAATTAATTTTGATAATTTTTCATAGTTTTTCAAGTTTGTCAAAAATGCGAAAAAATTTAACAATTTAAAAAAAATCTATTTTGTTGACTATATAACTACTTACTTTTCAAGAATTCAGTTGATTTTTAAAGAATACCTTTGTATTCGGATTAAACTGAATAACAGTTATGAATCGTAATTATTTTTCAACTCAAAATTGTTAACTTCAATAATTCAAAAAATTGAATAATTTCCTAAATCTTGGGGAATAGATTTTGAACATTTGATTAATTTCTTAAAATTTCTTATGCCAGTTTTCTAAAGATTCAGTTTGGATATTTTTTTTAAAAATAATTATAAACTTGAAAATTTTTCAAAAAATAATTTCAACAATTTTTGAAATTTATCATAATTACTTATACAAATAGGTGACGCTGCGCAATAAAAGGGGCCATTCAATCAAAAAATCGATGTTCTTATTTTGGGCTCAAATGAAGTAAAAACCTCTTAAAAATCGATTAGAAGTGGTCTTAGGCGATGTGACATTTTTGGTCGAATGGTCCCTTTTATTGCGCAGCGTCACATATGCAAAATAAATTTTAGTAATTTAAAAAATGAATTTTATCTTTAGAAACTTTTTGGTAGGTGATTCTGACAATTTTTCAAAAAAAAATAAAATAATAATAAGTAGGTAAATGAATAATTTTAAACAGTATTTTAGGAATTTTAATTTGTACAGTTTTCGTAATTGAACCAAATTTTTAAAAATACATTTTGTTTAAAAATCAATTGTTATTTATGTAACAATATTTTAAATTCAGCATAAAATACAGAAAAAATAATTTAAAAAAAGAAATTTTGAATAAAAAATTAACAATTTCAAAATTTTATTAATTTTTGACGATTTTTTAAAAGTAAATTTGAAAAATAAGTTTTGTTCTAAAAGCAATTTCAACTTGAAAAAAAATAAACTAAACTATGAATAGGTAATTATAGTTTTGATAATTTTTCCATGAATGAAAAATTTCGAAATCAAGCAAAATTTGCTGAAAAATAAATTTTAACGATTTTTTAAAATTAGTTACCAAATAAACTGTACCTATTTCGAATTTTTTTGTTATTTTCGAAAAATGATCCTGATGGAAATTTTTCAATACCTAGGTATAGGTAAATTAATCGCAATAATTTTTGAAAATTGAGGAAAAAATCTTGAAAAATAAATTTTATTCAAAAAAAAGTTTTAACAATAATTTTTAAATTAAACAGCATTATAAAAAAAAATCAATAATTTTTTAACATAAATTTTGACTAGGTATTTTTCAAAAATGAATTTTGACCCTTCAGCAGAAAGTCAAAAATTTATTGCTCAATCAATATGAACAATCTCACCAGCTCTCTATCTAAAGTCCCTTCCAATGGACGTATCTAATAATTCTGCAATTATAAATATAGACACTAAAAAAATTAACACTTTTTTCAATTGAAAAAAATCTATAATTTTTCAGAGATGAAAATTTTTGTAATTGATTGAAGTTTTGAGAAATAAAATTCTACAATTTTAAAAATTGGTCAATTAATTTTTATTTGCGTAACGATTTTTAAATTTTAAAAAACGAATTTTAATTTTTTTTTGTAGGTAGGTAAGTAACTATTTAAAAAAAAACAATTCTGGTAATTTTATTCAAAAATAAATGTTATTTAACAATTTTTTTAATTGAACGACATTAAAAACTTATACCTAAGTTTAAATACCCAATCCAAAAAAAATTATTTTGAAAATTTTTTGAATCTGAAAAATAAATTATTTTACTTTTAATATGAACAAAATCACTAAAAATTTAGTGTTCATAATTTTTCAAAAAAAAAAAAAAAAAAAAAAAATGAAAATGTTTTGGATTTGAAAGAAAAAGAAAAGACGATTTTTCAAAAATAAATTCTGTTTTTTTTTTGGAAAATTTGTAATCATTGATTTTGATAATTAAAAAAAAATAACTTTTAACAATTTTCGAATTTGAAAGAAATTCTGAAATATCTGCGTGGCTATTTTGTTTAAAAATTAATCGTTTTTGAAATTGAACAAAATAAAAAAAAATAAATAAATAAATAAAACAATCAATTTCAACAATATCTTGAAATTAATTTTGACGATTTTTTTTCAAAAATAAATTTTTTGATAAATTTTCTGTAATTTTAAAACATTTATGTAGGAAATGCTGGCAATTATTTTCCTGACTTCAAGTAACATATTAATTTATTCTCAAGCTGTTTAGATATTAACCAATTTCTGAAAATAAAAGAAGAGCATTTCAGAACCACAAAAGGATTTAATCATTCTTTTAATAATTTGAGCCAATGATATTCCCGATTTTCCATCTCATCTCTGCAATTTCCATAAACAATTCAACATGTATATACGTCTTATCAATGCAATAATTATATATTTATATAGGTAGATACTCTATTTGAAGAAAAAATAATTTTTCAAAGTACCAAGAAACCCCAATGAAAATTTGATAACCCCATTAAATTAAAGTTAATCTAAAAAAATAAATTTCTTTTATCAAAACACTCACCAACATTTTCAACGGACTCGGTTGAACTTCCGTCAAAAATATCATGTAACCCGGGTAATTTACGACTTATTTTATACGCCTTCGCCAATGTTATTTTTACCTGTATGCAGCAGGTGACTTTTCCATAAATATACTATAAGTCACTCGACGACCATAATTTCGATAATTTCGCCAGCTTAAGGCGAGAAATATGCCCTTTATTGGGTTTAAAAATTATAGCCCAACGAGCACACGAAATATACCCGGTAATTATTAGCTTTATCAATAAATTATCTCGGTTATTAATTGATCGTTTGATTTTTTTTTTGTTGCAGGACACCCCGAGTTCGAATATGTGCAGTACGTGCGGTTTAGTTCGGTAAGCACGATTCGTGGATTTTCGTTACCTACACTATATACCTACCCACTTGAATCATCGAACCTGGTCGTAATTTAAATATTACTTTTTAATTAAACCTCTACCGGGTGCGATATTTGCCATATTTTTACTTTGTATAGGTATCGTCGAGTCGTCGTCGTTGTTGCGACGCACATAAACCGAAGACCGCGCACCCACTGCGCGTCCCTGGTCCCTGGTTGAAAAAATACCCTAAAAATGGGGTGGGAAAATGGCGTAATTGGTGTATGTATTGTGTATCTTCTATTCGCGTGGAATAACTGTGCTATTTCATGTCTTGGCACTATATATATTTCTTCGGGTGGTGAGTTTTTGACGTGACCGCGACATTACGACTGCGGCTGGTGAAATTAAATCATTCCGAACGGATAATTAAGAAAATTAGTTGAATTAAACGCGTAGTTATTCGAGGAATAGCTAATTTGGCACGAAATTTGGTTGAAATTATCATTCAGCAGCGATGAAATGCATAGTTTTAAGCGAACCCGTTGGCTTCACTATATATGGCGTTTGTTGCGAGAAATGTCTTCATTGAAAATCGAAGGCGTTAATTTTTATGGCTATAATTAAATGGCATATATTACATTGTCTAGTAGAGATTATGACAGTAGCTAGGTACCTATATCATCCGGGGTTAAAACAGCTTATCGAGGTTAAGTGATCATATCTATGCACTCAGGTAGTCTGAAACCGATAGAAAAAATTAATAAGCGACCGACCGAAGGAAAAAAATGGCTCTTTTTGTCTGTAACTATATGCAATGCAGCACGCTGCTTCGAGTTTTCTTCGGTAATTTACAACATTAAAGTTGTTTTTAATTTACGCTCAAGTCGCTGGCGAATTTATTTGACAGAGCGTTATCTAATTTAACGCATTAAAGCTTTTCCATATTCAAAGGTCATAACGTTACTCACGTCCAACCAGTTTTTGTTTCTTTTCCAAGTCCGCATGCAGTGTTGGAAACTAGAATACATTATTATATACTCGAATCTAAACAATTTTCATGCACACGTACAATAAACATGTCATAAGACTAATCTGTGCTAGAATTCTTTTCGAGCAGATTTGTTCAAAGAGATTATTACCTATGCTTAAAGTTAGCTACGCAATTTCCACGTAATCGATAAATATATTAAACTGAGTGTTTCGACGCGGACGGTGGACGCAGACCTGGCCGTGAGTGCTGATTTTACATAATATCACCGTTCAACTGCTGGTCCATGCTCGTGCACCGTTAAAATTTCTATATCTATATTGTCTATGTGGGGCAATGGCAATGGCATTGGCACAGACAGTCAGGCAAGTGCATTCCAGGAAGGGTCAGTTTGCTAGAGAACAGTTTCAATGGGAAGGTCATTCGAAATGAATGGCTGCAGAGTGAAGGGGTGCTTAAAAGAGGACCGAATTTATGGGTTTTTAATTGAGTGGATTTTGTAGACATGTTGTGTCGAAAATGAGGAAATAGTGCGACGAAAAATGCATGCAGGTGTTCGTACAAAGTATTACACCCCCCCCCCCTCCTCCTGAAATAGGTATATCATTCTTCGAAAATTCAATCATATATCAAGTGTCAAATTTTACAATTTTTTGTTTGGAGAAAATATAAAATTTCATTTCAATTTTTTTTCAAAGGAAAAAATTTCGAATATTTTTCATTTTTTTAGCCTGATTGACTATTTGCAAAAAATAAAAAAAAATAGGGACAATTTTGAGAACTATTCACAGAAACTTTTTTCTTGGTGGGTAATACCTACCTTTTTTTTTTTTTTTTTTTTTTTTGAAAGAACGAAATTGCAAATAAGTAATTACATAAGTATTTTGCAAAGATATTTTACTCTTTTCTTTAAAAAATTTTGTAAGGATAATTTTGGAAATAACTATAGATACAGCTATTACCTACCTATTTAAAAAAAAATGATTTCAATTTTTTTTAAGGGTAAAATTGCGAATATTTTACAAAAAATTTCATTTTTATTTTTCAAAAATAGAAAATTTTGTTTCAATTTTTTTTTAAAGGCAAACATTTCAAATATTTTACATAATAGGTATTTTTTTATCTTAATTGACTTTTTGCAAAAAAAAAAAAAAAAAAAAATAGGAACAATTTTTGAGAATTATTCACAGAAACTTTTCTATTTTTTTTAAGGGTAAAATTGCGAATATTTCACAAAAACGTTTATTTTTATTTTTTAAAAATAAAAACTTTCTTTTAAATTTTTTAAATTTTTTTTTAAAGATCGAAATTGCAATTTTTTCAAAAATATTTTTCTCTTCTCCTTAAATTTTTGCAAAAAAAAATTGTAGGTAAGTATAATTTTGGGAATAACTATTTTACAAAAATTTTATTTTAAATAAAAGTTTTCACAAAAAATTTTCATTTTTATTTTTAAAAAAATTCCAAATAAGTTAGTTTATGTAACATAATCATTTTTGAAAAACTGTTAAAATTTGGGAAAGTTTCCAAATTTGGTAAAAATTCGAAATTTTATGAAAATTGTAATTTTGGCCATTTTAAATTTTAATAAATTTTCAGAATTTGGTAAACGTTTAAATTTGAAGAATTTCGAAATTCATATTTAAAAATTTGAATTTTGATGATTCAAAATTTTTATCTAGAGGTTGGATTAATTTTTAAAATTTCGAAAAATTGTGCGAAATAAAAAAAAACAGTTTGTAAAGTTTGATAAGTTTTTAGAAGTTTGGTGCAGTGAGGGAGTCAAACGAGTGTGATTTTAGGAAAATCGAAAAACTGATTGTTTTTCAACTCATGCATATAATTTTTTGAAATCTGAAATTACACTAGGTATAAGTAAATAATTATGCTTTTGACTAGATAATATCGTAATATCGAGTTGAAATATGTAGGTATAGAAATGAATTTTAGGCCTTCAGAACATTTGGAGTTTTGATCGAGTTCCAAAAGTGGGGTAATTGGAGTATTAAAAAAATAATAATCAGTATAGTTATACCTAATGATAAAAAAAAATTAAAAATGGGAAGTACTTATGAACGAATTTGATCCAAATTTAGGTTGATAGTGGTAGTTAAGGATCTTTAATAATATATTGTAAGAAAATTATTTTTATATCTTAAAAGGCCATTTTTGTTGGGAAAAATCGAGAAATACTTACCTATTTGTTTTTCGTATTTTTGATCATGTTCCACCACATTAAAAAATTCTGAGCAAAATTGTAAAAAAAAAATGAAACCCGATTTTGTAATTTTTCAAAAAAAAAAAAAAAAAAAAAAACAGGAAGAAATGCTCTCATTCTTTTAAAACTGAGATTTAAACAAATTTTGAATGACTCCCAGGTTAGGGTGGTTCATAATTTAATTTTTTTTTCGAAATGCATACAGTTGGCCCTTTAAAAATGATTTTTTTGGTGTAAAATCAACTCTCAAAAAATTTTTCTTCAAAAAAATGACCTTGAGTGGTGGGAAAGAGCCCCTTTCATTGAGAAAACAAAAAAAAATCAAAAAGTGAAAATTGAATTTTTTTCAAATTTTTTTAAAACAAAATGGTCACCACATAATTATGTACTTTTATCCAACAAGACGATTTCACTGATTTTTCATCTTTACCCCTGTTTTTAAAAGGACATAAAATACCTTTGGGTAGGTATTCTTCATTTTTTGGAAAAAAAATTAAAAATTAGTTAGAACGAAATTTTTTTTGGATCAAAGTGGTTTTGAGTTGACATACATATTTTGATATTTTTACGCAAAAAATAACATTTATGGCTATTTTTCAACTTTACTTATTCAATTATCATGGAACTGCATGAACTGTTCCATTTTTCCAGAAAGATGTAGTTTCTAAAAACTGAGGTTGTTCAAAATTAGAATTTTGAATACCTATATAATTGAAATTTGGAAAAAACCGATTGAAGGTCCTGCAAAAGTAAAACTTTTTGGTTGTGATATTTTGTGAGACTCCCTGTGTGAGAACAATTTTCAAAAGTATACCTCATTAAAAAATTTCAACGCTCCACTTTCGAATGAGCCACTTCGAAAAATTTTCTCTCACTGGAAGGATGCCCAAATGGAATAGGTGTCCTTATAGTATAGGTGTAGTAGTCTCCCAGTTTACATTTTTTGAGGGGAGGAGAGGGTTGAAGGAAGAAAAAAGAGGTTATGCAAAATATCAAGATTAGTGATTGTGAAAAAAAGAAATGTTGCATGTATTTTTCGAGTTCAGAATTTCTGCCTTTTCAACTTTGGGGTTCATATATTATTTTTTCACAAGTTTCGGGGAACGAAGGGGAAAAGTGTTTGGTTAAAATATATGATTATAAATTTTACCTCATCTCGCCCTATTTCATTACAATATTTAAATCGTATGTTCATGCGAATATACCACCCTCTGGAAAAAAATCACCCAAGAAGTGATCATAGATCAAAAAAAGTCGCGCTGGAAATGACCAAAAAGCACGCAAACCAGTAGCGAACTCTGTTTAACGTAAGGTATAAATATTATCCGTCTTCTAGTTGCAACAGCTACGTTTTCCCGTTAAAAGAGAATTTTGTGCGGTTCGCCCCTTTGCATTAAACGGCGAAAGAATACGAAAACTAGAATTCGTACCACGAAGCAGCAATGGAAGTCGACTTCAGCGTTGCTGGTATAAAATAAATACCACTCGAATTTATCGTACCACTAACGCCATCTGTAAAACCTTGTTCGAAGGTTCACCATAAATATGCCCCCACTAAAATTGAGATAGCAAAGTTGAAAATACATCGGCAGTGTATTCGACTTTGTATCGACCGAAGCCGAAGAGAACCAGCAGCGAAGGCGATGAGAAAAAACAAACCGACCGACCTTGTTGGGCTGGGTTTTGTTAGCTGCGACGATATTGTAAAGAAATGCTCGCATGTGGGTCGCTCGTTCCCTCCGAATAGGCTTTTTAGTCGGTTTAACTAACTACGATAGACTGATGAGAAATAGTTTCGAGTTGATTACTTATCGAGGTTAAATTTTGGAAATTTTTGCCCTCGAAGAGAATTCTATAGGGTGATTGAGGTATTTGAGGGGGTATTTTTTCGTCGAAGAAAGTTTTCCAATTTAACTATAGGACGAATTTATCTGGCAAGTTTGAAATTTTATCAACTTTGGGCTCATGTCGAATATTATTTTGGATTTGGATTTTTTTTTTAAATTTGAAATTCGGTGTAAGTTGGGAAATTTATGAATTTCATCGTGTATTTGTATAGTTTTCTATATGTTTAGATAATTTTCATCATAGTCGAACAATCTTCGATGAAATTGTTTGTATTTTTTTTTTCGAATAATACTTCTGTCCGTTCGAAAAATCAACAAAAAAAATCAGAATTTGGAAATTTATGAGCTTACCTATGCATTAGGTATGCACTTTATTTATTTTTCAACGGTTTTTGCAATTTTTTCTCCCTATTGGTACCTACAGATACCTATATGTATTATTGTGTAGTACCTATGAATCTTCTACGTGTTTCAAAATATAGGTGTATAATCGTCGCGTTTGACTTATTTTTTTCCACCATCGTCGTCAGCTGTTTAAACTAAAATTACGCTTATTTGTATTTTTACATGTACGGCAGAACGTTGATAAATAAGATAAGTGTAGAACAGAACATAAGTCGTTGACGATATTTTACTCATATACGTATATGGTACATGGTGTGAAAATATTTTTTCCCCTTTCGAGGTCACTTGGTACGTGATTTTAGGTATTTATCAATTTTTTCGTTTCTTTTGACTTCGTGGAAAAATTATATAAATAAGAGGTGTTTGAAGGAGTATTGTATAATACTTTGTTGTTTCCACTTCGAATTCATCTTGATGAAAATGAGTTTAAATTTAGAAGTGTGTTTGAGAAACAGGCATATTATTTTAGAAGTTGAAAACTTTGAAAATTATTATATTGGAATTCTTACTTGAAGAATTTCCAAATTTGGGATTTGCTCAAAAATATTCCTTACTAGTTTTTTTTTTTTTTTTTTTTTTTTTTTTTGAACAATGGTTTTCAAATCTTATTTTAAATTATGATCATATTTCAAGGCTCAGATAATATGCTTTCAATTCTCCACCCTATGCCGCAGAGATACCTATTTATTTTGACGCTGTTTGAAAAAAAATCACTTACTTATACGATAATAATGTCTTTGAGATTATCCGCGCTACCTGCGTTTAGTTTTCGAATTCCATTCTCGATACTCAAAACGAATGTCGAATCTATTCATGGAAAAATGAAGTTTTATTTATTAACGGATTATGTAAAGTGTAGTGGCTGGATTCTTTTTGGATAAAATGGACGTTATCTGGTGAGCAGGTTCGTGATATGTGAGAATTGCTGGGAAAAAATGACGTTGAGAGATGTGGAAATATTAAAATTACCATAGAGGTGTATTTTTAAAAGATTTTTTTGTCATTTAGTAAAAAGATGTAAGTTCCGAGTTCTCTTATTAAAAAAAAAAGATCCAATTAACTTCGACTTTTTAATCAAGAATATTTTTCATAATTTGGCTGAAAAACAGTTTTTTTTTTGTTTTTTTTTTAAATTTTGTCTGAAATAATTTTTTAAATCTTTTTTGCAAAATAATTCATGCTCTTGATTTTTATTTAAAATTTCTGATCGATAGCAATATTTTTTAAATTTTTGGAAAACATTTTTTTTTTAGAATTTTATTACAAAATATTAAGTACCTCATAAGTAGGTATACCTACTTATTTTTTCAATAGTTTTTTTTTTCAAAGCAATATTTATTCGCTGAAAAACAATTTTTTTAATTTTGTTGTTAGATAATGGAATGTTGGCCCAATTTTATTTAATTTTTCTTGGGTTAAATTTTTCAAATTTTTCTTAGAACAAATTTTTGAAATTCAACCAAGTATCCAATTTATTTGTGAAATAATTTTTCAACTTCTCAGGAAACACAATGCTTTCAATTTTATTAAAGTTTTGCTCAAAAAATTTAAAAAAATCAATAAAAACATTTTCCCTCAAGTTTTGGGTAAAATACTTTTTTGAATTTATTTTTATGCTCAAAAAATTTTTTTCCAAACATTGTTCTAAAACCATACGTATAGTATAGGTACCTCTTATTTTTAAAAAAATTTATAGCAGAATTTTTTACTTTTTGATGCGAAACAATACTTTTTTATTTTTGTTCATTATTTTACTTACCTATTCAAAAGATTTTTTTTAAAATTAAAAAACAATTTTTTAGCATAATTTTAAAAGTTTTTAGAATTTTTTTCAATGTTTATCGTTTTAAAATTTTGTTGCAAACAGTTTTTTTAAAAATGAAAAATAACTTTAAAATTTCTTTGGAAAACAACTTTTTATTTTTTGTTTTCAAATTTCGTTAAAAAGCAATATTTTTCAAAACAATCTAAAACAATCTTTTTTTTAAATTTCATTTTAAAATTTTTATGTAGATTTTTCTTGCATTTTTTCCAAATTTTGTTCTATATCGGTATTTTCTATTTTTTTTAAAAACAAATTTTTCAGAATTTTGTTGCAAAACAATACCTACCTAGCTGCCTACATTTTTGATTTTTCTAAATTTTATTTAAAAACAATTCTTCATTTTTTAAATTTATTTTATCGGAAAACACTTTTTAAATTTTGTTTGAAAATACCTACAGTTTCATTTCAAGTTTTGTTCAATACAATTTTTTCACAATTATGTATTAAACACATTTTTTTTTTTTAAATTTTGTGATGAAAGTAATTTTTTTGAAATTTTGTCATATTTTTTTGTTGAATAATTCTCAACTTTCATGAAAAATAGGTATAAAATATATTTTTTTTAAATTTTGCTCAAAATAATTTCCTTTTTGAATTTATTAAAAATGATTTTGTTTCAAAACAATTTTTCAATTTTTATTTTTTAAAAACACGTTTTTTTGAATTTTTTTCCTAGATTGTCTTTTTCAAATTTGGTTGCAAAAATTGTAACACAACTTTTGATTTTTTTAAAAAAGCTACTTTTAAATTATTCTTTCAAGTTTCCTTAAAAAGCAATTTTTTAAAATTAATTAGGAAACAAATTTTTTAAAATTTTGTTGCAAAATAATGATGTAGAAAATTTTTTTAAATAAATTTTCCTCCGAAGATTTTTCAAAAAAATTGATGGAAAATAATTAAACAAATGTTTTTTTGAATTTTTTGGAAATATGAAATTTAAAGTCAGAATTTTGAAGGAAAAAAAAGTGAGACGAGGGGAATTTTTAAGAATTATTTATACAATTTACTTAAGAGAATATTCCCAAATAAATAGATGAAGAATTTTTCAATTTGTTTCCTCCGACCCTACGTTCAAAAAATTATTGCCCATTACAGATAATTCTCAATAGTCGCTATCTTGTCACAAAAAACGATAGACCTACGATCGTTCTAGTTCGTCTTATATAATCTACCTTGAAATTTAAAACAGCGAAGGTAAAACGTGACGTTTCGATCCGACGTTTAGAATTATTCAAATAACGTCGAACATCTAGTTAAGGTTCCTGCAACAATAGGTAGATTTTTATAGCCTTTGAACAAAAGACCAAGGTATCTTTTGACCGAAGAAAACTTCCTTAAACGTTCGCTTTCAACTGTTTTGTATAAAAACACACGTCGAAATTAAGCAAAAAAGAAGAAAAGATCGCATAAAAGATGGTATTTTTTCAGCTCAAATGATAACAATAGGGCGAACCTATCAGCATATTTTATACAGAAAACGAGAGTACAATGAATAGTGAATTATCTTATACATCGAGAATCAATCGTGTGGGTATTTTTTTCACCTTTTTTTTTCTTATGTAAAGGGTTAGGCTATTTAAGTGTAGCAGAATCAAAGGATTTTTTTAATACTCTTTCACCTGAGTACGTTAACCTAAGGATACATATAAGGAGACCTTGAGATGTTGAAAAAAGTATACCTTCGGCTTGGTTGTGAAAAAATCAGTTTTCCAGTTGATCGTTCGCGTAAACGTGGAAGTTCTCGGTGTTGAATTATTATTTCCAGTAGTTAACATACTTTTTTGCGTGTACCAGTTTTTTTTTCAATTCGAGGTGCAATTTTTATTATTATTATTTTTCCTCTTGCTTATAATTTGTACCTACTATGGTGTTACAGGCGTGTTTATATAACATTTAAAAAAAAAAACAAGCTTCGATTCGGTGGTTTTTTCTCCTATGGCGTTTTCTTTTCGATTGTGGAGTTATGTAATGTGCTATAAGTAATGCCATTCCATTACTTTGGTAGTTGTAGGTATAATTCAAAGATTTGGTGAAGTGAATCAATCACATCGCATCGTCTGATCTCTTTGATCGTTTACAAAAAAATATATTCACCGATGGATTAATTAGATGGCAAAAATTCGGTAGCGATTTTTTTCCTTGTGCATGTTTACATCGTTTGGTCTGCAGGTGTCATAGAAATAGGTATGAGTTGATGCTTCGATTGGTATGAAGGTAACATGTTGTGTGATTAAGGTTATAGATTTGCATTAAAAGCGAGCCTCGTTTATTCAAAACTTTGTTGTACGTAAATCTGTGTATAATTTAGGTAGGTAGGTATACTCTTCTAATATTATTACTTACAGTCGTTAATTAGTTGACAAATTTTTATCGCATCGTCGGATCTCTTTGATTTTTACAAAAAAATATATTCATCGATCGATTAATTAGATGGCAAAAAAATCGATAGCGATTTTTTCCCTTGTGCATGTGTACTACGTCTGGTCTGCAGGTTTCATAGAAATAGGTATGAGTTGATGCTTTGATTGGTATGAAGGTAACATGTTGTGTGATTAAGGTTATAGATTTGCATTAAAAGCGAGCCTCGTTTATTCAAAACTTTGTTGCACGTAAATCTGTGTATAATTTAGGTAGGTATATTCTTCTAATATTATTACTTACAGTCGTTAATTATTTGACAAATTGTATCTAGGTGTACGACGGAGATCTTTAAAAAAATTTATGACTCGTAATTAGCATTCCTAGTTAAGTAAAATTTTTACGACTACTTATTGGTTCTAAATGTCTGGCTAAATACAATGTTGCTTGCGAAAGATTATTAGGATTTTGCAAAAATTAACTAACGGGCCAATTTTTTTCGGGATATTTAAGTAAATTAACGACGTATATTTTCGATGATCGAATTTTTTCTGGTGACTAAATGAAAAAATTTGACGTCGTCTGCAGATTGTAAATAAAAACGAGTAAATATAGGTAATTATCTATCTAATTATATGAAAAGAGTCGCGGCGAATATCAAAGGATTTCTTCCCCATGAAAAATAGGGTTTTCTTTTTACTTTTAGTCTTCGCCGTTTTGAACGGAACCGTTTTATTTTTTTTGACTTTTCGTTGTCGCCGATTGGAAGAAAAACATTTTTTTTCGGGCAATAGAGTAGGACAAATTGGTAGGAATTCCTTCTTTTTTTTTTTCTTTTTTTTTTTTTTTGCTGTCGTCGATTGGAACAAAATTTTTCAATTTTTTTTAGGGCAAAAGAGTAGGACAACAATAATCATTTTTTATTTTAATAAAACTCGCACCTAAAACACAGGTAGAAACACATGTTAGACTTTACACTGCATTATTTTTTCGAAGTAGAAACTTTGTAAAGAAAAAGAAAAAAACACTGTATTTCTGTTTATTTATTTAAAAAAAAAAAATTTTAAATTAAAAAAATGTATAAAGATTCGGTCTCACGATGGCATGCGTTAAAATTTTACCGATAGACGAAGTTCAAAATACAATGATAAATTAATTACGTAAAATCGAGAGTTTAATCAGATCACCAAAAGGAATTTTTTTTAATACGTAGTAGAAAAAACCTTCAAATTTCATTAGTTTTTTTTTTTTTGTTTAGATTATTTTATGCAAATTTCTTTGAATTTTTTTTTTTTTTTTGATAATTTTGTACCCCATGGGTAGTAGGGTCATCCACTGGTCCAGTGGGTTATAGCTAAAATCCAAGCTACTCGGAAATGAAGCTCAATGAAGATTTTCTAATCGTGTTTTTCCCATTTTCTATTTTTATTTTTTAAAAACCCATTGAATTTTGTCATTAAAAAATTTTAACATGCTTTTTTTCAAAATTAATTTTTTTTCACATTATATGAAAATTTTTTTAGAAAATTGTTTTTGCATTCGTTTTTTCCCCATGAGTTTTCCGTTACTTCTCACAGCTTTTCCCATTTTTCATGAAGGGGGGGGGGGGGGGCTGCATCATCCATCATTCAAATTCTTGCACGATTTCATTTCAAGCTGGACAGAGGGTGATAGGCTACTCCACAGGGAAGGGAAATTTTTTTTAATAGTAGAAAAGGTTTTTTCAATTTTTCATAGTAGGTACATGCATGCTACATACATACGTACATACCAGTACAGTACATTGGGCGACGGGGCTTGAATTTTTTCAAGTATGAATTTTCCAGGGGAAGGGGAATATTTTTTGTACTTTTTCCACGGGCCCACTGGGTTGTAGCTAAAACTCTACGTACTCAGAAAATCGTCAGAAAAGGAGGGCAACCAACTTTTTCTACTCATTTTTTTCATGAGTTTTTCGTGGGTTTTCAACGTTGTTGTTGTTTTTTTTTTGTTTTTTTTTTTTCAATTTTAGATTGTGAGACGGGTCCACAGGGTCGTAGCTAAATTGCTAAAATCCAAACTATTTGGAAATGAAGCTCAGTGAAGTTTTTCTACTCAGGTTTTTTTGATTTCTTCCCTGAGTTTTCAGTGATTTTTGATCGTTTTTTTTATTTTTTATTTTTTTAATTTTGTCATTAAAAAATTCTAACATGTCATTGTTTTTTTTCAAATTTCATTACTTTTTTTTATATTTATGAGAATTTTTTAAAGAAATCATTTTGATTTTGATAATTATTTTTGTACTTCACGGGTTCAATTCGTTGCAATAATTTCAACCTTCAAATTTCATTATTTTTTTTTGTTTAGATTTATGCGAATTTCTTTGATTTCTTTAAATATAATTTTGTACCCCATAGGTTGTCGGGTCATCCACTGGTCCAGTGGGTTCTAGCTAAAATCCAAGCTCCTCGGAAATAAAGCTCAGTGAACATATTCTAATCGTGTTTTTCCCATTAGTTTTCCGTGATTTTTCATCGTTTTTTTTTCTATTTTTAAACCTGTTGAATTTTGTCATTGAAAAATTTTAACTTTTGTTTTTTCAAAATTCATTTTTTTTTACATTTATGAAATTTTTTTAGAAATTAGTTATTTTTAAATGAGGTTTTCGAAATATTTCATCATTTTTTTTTAATTATTATTTTTTTTGAACCTTTTGATTTGAATTTCGTCTTTAAAAAATTTCAACAAATTTTTTTTCCAGATAATAAAATTAATATATAAAAACTTTCTCATGCACATATTTTTTTCATATTATTTTTGATATTTATTTTTTCTCCTTTTTTCAAGGATCCAGTATTGTTTCCACGGGTCCACTAGATATAGGACGAATTTGACATAATATGTATTTTTTTTTTTTTTTTTTTTTTTTTTTTTTGGTTGCCATCTTGGCGTTTGTGATAGAAATGAAACACATCCAGTGGATATGTATGAGTCCGTGAGTAAATTTGTGTCAATGGGAATTGGAACGAAAACTTGCAAGATTTGGCTCTATACCTACCTACAGAAGTTGGATAGGTATAGAATAATGCAACCTAATATAACTTTTTGGTCACGTATTACGTCCTCGCTTCTAAATACAGGGGGAGGGGAACCCGTCAAGCTTCGGCATTGGCCGCGAACAATTTTCAAAACTGATATTCCTTAATCGCTTCGTATTCGAACGTAATATCGCGATAAGAAAACAAGTTACGTTTTTTCTTACCTTTTTCGAACTCGTAAAATGAAAAATGATTTCGCTTTCTGTGCGCTGCCGTTTTTCACGTATCACACAATCCGAAACATAAAAACAATCTTGGTAGATTTCGATATACTCGTATATACGCCGAGGTGCGTCGATATTTTGCGCTCGTAGGGTATTCTAGGTATATATTTTTCTGCTCCAAGCTCGGTCTCGCAAAGAGGATATGGTGAGCTGGGTAGCTCATACGCCGGGATGCCGGATTTATGCGGCCATTCGTTTATGAAATCGTGACTTCAATATTTACGAGCCGCCTGCCGTCGTTCGATTTAAACCTTTTTGCTATTTTTAAATTCCGTCGCCTGGGATGGAATTTTTTCTTATTCTCGGTACGAAATATCCAAACTGTCGGGAGGTTTTGTTATTGTGTATTGAGCCGTGGGTTATTGCGAGTGCTGCAGGCGTCGTGTACATGGAGCGAGTTCGTATATAGACAGATTTGGGCAATATGAGCGAAAATTTAATTTGCAGTATATGTGCTGGGTTTGAGTGGCCCTTATTTTGAACTTTGCATGCATCGAAACGAGGTTACTTTTTATAGTAACATTGTTACTTTTCTGAGAAATTTATTTCAGTTACTTTTTCATCCATTTCGGTTACTAACTATTTCGTCAAAAAATCCGAATTGAAAAAAACAATACTGCTTTAAAATTGAAAAAAAAAATGTTGGAAGTTCTATTCAACGTGCGTTCGCCAGAGGTCTTTTTTTAGGCGAACTTTAGAAAATTGAAAAAAAAATTTGCTGCACAAAGTTCCTCTGATTTCCTTTCTAAAAAAATTGAAAGATCTTATTTAAAAATAAATTAATTAAAAAATTTATTTAAATCTTCTTTTATAAAAAATGCGATTTTTCTCCACGAACTCCAGGAATATTTGTGTTTATATTGAAATGCAAGGGAAAAATTTCTTGCTACAAAAAAAATGAAAATTCTTTTATATTTTTAAAATTTGGATGAAAATTTGATATTTTTTCTCAAACAATTAAGATGTATTCTTTTCTAAAAATAAGGTACATTTTTTTTAAATAAAGGAAAAGAATGAGAAAAAGAAAAATATTTTTACTAAAAAAAGTAGATAAGAGACTAGATTTTTTTGAAAAAATTGAGAGTTTCTTTTTTCTATAACAATATCAGCAATTTTTTTATTTAAAAAAAAAAAAAAAAATGTGGGCCAAAGTTTTTAAAAACAATGTTTGAAAATTGAAAATTATTTCTTATGGAATAGAGAACTCCTCAAAAACTTGATATAAAATTTGTTCAACTCGTGAATTTGGAAGTCTTCTAAAATTGGATTTTTGTAAAATACTTAAGAAAAACGTCCCAAAATTTAGAAATTTTGTAAAGAAGAAAATTTCATAAATTTAAAAATGAACTTTTTTGGAAAATGAAGACTTTTCAAAAATGAAATTTTTTTGTACCTAGGTACTTACTTATTTATTTTTGCAAACCAAAAAAAAATTGTTTTTTTCAACTTATGATTTCTTAGGAATTGGATATACATATTAAACATAATCTTAGAAACAACTATTTTTCCAAAAATCTAAAAGTTTCCAAAAATTGAAAAAATTTTAGAAATCAAAATTTTTAAAAATTAGAAAATTAAGAATTTTCAACTTTGAAAATTAATTTTTTTAAATCCAGAACTTTTTAGAAATCGAAATTCTCAAATATTGAAAATTGTTCATAGTTAAATTGAAATTTATAGAAATTGAAAATTGTTTGGAAAATAAATATTTCGAAAAGGTAAAAAAAATTCAAAAATTTAAAATCAGAAAGTTTAAAAAATAAACAAATTTTTCAAAAATTGACCTTTTTTGAAATCAAAAATTATTTGAAAACTAAAAACTATGTTTCAAAACAAATAATTTTTTAAAATTCAAAAACTTAGGAAAATGGACATTTTGATTTTTTTTTTTGAAAATTTATTATCGAATTTATTTTACAAAATTGAAGATTTCCGCCAGTTCGAGCAACTCCTCGATAAATTTCATTAACGTCATATTATATAAAGAATAATATGTATATGGAATTCGGTATCATTCTTAGGTACCATATTATAAGTATTTGACCTTCTGAAGGATTTCGCGACTCGCACGTATAGATTACCGTGTTACACATAACTAATATTAAGGTTTGAGTATTACACCGGAAAATGAAACAAAACATTTTCTGTACGAATTTTAATTATTACGATAAACATCTCGATTCTCGACGTCTGTGTTTATTCCATTTTTTCTTAATATACGTAGTAACCATATTCACCGAAACAATGGAAGATATCTGTCTATAAGAAACACTATTATATACCTACCATTTTGGTTCACACAGACATGTTTTTCTGAAGGGGAGAGGGACGATTGTGTGTATAATGATGTTCGTTCCTTATATTATATATAGATTTTGAAAAAATTTATTTCCTGTATAGAAATATTTTAAATCCTACCCCGTTATCGAGGATTGAAATATGTACCAAAATCGGATCTTCGTTCTGTGGTTTATCATTTCATTGTTAATCGTCTAAACGAGTAAAAAATAGGAACACCTGCTGCTTCATGTATTTCATTCAAAGTTTAAACATATTCGTTTACGTAATCGAATGGAAAAAAAAATTACCAGTCAATGGATTGTATACACAAAATTCGAATATTCCTTCAGTTTTATATAATAAGACTCTCCCCGTAAGACCTTCATAGTTCACAATCCTCTCAAATTAAAAAAAAAAAAAAAAAAAAAAAAAAATGAAATCAAATTTTGGCTCTTTCTTGCCCCTAATTTTAGGTTGTTGATGTTCATAAAACCGAAAACTACGATTTTCTACATTCATCCCCATTGCACTCGTCAAAAGCTTCGAAAAAAAAAAATGTAGAACAAGCGAAGCAACTATTCATTGGGGAGGGGGGGGGAAGGGGGTCAATTTTTAGAATTTTGAAATTTTCAATATGGATATCGAAATTCGAGTTTTTGATGTCGCTGAATCCGAATTTTGAACTTGAATTCATCTCCGACCCCAAAATGGGCTCCTGAGGGAGGTTCAATTTTTAAAATTTTGAACTTTTCAACATGGATATCGAAATTTAAGATTTTGATGTCGCTGAATCTGAATGTTGAACTTAAATTCATCTCCGACTCCAAAATGGGCTCCTGAGGGAGGTTCAATTTTTAAAATTTTGAACTGTTCAACATTGATATCGAAATTTGAGTTTTTGTTGTCGTTGAATCCGAATTTTGAACTTAAATTCACCTCCAATCACGAAATTGGCTCCTGTGGGAGTCAACTCTTGGAATTTTGAAATTTGCTACATTAATATCAACATAGGTATTTAGGTTTTCGAGGTTACTGAATTCGTTTTTTGAACTTGAATGGCCTTCATGTATTGTGATGTGATACAAGATCCTAATATAGAATGCGAGTTATCAAGTTACTGTAACAACTGTAAATAACATACCTACCTAATAGTTATACATTATTTTTATATCCTTTTTACAGAATTTCAAAATTGGAAAAAAATCACAAAATCATAGAAAATAAATTTTTTGATTAAATTTTAGGGAATCCAAAAAAATCTTCCACAAAATTATGAAATCTATAGTTTAATAATGATGTATTGAATAACATGAAATGAATAATCGAAACTCATTTCCAAAGACTAGATTTTTTCAAGAATTTTATTGATGAAAAAAACGTGGTGGGGTATGCTTCGATTAATCATTTCATATGTTATTAATACATTCTGAACAAGTGTATTGGTATGACTGCAATGAAAATAATTCACGTCGAAAATCTTGTTAAAATTTTTTCAGAGTTGATATTTTTATTTTTATTCGTATTTCGAATTTTTCAGCAAAGCTGGTATTACCTTTACTTTAATAAATGCGAGGAATCTTGTTCAATATCGAATTTTTTCAATTTTCTCTGGCAAATACTTTGTAATAACCCTTCATCTTCTATAAACTGATTCCGTTTACATGTAAATTTATACAAGGTGAAACATGACGCGAATGTCTCCATATCATAAATGTTTATTTTTTAAATTTGGTAAATTAAAATGTATGACTGATCGGACTGGACACCAGCTGAAGAATTTTCATGTAATAAATTTTCCTAATTCGCAGACCACGGACGTCTTCCACGTTATAGGACACGTTGAACAACTTATATTTGAGCCAGCAATTAAGTATAGTTTTAATGGCCCAAAAACGATGCTAATTATTGTAGAATTTTTTTCCCAAATAGATACATCGACCTCCTAGGGACTTTTTTCACAATTTAAGGAAATATGAGCACCGTTTTTTAAGCATTCGGCGACCGTTTGATATCTTAATTCCTTAAGTATACCGGATAAATTTCGTTGGAAAAAGACGCACTTCGTGTCGAGCTTCTGGTTCTTCCAACGTATTCATTTCTATCTATGACTGTGGAAGGGTAAAAAAAAAATAGAAACGTTTATTTAGTGAATTTTCTGAATTATATACGAGTGTTTTTTTTACGACTAGAATACGTACGCTTAGATAAAATATACCTACGCTTGTTTATAGGTGTCGCAGAGGCAACATTTTACTCATTTTTACGATACATCTTTAAGTTGTATGTGTACGTATAATGATGTCTTATATAGTAGATTAATCGAGCGACAGAGTCGGTGAATTTGTAATGGCGCGAAGTAAAGAGAGGCTTTGGAGAGAGATAGCGTAAAAAAGAGGGGAACTACATAACGAAACTCGACTCGGAGCCATTTGTGTACTGGCAACGTGTAAAGGCTGCAACACAAGGAACACATCTTTCGGTTTTTGGGGCCGGGTTGAAAATATTGTATGTGTGAGACAGCGCGTGTATAAATGTGCGCTCGTTTCTCGTAGTACAGAAAGAAGAAAAAGGGCATTAGATAGTAAAGAAAAGGCACCGAGAGAGAAGGCAGAAAAAAAAATGAGAGTAAAAAGTTGTGCAGCTTGATACGAGATGCTGTGCGCTTCATCCAATTACGGCAATTTTGCGAAGAAAGCGTCCCGATATGAGGTTATACTACCATTTCGTTATTCTTTCTTTCATTCCATCATTTCTCTCCCCTTGTTCGTTGACGTTTCCGGGCGCTTTCTACGGTTCGGCAATTGTGCTCCGGCGAAGTGGCGAGGGACACGGAGGCGTGCAAGACGACGGAGCGCTTTCGTGTTTACTTTAAATTTTCTACTTCACTAAATTGGCTCAGACCTCGGGGACTTAATTTATTTTGAACGACGAGAGAATTTCCACGCCACCGTTGCTCGGAGCTCGGCGGAGTTCGGGCGCGCGCGGTAATTTAATCTAACAAACTTTGTACGCTTAAAAGAAATGATCATTTGTAACGGACGTCTCGAAAATGGATACGCACTTAACGAGAATACTTTTTCCAGCAGCTTTTTCGCCAGACCTGAAAAACATCGGTGGGAATTTTCACGTGCATTTTTTCATTTACTAAACTCGATGCTTTGCGTCCTAGGTTCCATCCTGGGGGACTTAGGGTACTGGTTTTTGGCGTTGTAAATCATCCCAACGAATAAGGAGTTCTCTTTAAGGAATTCTTGACCTGGAATAAATGTTGCAAAAGGATAGGATAGTGGGATAGGATTTTCTATTGGCAAAGAGGGACATTATTATTATGTTTTTTCGTGGAATTTATCAAGTTTTATCTTGGTACTGCTTTTACTGAAGATGATTGCGGAGGATTTTATACTGTATTGGTGTTTCCGTCGTTACCGGTTTTAAATGGTATCAAATCAATCAAACAATTGATTAAAGGTGCTTGTTCCGTTTAAATATGCGTTTTTTGGTAATGAAATATTTTATACGCGGTTTCCGAAGAACGTGCAGATTAAATTGTATTTTCGATCAACAATGGGTTTTGACGCTGAAGTCATATTACGAGTAGGTTTGATTTATCGAAGTATTTTTAATAGGTACTGATGTTGAGAGATGAGATTTATTTATGCTCTTTTCTTATTGAAAGGAATGAACGAGGCATGTCATTCGATTTAGATACGTATCTTATGAAACAATTATTAATTTAGCTGTTATATTACCACAAATACATTTCAATTTCAATTTCAATTTACTGGCTCAATTTCAAAATTAAAGAACAAAAAATACAATAGTTATTATATATTTTTTTGTTCATTGTTAAATTGCTTTGATCCAGTCGAATTGGGCCAAAAGTTGACAGAGAAAAAGGTTTTTTTTTTCACAAAGTTGTTTGTATGAAGGTGTCCTCATTTTAGCACATAAGTATAAAATCCGCCAAAATTCGAGTGGAGCTTTACCCCCTCCCCCCACAAATTCACATTTTTGCTCTTCAATCACTTTACATAATATATCTTAGTTTCTAATAACGTCACAGAAATTTTTTTTGAACAAAAAATGTGAAGAATAAAATTTTCTAAAAAATTGATTAGGTACTTATTTAAAATTTTTTGATAGGAATAATGGTAACGCGGCAAGTCGATTTTGAAGGTAAGGGGCCAGTCAAATTAAGCCAAAAAATGGTATTTTGCCCCCTCCCCCAAATGATGGAAATATTTTTTTCATTAAGTTGATCGTACCTATAAATGTGCCTTTATTGGCATAAATAAAATCTTACAAAATTTGAGTGCATCCACATTTTTGCCCCAAACATTTTTTTTTTTTTTTTGGTGATTGGATAACATCTCTAAAAAAATTGAGAGACTTTTTCTTCAAAAATTTGAGAAATATTTTCACTCTAAAAAAAGAATGCAGAAAATGTTCCATTTCAAACATTTTTTTTTCAATTTCAAGAATTGGAAAAATTTTTTCTTCCCAAAAATTAAAACATTTTTTACTTCAATGGAAAATTTGAAAAAAAAATTAAAAAAATTTACTTGGAAAAATTGAGGATTAAAAAATATTTTATTTAAAAAAAAACGAGAAATCTGTCAAAAAAAAATTAAAATTTTTTATCGAGAATTTGAGAAATTTATTTCTAAAAAAAATTGGAAGATGTTTTTTCTCTAAAAAATTTGATCGTTCATGCTCAGTAAGTATTTGATGAAAAGGGGCAGATTTTTGAATTACAAAAAAAAAGGAAATACCATCTGCTTCTTCTATTTTGGTTTCTTCTGTTAATTCGAAAAAAAAAAAAATAATAATATTACTTGTAGAATAGTTTTTCGCCCAATTTTTAAAAAATTGAATTATTTTTGATGGAATGAATCGACTAAATAGTTGGTTATTTGACTAGATTCAGCTTTTTCATTAAAATGAAATAGGTAGGTGAAGTTAGAAATATTATATACCTACTTACCTTCATCAAAAGACAATTCGATTAAGTTTTTTTTTTTTTTTATCTCGAATAAATTATCCAAATACCTACACTGAAAAAAATGAATTTTCAAAAACCTTAATGAGTCTGGGTAAAACACAGTAAAATTAGGATAGGTACGTCGCCAATTTTAGAATCATTCTGGAATAGAACTGAATCTTTCCTGTTTTTCACCGGAATGATTCTAAAATTGGAGACGTATCCTAATTTTACTGTGTTTTACCCAGAATCATTACAATCCATTTTTTTCATTGTAACTATTCAATTTTCTAATATTTAATTTTTTTTTCATTTTTTTTTTTAAATCACGTACTTCGACCAAATAGTTGAATTGAATATTCATTTGCTCAATTTTTTATTTTCAAGTTTGAATTTTTGTCAAATATTCTCAAAATTGCGTTGGTCAAAAATTGTGAATATTAGAACTTTTTAGTGAAATATCTATTTATGTAGTTTTGAGCTGGGCTATTTTTTCGCAAAAATTTTTATATTAGGTATAACTATAGAAAAAAAAATGCAAGATGCTCGCAATTTTTTCTTTAAAAAAAATCGAAATAAGTAAAATTTTTGTAATTTTCAAAAATTGTCTATCGCAAAAAGTTGTGAAAATCACAACTTTTTTCTGTAACATATTCATAATTTCGGTTTGAATTTTTTTTTGCGAAAAATGGAGAACAATTTTTATTTTTTTGTAAAATAGAGTAACTATACGTTCGAAATTTTTTCAAGTAAAATTTTTGTGAAAATGTTCTTTAATTTTTTTATGTAAAATAAGTATAATATACCTACTTACGTAAACGTACCATTACATAAAATTTTGGCATGATTTTTTTTTGCATTTTTTAAAAAATCAAAGAAAACAAAAATAAACTACAAATAATTTTTCCAATCATCACTTATTGGTAGGTAATTTATGCTCTTTAAAAAAAAATTGATAGGTAGATATAAATTTTTAAAAACTGTCCCTGCGAATAATTGCGAAAGTTTGGCACTTGACACTTCGTAAATGATAATAATATATGATGTGTACATTTTCGATGATTAAAATAATTGAGAGGGCAGTGGACCGAAAAATTTTCCTACACGAGGTCAAGATTTTCTCTTTGCAGATCTATTCGACTACTCAATTTTCTCTAAAATAAAATAATCGAAAATCTTGAATCGGGGTTAAAAATTCAATTATTTCGATTTTTTAATTTTTTCTGCAATGAGACGTGTTCAGTTTGTGAGTTTGTTTAGAAATATCGAAATGGAATGATTCAGAGTTATCAATTTATCTATTCAAACGACCAAATATTTCTAGTTGATTATGCGATTGTTTAATTTTTTCTATAGAATAAAATAGTCGAACATCGAATGAGAGGTCGATTATTTCAATTTGTCAAATAATAATTATTCGATTGTGCATGGTAATCGAATTTTTCGAAAATATTTCTTGAAAATTTTTAGTAATAATTTTTTTCAAGTCAATTAGGTACAAATAATTAGTTGAAGAAAAAGTCAAAACAGTTTAGCCTAAGTTAGCCCAGTGACGAGGAGATGAACAGTGAGGACTTTTTTTGGAGTCTGTGGCATGTTTTTATTTCCATATATTCAGATCAACAAATTCCGTGTGATCCAAAATGCAACTTCATTTCCTTATTTCATGCACTAAGCTTAGTTGACGTGTCCTGCAAACCACTTGGCGATAATTTTTTTCAATTAAGTAAATATAGAATGGCCAATGATCAACCTTTCAGACGTCTTATTATGATCTTTGAACTCTGAAATTGACCTTATGATATTTCCATTATACTACTCGCCGAGTTCTATGAGTTTAAATTTAACGACCAATTTATGCTCTCGAGATAAAATAGGGTTTTCGGAATTGAAAATATTCTTCGGTATTCCAATATAGATGCTGAGTAGAAATTGAGCGAAATATGTTGTTCCTGTGGTAAATGGAAAATTATATTAATTTACATGCTGACACTGAAAAAAATGGATTGTAATGATTCTGGGTAAAACACAGTAAAATTAGGATACGTCGCCAATTTTAGAATCTTTTCTGTTTTTCACCGGAATGATTCTAAAATTGGCGACGTACCTATCCTAATTTTACTGTGTTTTACCCAGACTCATTACGGTTTTTGAGAATTCATTTTTTTTCAGTGGATCTGAGATTCATAAAATGCAACGTAGAATAACAAATGTCGTTTAATTGAAAATTATAATCATAGATGACACGTATATGAATCTTTATTTATTTTATGACAAGGTTAAACCATAAAATAATAAATTGTAGTTTTTTGTGTATTTCTGTTTCAGCGAAGGAAAAAAATTGAAAATTATATTTACCTCGTAACAAAAAAAAGCTTTTACGAAACACCCTGTTCAGTTTTTCGCCATATTCTGTACGTAGGATAAATGAATATACTCGACAATGTGAAAGTCTTTTAAACGAAGGGTAAACTTACATTAAGAAAGTTCACCTTCGAAAAAGGTACACGGTAAAATTTTGTAAAGCGAAGCGAACGCCTTCACTAAATGGCTCAGTTAACGTTTCTGCACTGTATTCGAGCTCGAATCGAGCCGCACCGGCTGCGTCCCGAGAACAGAATAAATGTATCTTTTCTCATTATGTAAGATCTGTTACAATGTATATATTTTCAAGATTATTCTCGAGTTGCTATATAAACCCTATCTTAACTTAGCCCCGCAGCTTCACTCTCGTCTCTCGTGTTTTGTACAAAAGCGAGGAAAAAATCTTATCTCATAATAGTCTGCGTTTAATTATCGAGCAGGCTTTTTCCTCGTAGCAAATTTTTCCTCCTTTGGGTAATTTGATTACATGGCGAGAAAACTTGCACAGAAGTTAGACGAGAATAGTTAGTTCGTTGTTGCGGTGACGAACTAAACAATAGTGAAACTGAAACTTTTACATAACAAAATCTACGTAACTTGGAGTTTAATTAATTCGATCACGAGATCGAATCTACAGCTGGAAAATAAGTGATACTGTATATTATAGTCTCGACGACGACGTTAATTAACGAATTTTTAATATATATACGTGGTGCCGGTTGCGGTGTGTTGGTGGCTTTGTTGAGTCGAACATACTGAATTATTTACCTTTTGGAAATCTATTTTTTCTTCAACGTATTGTGCCTTGTGAAACATACCAGTGGTGGTAGGATATTGACGGGGAAGAATAATGATCGGGATTTCTAATTAAGAGACGATAAGTAATGTAATAATTTAAATTTTCGAAGAGGTCTATCTTGTTATAGCGGTTTTCATATCGAAAATTTCAATTAGTTAATGAAAACAAAAATTATTTACCGACTTGAAATTATGGCTCATATCGAAAATTTGAATGCTGGTACAGGAAAACAATTTGCTCGGTTTATGCTAATGATGTAGTCCTAAAGATATTATTTCACATGGAATACGTATTGGTTTGTCTGTTTGTCCTAGTATCGCACGTGGTGAGTATTTCTCTTCGGCTCGTATAACCTTGTCTGGGTCATCGAACCTTGAAAGATTACCATGATTGCGTGAATAAAATTTAGGTAAAAAAAAAAAATAATAAAATAAACTCGTAATGCAACAACTTCATTAGGAAAACGGATTTTTAGACTCAACTTCGTATAATAATTCTTCAAAAAAATTTTATCTACAATAAATTTTTTAAATTTAGTTTCTAAAGTTGGTATTTTTTTTAATTTTAATTTTAAACTGAATTAATGTTTAAAAATAAAAATTAGCTACTTAGTTGGTTTTATTTCCAAATAATTATGGTAGAAAAATTTTTTAAATTAGGGAAATCTTCAAAACTTTGTACTTATTTTAAATTTAATAAATTTTAAAAATCTGACTTGATTTTTTTTTAAATTTTACAATTTTTTGAACTAGACAGTCTTGAAATGTCAAAAAATTAATTGAAAATTCTGAATTACTTGATGAATTTTTTTATAACTGAAAAATAATTTTTAATTTGCTTTAAGTAAAAATTCAAAAATTTGACCGAAATTTGAAGTTGGGTAATTTCTAAATTTTAATAAATTTTTGAAATGGAATCGATATTTAAAGGATTAACTATTGGACTTCGATGAATTTTTAAAATTTAGAAACTCCTTTAAATAAGTTTAATTTTCAAATAATTTTGAATTAGGTATCCATTTTTTGGAGAATTTTTATGGGTATATTTTTTAAGAAGTTTGGTAAAATTTCAGAGTTTGGAAAATTTTCAACATTTGACGTGTCTTTGAAAATTTGGTAATTTTCAGATTTTATCTATAAATTCTACCTCCCCCCTCTCTAATAAATTTTCGAAATTGTATCATTTCTAAAATTCAATAATTTTTTCCCGAATTGGGTAATTTTTTTTTAACTGAGTAAAATATTTGAAACTTAATAGAAATTTGAGCTGGTTATTTAAAAATTTATTAAATTTTTGAAATTTGATAAATATTAGGTAAAAATTATCTAAAATAAATTTTTAAACAATACATTTCAAAATAAGTTGAATTTTTACGTACAATTTTTAAAATTTGGTGAATCGGTGTAGTTTGAAAACAAATCAAGTTGGAAATCCAAAATTTGATTGAACTTGTGTGGGATTTTGTAAGTACCTTTGTAAGTACCTTTGCAATTTTTATATTTCAATAAATTCTTGATGTTGGGTCATTTTTTGAAATTTACCAAGTCATTTTCTAAAATTTATGTAGTTAAATTTTCAAAAAAGCTCAAAGCATACGTACAGTCGTACAATCTATCATAAATTTTATGTGAATTGAAAATTTAGTAAATTTCAATGATTTAAAAAAAATAAAAATAAAATTAGATTTTGTAAAAATTCTAAATTTTATATAGAACATGCAGGATTTTGAAGTTTAGGTGATTTTTATATTATGTATAAATTTTTGAACTTAAACCATTCTTGAAATTTGACGATTTACTAAAATTTAGTTTATTATAGTTTAATTTTTTTCAAAACATTCAATTTTACAATTTTGAAAATTTTATGTTACTTAATTTAAAATTTAGCAATGTTCAGCGATTTAATATTTATTTTATTTTGGTAAAAACTCAAAAATTTTATATTTCAGTTAGATAAAATTTTTTGAAATAGGATCAATTTTTTAAATTTTGCCAGTTTCTAAAATTTTGTTTAATTTCCAAAAAATTTCAAAACATCCAATTTTACAAGTTTGTAAATTTTCTGTAAATTTAAAATTTAGTGAATTTCAACAATTTGGAAAAAAAATTATTTGATAAAAGTTCAAAATTTTACTGATCTTTCAGAATTTTAAAGTTTGGTAATTTTTATATTTTCAATAAATTTTTGAAGTTTTATCATTTTTTGAAATTGCATCTTTATTTATTTTTTTTATTTAAAATATCTAATCTTACTTACTATTTAAATTTTTTTATCTGATTTCAAAGTTTTGGTGGTTTTTCTTTTTTCATAAATTTTTGAAATCAGATCAAATTTTTAAGTTAATAAATCTTTACTATTTTTTTACCTATAATTTTTTTCGAATTATACATAAATCTTTAAGATTTTTTTACGTAGTTAGTCAAAATTTTAAATTCGATAAAATTTCGAAATTCGTTAATTTTTTGTATTAATTCATACCTAATTATTAATTATGATTTTGATTTTTTAAAATTTTCAAAGTGTGGTAAAATTTTACATATGCGGTAAGAAAATGTATAAAATTTCACAATCTTTAACGATAATCTTCATTTTCATTGAAAGTAATCTTTATAGGAACACTAACAATGCAAAAATTTAAACATCTTAGTTGTGTGTATAAAATTATTTATTAAAAAAAATTGTTGGGTTGGAATTAATACCTAAATAAAATCATATTATAATCAAAAGGTTTATGTATGACTCAATTATTTCGACGAAATCGAGGCTAATAATACGAACCAGCATCGAAATCATTGAAATCAATATTCAACCGCGGTTACAAATCTAATGAAACAAATTTGAATATATTCAGCACCGACAAAGACTTCGATAATTATGCGAATCAAAGTCTACATATCCCCCCCCCCCCCCCCCCTCGAAACACCATTCGGCATCCTATATAATTTCTATCTATTCACAGGGGTCTAATTCTAATTGTACTTTAATTTGCAATTTGATTCAACAAACGATATTTTAGGCACTAATTAAAGCTGCAAGCCATAGCTGTCATAATTCATATGACATACGGTTATCGAAAAAAATTCACGTTTTTAAGGAAACCGACAAATTCTATAATTTTTCAGCTGTTTCGCGAACTTACTTATATATATATATACGCGACTTTGACGAAGGTGAAAAAATGATTTGTATAAATTCTAAAGAACCCATATTAGGCACGGTATGAGACCTTCTCGAGAAAAAGATTTATTCGATACCTAAAAAAGAAAAAAATTGAAGAAAAAAAAACTGAACTCGTTTACGTAAATTAAAAAAATATATATGGGTCGATTTGTAATCTAATTATGCGAGATTAAATATCAATAAGTTCCGGAAACGTGGTAAAATATTTCGCAAGTTTCCACCCGGCATCCGCTCGAGATGTTATCTGCGATATAAGTTGTTTTAATAAAGCGAAACAGTGTTGAACCAGCACACCTTATGCATCGTCGATAAAATATTATTCTTCGCCTCGAACGAGATTGGCGCTCAATTCATCTCCCATACCCATCTCAAGTCCATTCTTTCGGATTATAATCCAGGAACTTGGCGGTGGGCGATACATCCTTCTCTGATATTTACCTTATAACAATTGGAAACGTATTCTACGTTCGAAGTTCGGACCTATTGTACCCAATGTACCCGTAAGATTCGTAGATTTGTGATTGGGAAGGTGTATCTGGATTCTGGATACAAGCACGTATACGACTATACAAGGAACCGGTTCCGTGTCGGTTTCTGAGCCGCTTATCTGTTCCCGTACTTGTCACGAGCGTTTAAGGTCAATATTGCAACCTTGTTCGATTTTTTGTCACACCGTAAGCCTATATTATACCTATATTTATGCCAAAAAATCACAACACAAGACTGGACGGGAATTGAAATATTTACACGAGGCGTCGAATTTTCGTCATATTAACGGGACACCCTGTATCGATGCGGAAAATTTCTCATTCTGTGAGGCTAAGATGAAATTTCGTTGTTGGTTTTGATGAGAAAATCAAACGTTGCGGAAAATACGGCCTAAAGAAAACGTTATTCGGAGCTTATTAAATTAGACGACCGAGAAGTACCGGAATTCCGCGACATTATCAATTTGATTAGGATTTTTTTTTAATGAAACCCAAACTTACCATTTTTACTTTTTTTTTGTTCTTTATCTCGTAGGTATGATTATTTTTCCTGTACTTGTGGGTTTATATTGCTAACATTTTTTGAGAACTGCGGTTATTATTTGTAAAATAGAATTCTTAAATTTATTTATTTATTTATTTTTTATTTTTATTTTTTGGATAAAAATTCTTACGATTTTTTCCCTTAATCTCATCTTTCTTCAGATTTTTTCTGTTGAAAGTTTTCCTTCAAATTTTGGAGAAAATTCTCGAAAAAAAATTTTCATTGCTCTTTAGGAGAAAAAAATTTCATTTTTTTTTTTCTCTTCGCCACTAGTGAATTTACATGAACTTGAAATTACTTACTTACTTCACTTGAAACTTTAAAAGTATACCCGAGCAGCACACTCGATCGATAATATCGAAAGTTGAAACGTATCGATAAAAAATCGTTTATAAAAATCTAAAGATGTTCTCACGATATGATACAGATTTAGCTGTACGATTTTATAGGCAAAAAATCTAAAAACTATCGAATTCGATAGTATTACGATTTTAGGACGATATTCGTCAACGATACTATCGACAAAGAATATTAAATTTATCGAATCCGATTTTCCACCGATTTTGTGCAGATATTTGAAACTATATTATAGACAAATAATCTGAAATTTCTCGAATTCGATTTTTTAACGATTTTGTGAAGATATTTGAAACTATACTATCAAAAAAGAATATTAAATTTATCGAATTCGATTTTTTAAAGATTTTGTGAAGATATTTAAAACTGTATTATCGACAGATTATATGAGATTTCTCGAATTCGATTTTTCAACGATTTGTGACGATATTTAAAACTATATTATCGACACATTATATGAAATTTATCGACTTCGATATTTCAACGATTTTGTAACGATAGTTGTTGAAACTATATTGATTTTTTTCTAGTCAAAAAATACCTACTTTATATTCAAAATTGGATGGGAAGAAAGGGCCAAATCGAAATTTTTATAATAACCAAAATTAAATCCAGAATATTATTCTACAACTTTTGTTTGAAATGTTTTTTCTATTGGACCTCATCTCTAGCCTCTATTATTTTGCATTTACCTACTTACGTGTAACAGTAATATGCGAAATCAAAATTGAAAAAATTTTCAAACAAGTTATCTAGTTTTTTTGGTTTACTAGGTATTTTACTTGAAACCAGATCGTTGTTCTTAAATAAAATTTTACCAAGTTCAATACTACGATTACTATGTGAATACTTAGTATTTAAAATTGAACAGGAGGGAGGCGCCCAATCGAAAATTTTGTAATGACCAAAATTATTCTTAGAACTTTAAGCTACAACTTTTGTTTGAAAATTTTTTCAATTGGACCTCTCCTTCTCCTCCAATTTTGCATAATACTCCGTTGATACTTATTCAAAATTGGAGGAGCGGAGGAAAAAGGGGCCAATTTGAAAAAATTTTCAAACAAAAGTTGTAAATTAAGGTCCTAGAAATAATTTTAGTTATTATAAAAATTTCAATTGGACCCCTCCCTCTTCTCCAATTTTGCATAAGATGTTTGAATATTATAATCCAATTCGTATTATGCGAACGAACTCCGATGTTCGCAACAGACGCTTGTTTTGGTAGAAACTGCTGTATTTGGAACGAAATTCGCCAGCCTTAAGCGTAACTACGACTTCAAACTCGCCAGCCGGTCTTGAAAATGTGCGCGCGCATATACCCATATATGCTAAATTATCTACAAAAAATCGATAGAATATCGAAACTAGATAATCTACAAAAAATCGTAATACAAAATCAATAGAATATCGAAATTAAATCGAAATAAAAAATCGATAGAATATCGAAACTAAATCGAAATAAAAAATCGACAGAATATCGAATTCGATAAAGTGTCGCGTTAGTTCCGCATAAATCGTGTAATTATCTTTCGATTTATAGATAGGTTATCGATGAAGTATCTAACTATAATCTTGAGATTTTTAAAAGAAAAATCGTTCGATTTTATCGAAAGTTTATCTGTTGATGGATTTTGCCAACTATAATTCATCGATAATCTGTCGATATATCGAAAGATAATTTCACGATTTATGCGGAACTAACGCGACACTTTATCGAATTCGATATTCTGTCGATTTTTTATTTCGATAATTTGTCGAGTGTGCTGCTCGGGTAGGTATTTTATACCTATATCGTTTAATTTTTTCTTTTTGTAGATACCACTGCCTACTATTATTTGTTTTTTCTTTTTATCAAGTAATGTTTTTTTTATAGCATGTCTAATACTAGTTTAAAATACTTTTTAAAAAATGAAACTTTACTATTAAAAATTTGAAAAATTTTACATAGTCGAGGATATATAGATTTGTACAAACGTCAGCATTTGCATCATTTTCCTCAAATTATGATTTAATACCTATGTATTTGGTTATTTTATACAAACACCACATCCTTTCTTTCGCCTCTGCGATTAAAAATTAATTCCCCATTCAAAGTAAAATATCAATTCCGAGACTAATTGGAGTACCTACCAAAAATTATTGATAGAAAAAAAAATTTACTTACAAAAATAAAATGAACAAATTCGGTCGATTCGAAACGTTTATAATATTTTTCGTTCATGATTTTTCGATAGAGTATGAAAAGATAAAATGTTATCGAAAATTGCAGGTCAGGAACCAAAACTAATATGCTCCTTTATACCTATCTATACCAAACTGGTTACAGCACCCGACCGTTACCACACACTTTTGAAATAATAACGGTACCTATTCTGTCTGCTGATTGTCATTTTCGATCATCTCTGATTTACAATCGCCTGCCTGGCTGTGCTGAGCAAATAACACATTTGTACGAAATTTCGTCGTGTTTATTTACTCAAAGCAACGGAAACTGAGAAAATATGTGCGGAAAAATGTGGTGCAACGTTGGTACACAAATATTATCGAATCAAGACCCCCGAAGATGCCCGAGTAAATTAGTTTCTACCCTAAATGCAGCAATCTGTGCTGAGCCAAGGTAGGTAAACACGTCGCTAGACGAGTAAACGTGCCAAAATGGAGGGTATAATTCGAGTAAATAAGTAAAGTAAAGAAATTAGCGAAATATGAAGAAACTTTACCTACCACGTTTGCCTACATAGCTGTGTTTTTTTCCTACCTTGGGGTCGCGCCGCAGAACATCGTTGTTGTTTTGGCTGACTTCCATTATAAATACAACAAAGACCTCCATACTTATCATTATAAGTAACTGCTGTGCTCGGTTGCATTAGAGAGAAAACCCTGTGTGGTAATATGCGTGTATATTATACTTACGCTCACTTGTATAATTCATCCATTGTACCCTTGTGCCATGTTTTAGAAAATTTCTATCCGGCTAAATCTGGTTTTTTAATAATGAATTTTTTTTCCACGTGTGGACCGAATTATTTGAAAATATTTCCCATCTCGTTTAATACCTATCAGATTACCGCGAGTTCGATCGATTGTTGAAAGTTGTCCATGTAGGTATGAGACCAAGTCGAAGGTGTTTGGAATTATTTTGAAAAATATTACTCGCTTCGATATCGCCACTGAAGTCGAGACGTGATAGGTTGAACTTCGTAGCAGGTGTTCTAACGTCGCCTTTGCGGGCATATACCTACTGTATTTATTTGATAATGAGGGTCATTATGTAATACAAGTCGATATCTCGGCAACGGCAAAATTATCAAAAAAGAGGATGTCCGTTATTTATATTAAATGAGGAAGAATTTGACGTACAGAGACAAAATGAGGGAGAGTACTATGCACATACCTACTAGTGTGTTGCTCGCGTGGTATTTCGTTATTTTAAATTTTTTTAAAACATGTTTTGCATGAAATAATCGAAGTAAATTTTACTTTCATTTTAGGTAAATTGTTCTAAAACTGATGGCTATTGCATTAGGCCGTGGTTTAGAAGTGGAAAGGGGGATTTTGGACTCCTGGACTATAAAAATGGCCATTTAGATCATTTCATAACATCGAGATATATTATATCAGCACAAAGAGACCCCATTTCGAATCTTCACAAAGTGAGGTCCTTTTCGACAAAGTGAGACCTCCTTTAGGTGTACATAATATGTTTTTTACCCCCCCCCCCCAAGGTTAAGCTCACCCACTATTCTTAAACCAGGAGATAGCACTGCAGTATCCTGTGAAAATATATATTGATGTTCGATAGAAAACCATCATTGCTAGAGAAAAATTTTTGAAACAAAAATTGTTCCTCGTTCAATTTTCTATCGAAATGTTCCTATGAATTTTTTTGGTAATTCTTCACTGGAGAAAGTTATGTTTAATTTAGTATAAAAAAAAATTGGAAACCTTTTTCCAAAAAACAAAAAAGTTGATATGAAACAAACATAACTTCCTCTAGTGAACAAATACAAGAAAATGTGTGGAAACATTTTGATGGGAAATTTAATGAGGAACAACTTTTGTTTGAAGAATTTTTTTCCAGTGATGATAGTTTTTCTGAAAATAATTAAAATTACTTACCTACTTTAAAAATTGACGATTTAAAAAAATACTCAACTTTTTTTCAGAGTTTTGTTGATAATTTTTGATTTTTTGATTATGTGAAAAAATATTTCATACAAAAGTTGTTCCAATTTAAATTTCCCATAAAAAAGTATTCTTTCAATTTTTTTCTCAAACGCATTGTTGTTGAGAATTTTCTACTTTAAATATGTGTTATGCGTCAGACCAGAATTTTATACACCCGTGTAACATCTTCACCTTTTCTCAAAACCAATTGACCTAGAAGCTCAAAATTTTCTACACAGATTCAGTAGAGGTTATTAATTTGCTGTTTAGGGATTTCGATCTTTAGGGCCCAAATTTGGGGCTAGCTCCTTTTCTGTAAGGGCTGCAGCAGAGGCTCAAAATAACGAAATTTCTTAAAATTTCATGTCAAAATGAAGGACTCATCTCCAACATGTGCAAATTTCAGCTTCCTATGTCACCCTCACTCCTTTTTAGGCCCAAAAAAGTGAATTTAAGGCCAATTCTTTCACGTTGATTTGGCCATTGACCCCCAAGAATGGCCTAGGGGTTACAAAATTTTAACATAGATTTAGTTTATGCATCTGATGCGTTTTTCAAAGGTTTCGACCTTTGGACTTTTTTTGATCTTTGTTGTGGGGGGGGGGCTGTCAAAAATCAAGAATTTCATAATTTTCCCCCTGATTCTTGATATAGCCTACAGCCCAAAGCAAATTACCTACGTAATCAAAATTTAGTATGTAGAGTCCATAAAAGTCATCAATATACTTTTGGGATCAAAATTTGGGGCAAGCCGCTTTTTTGTGGGTACTTTAGTAGAGGCTCAAATTGATGAAATTTCTCGTAATGTGCACTTACGTTGATCACTCATATTATTATCAACTTAGTCAAGTTACGGCTTACTAAGTCATTCCCATCCCTTTTAAGGTCTCAGAGAGTGAACTTTTGGGTCATTTTTTTTATGTTGATGGGGTTACAAGCCTCTTAAGTTGGTTTGGGGAGTCAAAAATTTCATTTTTGATTCATTCCATGTCCCATGATGTGGGTTTTTTGATTTGAGCCTCAGGATCCTTTTTGACCTCTCAAGGGTCAAGAAGAAAATTTTTTGTGTTTTTAATGAGGCCATTGTTGTGTCTTTTGATGAGTTGAAACATTTTCAAATAGGTTTTTGTATTTTTCAAATTTTTGCGAAAAAAAAGACAATTTACTTATCTACTCAATTCAATTTTTAACAATTTTTTTAATTTAAAAAATCTCATTTTTTCAATTTTTTAACTCACGCAGTTTTCAGTTTCTTTAATTAATTTTGAAACATTTTCTGATATAGGTAAGAAATTTAGAAGAATGTTGCAGTTAATTGAATTTTATAATTTATCATTTATTCATTTTTTGTCGAATTATCTCATTTATTCATTTCTAATTTCTTGAATTTTCAATTAGATGCCTATGTTTTTAAAATTGAAAAGAGCTATTATATTTTTTTAATTGAAAAATTTCACCTTTTATTTTGACATTAATTATTTTTTATTTAAATTTTGGAGGGATTTTTTAGTTGATTTAATTTGTGTAATATTTACCTAGTTATTTAAAAAAATTTTTTTTTTATAAATTTCAACTTATTAAATTTTGGGAAAGTTTTGCGAATTTTTGATTCTTATTTTCGTAAAAGTTTATAAATGTTCAAAATTTAACCCATTTTTTTATGACTTGAAATTTTAAGGTTATTCTATTGAAATTTTTTACAAATTTTCAATGTAAACTTTGTGACGATTTTTCACTTACCTTTTTAGAAGAGTATAAAAAAATTCGGCTCTCAAAACAGCAGCCTGACTGCTTCGCCTTTTACTTTTTTTCGCTAAAACCACAGCATCATTTCGGTTCAATTTTTACCCGAGATAATGGAGCCGAGTCGAGTTTCTCGTGCTTGTAGCTCGTTTCGAAAGTAAGAAATTTCGTCGTCCAGTGAAGGAAAAAAAAAACATCTATCTGGCTTGCAATCTTTAGGGAGCTCGGTAAAGTTTGCTAACAATGTAATTGCGCGATTGCGATGTCGTAATTTGCTTCTTCTCTTTTGCCAAAATGTTGGGACCGGAGCGTGCAACGTTTCGTTGGCTGTGTTTTTATAAAATAAAAGAAAACGAAACGATAAAATTGGATATTGTTGAAGAAGTTGTTTACGTTAAGTACAGTATATAAAAAGTTTCTTCGAAGGAACTGAAAAAAACGTATACGTTTTACCTGATGATGTTTTTAGGTATTCAATTTCGTTTTATCGACGAACACATTCGATTGTACCGGGAGTTGTTCGTTATTGACGACTTCGACGGGGCAAATTTAAAAGGTCGAATTTAAACTGATTGGAATGAATTTTTTTTATTGGTTTGACTTTTCGATATCGCGATGGCAGAAGGTTGTATTTTAATTGAACGAAGCTCGACGAGATGACCGATTTATTTGATGGAGATGATAAAATTGGCAGAGTTTTCGGCGGTGGCTGGAGTAAGGATTGAGCTAAAAAATAAGGGGTTATCAAAAAAAAAAAAAAAAGGTTAGACAGAAGAAAAAAAGAGGAATAATTGATTCGTCAAATGTGGTATCAAATTTCATTCGAGTTTATAAAAATGCAATGATCAGGACGAGAAGTGTTTCGAAACATGCATTTAACAACTTCATAAATGATCCCCTATTTTTCGTCGAAAGGGATATTTTATTATTTACGCCATTACATGGCATATGCGATCGACCATAACAAAAATACGAATCACTTCGAATCATATAATTTGCTGCAGTTTTATTCTCGTGCATGCGCAAAATGCATCATCAACTTGCCTTACCCCTTGATAACTCGAACGTATGAAAATTTATTAACACCTTTTCGCAATACGATGCTACCCTTAAATCAAGGCGAAAATTATGCAAATTTATTAGCATCGATGTTTCTTCAATTCGATTTATATGTTCTCGAAGTTGTAATTTTGCATGAACAAATGATTGAGCTAACGTGATACATACGTATGCAATGTACTGATAAATTTTAAAATTATTATAGACCACACGAGTAATATTTTTCAATTATGGCTTCATTTCCCCCAAATTTACGCTATCTACATCTTTATGGTTGTTCTAGTTCTAATGGAATTAATTTTGAAATGACAAGCGCGTGTAAATTGACCCGCCTTTGGTAAAGTTATGTACAAGCATGGATGATTCGTGGTCACATGTAAAATTTAATTCGCGTCCAAAGTGGATTTTATGTTTTTTATTTTTACATTGTATGACTGCGAACTTGAGGTATTTCAGTCTATAAGCTAAGGTGATGGAAAAGTGACTTTTTGCGCGTTGTGTTGTTGATTGATGGATTCGATTGGATGAAATGTGGTAAGTAAAACGATAAAGATTGATGACTCTGTATATAGAAGACTAGCGTTAGTTCTGGCATGAAAAAAATAACATTTTTCTCGAATTGATTCTGTGATTTGGGAAATTGGATTTTTTTTCTATATTTGTGAGAAAAAAAACTCGCGTTCCTTTTTTTCATATGGAAAGATTTCATATATGTTTTGTTAGGGTTCAATTTTTGAAGTTGGTCCGATGAAGCCATTTATGAAAATAGAAATATGAATGTTTTTCCTCCCTATTTTTCTCGGTTTCATTTATTTCATTCGTAGTGCGTTCCATAATTTAATATACTATTATTTGTATTCGCTATATGAGTCAAGAAAATGAATTCTTTTTTTTTCTTTTTTTAGGAATAATATTCTTCTTGCGATTTCTTTTCTTTTGGTTTGATTTTCTGCCTCGTGTGTTATAGAAACGACGCACGAGTGCCAAAAATATATCATTTCGTATGAATGAAGAAAAATTTAATTCGGTTTAAAAATAGCTGAGTCGACGATACGAAATTTTCATTTCGTTCCAGAATCAATAATGAATTAAATTCGAAGTGACGTCATAAATTTTTGGGAATTTAATTTATGTACGATAATTTCGATAATCAATGGAACAATATGAATGAGAAACAAGAATTGAAATTCAAACAGGAAAATTTTTCATTCAAATTTTGCATTTAGATTTTCAAAAAAATTATGACTACCAAATAAAAAAAAATAATGAGAAGCTTTTGCGAAAGTATATCAAATTTGAAGGGTCGTTATCGTCGCCAAATGCAACGCTATGTGAATTATTGTTTTATTGGTAATGACGTAATAATTCGAGCTAAGTACATATTTCATTATTTCTTTAATTCCTACTTTTCATTGTCATATTGACGTTTTCATTGTGCTGGTGCTGGCCATTTTTTAATGCAGTTTTTAGGTTATTGCAGATTTTTTTCCGCAAATAATATTTTTACTTGAAATTTTCTCAGAAATTATTTCTTGAATTTTTCTTCAAAATGTTTACTCACTTTTTTAAAACCCTGTTATTCAGAATTTTTGAGAAATTTTTTCTCTAATTTTTCCAGAAACTTTTCAAAAAAGCATCACTCAAAATTTTCAAAAAAATTCACTTTGTTTGCTTTGAAAATTTTTAACTGAAACATTTACCTAACATTTTTACTTATAATTTCATAAAAAAATTTTCTTCATTTTTAAAAATATCTGGGACTTTTAAAAAATGCGAATCCTCTGAAGTTTGGCCCATTTCCGTCCCCTTGTCGTTGGCACCTGAGACCTCACATAGTTTGTGACAGGATTTTATCTGACTGTCCCTGAATTCCGCAGGACTTTTGAATGGAATAGACAACCGTAAATTATTTAGAAATCTTCAAGTATAACTATGGAAAACTTCGTAGGTAAAGAAAATTCTCGAAAAAAATTTTTTGTATAATTGCTGAGATGAAAATTTTGTGAAAATTTCTGTTCTAAAAAAATGACAAAAAATTCATCCATTGATGAAAATTTTCAAATTTTGCAAAAAAAATTTTAAATTAAAAAAATTGTGATGAGAGTAGCACGATGATGAACTTAAATATAGATGCTATAGTTTTAATTTATGATATTTATAGTCATAAATAACCTCACATTTATATAATCTTAAACTTATATCTATCCTGCTCACCAAGACATGAGACAATATGTTAGATGGTCATAATTAAATTCGAGAAAAAACACAAAAATTCCATCGATGCCAATTCAACCATTCGCAGAAAAATCAATAATAGTCACACAAGCCATGGGATTTATTCTTCGTCCTTCATTTCAATTTGATTTTTGAAAAGTTCGAAACAATACAGAACTGGTGGATTCTAATATTTTCAAAAAATATCGTACACATTGGGCCTCGACCTAAAGGAAGATGCAGAGGAGATGTCAATATTAAACAACGTTAAAAGATCCAAAACGCATTCGTGAAAACGCAAAAATCATGTCAATACATTTGTGGCATTTTGCTCAAGGACAAGCTTATCAGTGATCACCAATTTTCTGATTATAATACTTCCAACTTGATACAGATCTTACTCTAGAAAAATCTATTACCAAGAGTGAACATTTAAACAAACATATAGATACCATTCGTCCATAAGCTGAGTTCCTACTTGCATAATTATAATTTCTCTTCCATTTCTCAAGATGAAAATTTGTCACTCAAACAAATGTTGAAAGCTCGTCAACCCCCTATTATTATCCAACACTGAAAAGCCTTGTTAGTCGAAAAAAGAAAATATAAGTCAATCAGAATAAGTCATTTTGAATACTTAATAGAAAATAAAGCTGACGAAATGAGTGAACCAGATGTGTCCTTGCGTTTTCCTTGAAATTGTATGTGATTCGGGTAATAACGATGGTAATTTTTACGAAGACTATAAGATTTGAATTCCATACCAGTCGTACTCCAGGGAACGAGAAACAATATGATCCCCGATTGGAGTCCTGTATCAGAAACATGGTCATCCCTGAAATGAAGAAAATACAATCATTTTTATTATTCTCTATCAAGAAAAAACTTGCTTATTAATTTTTGTTTTTCTTTTATAATTATTCCTATTCTATTCGTTATATTCATTAGGGTGGTCCTTAGGTATATTTTTATGCTTGATGATTTTGTTTTGCTCCCTGTACTGTTCAAAGTTGTTCCTTTTTATAAATGTTTTTTCTCCTAAGTGAATTTCAAATAGTGCCTCCGAGCCTTCTAATTCCTAAAATTAAAAAATCCCAAAATTGTCTCAAATTTTCAATTTTTTTTCTTTTACCTATATAGTAGAGTCAATTTTTAAGAATAAAATTTGCACCTAGAAGTTTTAAATATCTCTTTTGAGCCTACATATTTTTTGAAAAAACGTAGAAAAATTGTACACTCATTACCAAAAATAATCTTGTTAAGTAAGCATCATTTTGATTTAAATTTTTTATTTCCTCAAAAAATAGGAGGGGGCTCGGGGAACCACTTGAAATTCAAAGAGAATTATTTCCTCATGATTTTCTCGTAGAAGGGACCACTTTGAAGGGTGGAAACAAAAAAAATAGTATCAGAAGTTGAAAATATTATGGGGACAATCCTACAATTTATTTATTTATTTTTGTAATGAAATCGGAGTAAGGTAATTTGATGTCCCTACTTGTACCTATCTATATATAAAAAGTACCTAAATATTTAGTATCCATTAATACTGGGTTCCATGAGCTGTCTATGTACACTTGTAAGAAAAATAAAAGTATAAAAAAGTGAAAACAAAAAAATGAAAAAAAAAATGAAAAAAGTAGAAAAAAAACAAAAAAAAAAAACAAAAAAAAGTAGAAAAAATTACTGAAAAAAAAAACCATAAAAATGTAATAAAATAAAATAGAAAATGAAATGTGGAATGTAAATTTATACCTAGCATAAAATAAACCTTATTTCTAGCACAATCATACTCGTATTCTTAATTCGTGTATGTACCGGGTGTCCGATTATATGTGGCACACCCTATTACATTTTTTTAATAAGTTGGTAACATTGATAAAAGATAACAAACGCCGATTGGTCAATTTGGTAGAAGTGTTACCAACTTATAAATGAAATGTAGTAAGGTGTGCCACATATAAGCGGGCACCCGGTACCTAACGTTTAGTCTTTACCCATAACATAACCATATAACGTAATTTCTGTCTTCACAATTTTTCATAACCATTTTTAAAAATTTCAAAAAAAAAAAAAGAACATTATACCTACCTAATATAATTAACATTGAGATTATTTTTAAAAAAATTTTGTAATTACAATTTTACAAAATTTGTAGTCATTTTTTATCATTTTTTTGAGAACGTCATTTTCAATTTGTCTTTTCATCGTTTTGATTTTTGAAAAAAAAAAAAAATTGATAAAATTCTGTTTCACGTAAAAATGTCACAAAACAGTAAGAAAGTGACTCTCAAATCACCCAATAAAAATAATATTACCAAAAAAAAGTTGATACCCACTAAGTATAAATTTTTTTCTGTCAAAAAATCTCTCAATGATGATTTTAAAAATACGTAGGTAATAATCTTTAAAAAATCATCAATTGTCCTTTTAAAAAAATTGAGAAGTACTTTTGAAATTTTTAACATTTTTTTTATTTTGAAATAAATTAGGTAAGATGAAAATTTGTATAATCTTGTAAAAAAATGTAATGAACAATTCCAAAATTTTTTTTGAAAAACAATTCTTGCAGTAAAAAAAAGTTACTTATTTCAAAATTTTAAACCTTGAATGTAAAGTAAATCGTCAATTCTCTTTTTAAAAAAATTGAGAATTTATTTTAAAATTTTTTAACAAATCTTCTTAATCATCTTCTTTTTTTTTTTTAAATAGATAAGATGAAAATTTTTGTAATCTTGTAAAAAAATTATAAAAAATTTTGTTCAAAAACTTCTTTTAAAAAATTACCTTCTCAGAAATACTTCTGCTAGAAAAAAAGTTATTTAAAAAATTTGAAAACTTAAAAATTGTGTAGTTGAGTAAAAAAATCTGTATAAAAAGTTATTTCATTCATTTTTGGGAACACAGTTTTCTTTGTGTATAAAAGAAAAACACCTTCATAGAAAATAATTATATTCTTAAAAAAAATGTATGTTACATAAATTTATCTACCTACACTGAAAAAAAATGGCTTGTAATGATTCTGGGCAAAACACAGTAATTTTAGGACACGTCGCCAATTTTGGAATCATTCCGGTGAAAAACAGAAAAGATTCAGTTCTATTCCAGAATGATTACGGAGTCTCACCTAACAGTAGGTCCAACTGATTGATAAGCAAAGGTCTGGCGGAATTCAGGAGCAGGTATACTCCCCTCGCAACTGCTCTCGCCCCACATATCCACTTGCCTTACACGTAGAGAATAAAACTTACTGATGAATCAAAGCATCGTAAAAAACTCACTCATTTAATGAGAGAAAATTCAACCATAGGTGTAGGTAGGTACCTACGAATTATTATGCTATGAGCTGTTTTTTTATTTATATACAGCAGCAAAATAAATATAATTTAAACGTTTGTCAGAAAAGCAATAGTCCGGCGAGCTTCCACTTCAAATTAACTTATTGCTCGTGCAACAGCAACTGCGAATTGTTGCACGAATTTACGACCAACACTTCTGGGTAAAATGCATTTCGCAATATTTCATCCTAGTCCGCAAAGAGGAGAGCTAACGCTCAAAAAATTAAATATAATATTACGATGGAAAAATACTTACCTACCTACGTACTCGAATACACGTACGAGACTTACGAACAAGTTCGAAATTCACTCGAGTTGACTTATTATCGAATAAAAATGGCTGCATTCTGGTTTCTAGTACACTTATGCTGGGTAGTGGGTACATATATTATATTTATACACTATATAGAAATATCACAATATGAGGTCTGTGCTGGCACATGTAACGGAAACGGCAGTTGAAGCATTGCGAGTTTATTACATTCTTGCCTTAGATATCGATGTTAATGGGCCGTTCGAGAATGAAAAAACATTTATGCAAATTTTCAATTTCTCCGAGTTGAAATCACAAATGTCTGTCGGCTCTATTAAAACCCCAAACCTGCCGCCTGTGTTTGTGTCAGCCGACGTTGATTTTCTCAGAATCTGTATAGGTAGTCACCAATTCACCATCATGCAGAATGCAGTGGATTTGGAGACCATTACATTAGGTGTGCAGTGTGCACGTGTTTTCGTACGTAAGCCTTCCAAGGACGGCGAGAGAAGGTGCAAAGGGTGCACTTGCACCGTTTCCCCATGAGCCTGACCAAGAGATTTTTATATTATGAAGAAAAAAAAATCTCTAAAAAAATTATTTTACTACTCCACATTTCATTATTCGAACTAGTTCTTACCCTTTTATCGTATTGATACAATTGTTTCCGATCTACACACTGAAAAAAATGAATTTTCAAAAACTGTAATGATTCTGGGCAAAACACAGTAATTTTAGGATACGTCGCCAATTTTGGAATCATTCCGGTGAAAAACAGGAAAGATTCAGTTCTATTCCAGAATGATTACGGAGACTCCGTAATCATTCTGGAATAGAACTGAATCTTTTCTGTTTTTCACCGGAATGATTCCAAAATTGGCGACGTGTCCTAAAATTACTGTGTTTTCCCCAGAATCATTACAATCCATTTTTTTCAGTGCAACGACAAACTCTCGAGGAGCGGAGGAGCATTGCCAGAACAGTATTTAATTTGAGCGAACGAGTCCGATGGTGCAACTTTTTGTTTAGGTAAAGTCAATGCACGATAGCAGCACCAAAGGGGAAAAAAAACTGAATTAAAGAATCACCCAACCAGAGTTCAAATTCATTTAAAAATTATTTACTTACCTACTTGTCATCGCAGGTCCAAAATTTAATATTTCTACTCATATCCACGATACAGAACTCAGCATTTATATGCGAATCTATGCTGACGAAAGGGTATTCCAAAACTTGATATTTTATTTTTTGCTAAAAGTAAACAATTTCTTTATCAAAAAAAAAAGGAGAAAGATTTTTTTTTTGCATAAAAATTGAAAGATGTTACCTACCTAGTACCTACCTATTTTATTTTTTAAATGGATGAAACGAAAAATAGTCAAAAAACTGAGAAATTTTTTTAATAGGTACAAAAAGTTGAAAAATTTAGGAATTTTTTTCCAAAAAAATTATGAGATTTTTTAAATTAAAAAAAAAACTACTCAAGATTATCATTTTCAAAAAAATTGTGACATTAATTATGACCAAAAAACATGTTTTTTTTTCTCTCCATAATGTGAAAATATTTTATCTGAAAAAAAAAACTTCTGTGTAAAAATCAATAGTTGAATTTTATAAGTGTGTAAAGAAATGAGAGAAGTTGACGTAGACTTGCCGGCTGAAAACAGACTCGCCAGCATCACTGGTGAGCTTATTATATAAAAACACTGACTGATTTAATGTGCTAGGCTGTGTACATATACACTGAAAAAAATGGATTGTAATGATTCTGGGCAAAACACAGTAATTTTAGGACACGTCGCCAATTTTGGAATCATTCCGGTGAAAAACAGAAAAGATTCAGTTCTATTCCAGAATTGATTACGGAGTCTCCGTAATTATTCTGGAATAGAATTGAATCTTTTCTGTTTTTCCGTAATCATTCTGGAATAGTACTGAATCTTTTCTGTTTTTCACCGGAATGATTCTAAAACTGGCGACGTGTCCTAAAATTACTATTTTACCCAGACTCATTACGGTTTTTGAAAATTCATTTTTTTCAGTGTAGTTTTGGAATGAATTTGTAATTTCGCATGCCCAAGTTTAGTGAAGAAAACATCGAATATCCTCGGTCATCCTCAAGCTCTAAAATTACTGAAAAAAACTAAAAAAAATTTTACTAAAAAAAAAGTTATGAATTTTTTCCAAATAGTTAAGTGAGGAATTCCTTCTCCAATAAAGTTGAGATTTTTACCCCCCCCCCCCCAAAAAAAAGCAATTGCAAGATCTTCTTTCAAAAAAAATGAATAGGTAGGTATATTTTCACTTGAAAAAAAAAGAATTCTTTCACTCCAAAAAATATATTTATAAAGATCTCAAAAAAAAAAAAAATTGAACGGTCTAAATGTCTAATTTCAAAAATATAATGAAATAGGTATACCTACATTAGAAGAATACAAATATGACAAAAAATTGAGGTTTGTTTTTCTCTAAAAATAAGGAATTTCTTCTTCAAAAACAAAGATTTTTTACTCCAAAAAATTGTTAGGTATTAAAATTTTTCTAGATAAATATAGGTATATTCTAATTTTGTGAAAAAAAATCGAAAGCTGCGTACATTTTTCTAAATTTTTTTTTTTTTTAAATGAGACTTTTTTTTTAGCAAATTCTGGAATTGAAATATCAGTGGGTGACAAAAAAAAATGAATGACTCTCATCAGAGAAAGTTTCTAAATGAGTATTGAGTAAAAAGGGCCCACAAAATTATTGCATCTGGGCCCCATTCGGCTCTCGCCGTCACTGAGCCCCCCCCCCCTAATTATTGGTCCATTTAAGCGGATAAACCCGATGTAAAATAGACTGGTCTGTGAGCTGCCATAGTGCATAGAAAAAAATCTCGAGGGAGTTGATTCGATGATTAAACGACAATTTGACGAATTGCTCGTAAAAGCGCCATTACAAGTATCGTAAAAATACGTCGTACCATGCACCCTTTTTTTAAAATTTATTTATTTATTTCTTCGTATGTGTGTGCAAGTGTAACGGTTAACCCACACTAAGATGGTGCGTATTTTCGCACTTATAAAGAGCCATGGACACATTAACTCATAAAAATCTAACGACCCAGCCAGTTTACAAGTGTTTTGGTTAATTGTTATTTAAGCAATAGTCCAGCAGGTTCGCTCCTTCTCGCAGCAGTGTATGTGTATATTTTTCTAAACGAATAAAATAATTAAATCGCGAGGTTAATAACATAATTCGAAGTAACGGTAATAGGTTACTATATTATAACGTTATTAATGAAAACATTGTAGGGTACAGTAGTCCAGACGGACGAAGGGGTATTACACTTGTTGTCATTATCGTGGCTATAAAAACTGGCTGTGGAGTAGACGTAAAAATATCGTAAAATTCGTTTTATTGCTCGTTTTTGAAGCTGAATGTGTATGGTCGTTTTGTTTTAAAGTGTGATATAATAATTGGATCGGAAAGTAAATCGCAGTCGGGCTTCTTCTGATGAGGTGTTTAGAAAGTGATTGTAATGGTTTATTGTGCTACTACCTTTGATAGCAATTGCATTATTTTTCTGATGTTCGATGTTCTTGGAAAGTTTCAGATAAAAGAAAAAATTGAACGACGTGGGTGGTATTCTGCAGTCTTATCAACGAGTGCATTTTATTGCTTATTCATTTAACAAACAAGTGCAAACACCAAGTTATGAGTAAAAGTGCGGAATTTTCCACTCATTACGATGAATTTTCTTTTGAAAAAAATTGTCGAAGCAAGAAATAATCATTTTTATAAAATTTGAAATTTCACCCAGGGATATATAGTGACCTGGGAGATCAGGGAGACGTCCTCCCTGAATTGTAAAAAAATTCAAAGTTGGGAATTTCGAGATCAAATTTGGCCAATTAAAGAGAAAACATTTTCATTTCACGTGCCCACCCTCTGGAGCAAAATTCTGTTTCCTAAAAAATAACCCAACGATCCCAGCTACACACAAAAAACAATACAGCAAATTCGCCTTCGAAATTCCATTATAAGCCAATCCAGCTCCAATAATTATTTCCTTTGGTATTGGCAAACCGGGGAAGAACATTCATAGTGGCATTATCTGGCGGAGATATTGTAAAATGTTTCAACTATTTGTAGACGGCGCGGTGATAGACGGTTATGTGGGGTATTTGGTTACCATGGTAACCATCTGATAATCTGGAACCGTTACCAAGGCAACCGAAGATGGCTTCTTGCTTTTGAACCAATCGCTTATCGGCGTCGGTCGGCAACCATTATCGTGGCAATGATTAATGGTCTTGTTGTAGGTGGCGCTGTCGGCCTGGTGGAGTGGTGGTAATGAGTATAAATCATATCACGCTACGCCCATACTATGCCAGAGTCAAAAGTTATAATTATTTTTATAAAAATAAATTACCACGCGTGCATGTTTGTGGCGGGTTGCTCGGAAGCCGAGACTGGGGCCAAAATGATAGTAGAGGTTATTTTCAGAATGGAGGCTATTTTTGGTATCGACTTGTGGTGTGTGGTATTAATGGAAGCATTGTTCAGGTTGCGGTTTTATGTAGGTACCTATCTAAGGATGGGTTCGAGTTTTGGTTATCGTGATTAAAAAGTTATGTCTTTTTGTATATTTGTTGGCAATTTTTTGCTGCTGAGCTACTTAACTACCTATTGGTAACTATGAGGAGGATTGAAAAAAAATAAAATACTTACTTATAAGTACCCAATATTGGTTGCTATGTTCAAAATATTTTTTTTAGGTGAATTTATTTTTAAAAAATAATTAGGTACCTATTAAAAATAGGTAGGTATAAAATAAATTAAAATTAACCAATTAAATTTAAAAAAAAAAAATTAAATAAAATTAAAAATTTTTAAGTACACTGAAAAAAATTAATTTTCAAAAACTGTATAATGAGTCTGGGTAAAACACAGTAATTTTAGGACACGTCGCCAATTTTAGAATCATTCCGGTGAAAAACAGAAAAGATTCAGTTCTATTCCAGAATGATTACGGAAAAACAGAAAAGATTCAATTCTATTCCAGAATAATTACGGAGACTCCGTAATCATTCTGGAATAGAACTGAATCTTTTCTGTTTTTCGCACCGAAATGATTCCAAAATTGGCGACGTGTCCTAAAATTACTGTGTTTTGCCCAGAATCATTACAATCCATTTTTTTCAGTGTAGGTATTACCTATCAAAGTATATCGATTTTTTTTTCTTTTTTTTTTTGAACACCCACAGACAGCTTTCCGCTTCAAATTTTGATCGGCAACTACCGACCAAAATCGGTAAGGATTTACCTAGTACAAGTTTTTTTTAGATTTTCATCAAACGAGAATTGAATTTTAACAGAAAAGTTTCAAAAATCGATCAAAAATTACGAAAATTTTACAAATCTTGCACTGAAAAAAAATGGATTTTCAAAAACCGTAATGATTCTGGGTAAAACACAGTAAATTTAGGATACGTCGCCAATTTTAGAATCATTCCGGTGAAAAACAGAAAAGATTCTGTTGAACTCCGGAATGATTACAGAGTTCAACTGAATCTTTTCTGTTTTTCACCGGAATGATTCTAAAATTGGCGACGTAACCTAAATTTACTGTGTTTTACCCAGAATCATTACGGTTTTTGAAAATCCATTTTTTTTTTCAGTGTGAATTTTCACGCAGAATTTTTAGAAATTGTAAAAACTTATAAAACTTGTACATGCCTGTAGTCAGGTGGGCGCTATAGGGCTGGCTAAGCCACCTCTAGCATCAGACTGAGCCACCCCTAACAAAGTACCTAATTTTGTCAATAAACTAATTTTAACAGAAAAAATGTGCAAAAAATAGTTCAAGCCACTCCTAATATTTAGCCATCCACCTCTACAAAGTCACTCTGACTATACGCGGGTCTGAAAAATTAAGCAATTTTAAAAACCTATACTTAGTTAATCAAGTATTTATGTAAGTATAACTTCAAAAAATGCTAGTTAGTTTTAGAAAAAATGTTGAATTGGAGCATAACTTCATCTGATATAATTGCGTAAAAATTTTAACATTAAAAATCGATCAATTAAAAAATTGTATTCTATACCTATAGTTACTTCCAAAAATAACTGCAATCTTCTTCTCAATAATAAAACATCAAAAATTTGAAACTAAAATTTTAGAAATTTTGAATTTTTGCCAAATTTTTGAAAATTGTACCTATGTTAGGTATATAAAAAAACAATATAAAAGTTTTGAAAATCGAACATTTTTGAAAATTTATTCAACTTGAAAAATAGACCTACCTTACCTTTACCTACCTATATCAAACTTCGAAAATTGTAAAGTTTGGAAAATTGACCAATTTCAAAAATTAAAATTTTTTTCAAAATGACAAAAATTCGATACCTACATTTTAAATTATTGACAATTTTTTGAAAATTGTAAAAATTTAGAACTCGAAAATGGAGCAATTTCAAATATTTTTTTCAACTTGAAAGAATATCTGTCAGAATTTCAAAAATTGTGAAACTTTGAAAAATAGGACGTAGTTAAGTGTACCTACACTTCTAATAGTATAACCTTCAAGTGAAAGTTTTTTCCTATTTTTTCAAATAAACAATTGTAAAATTTTTATTTAAATTGGTATTATCTACCTTCCTATTGAACTTTACCATTTTGTTTTTTGATGAAATTTAAAAATTCGCCTGTGACGAAAATGTTATGGAAAAATTATATTTCACGATTCATTAAGACAATAATTTAAGGTTGTACCTATCAAAAACATTCGCATTATTGATTGTTTTTTCAAAAAAAAAAAATATATATATATATATTCAAGCATTTTTTTTCAATTATTGAAAAAAATTAATACGTAGAATTTTTGAAAAACAGAATACATATACCTACCTAATGATTTTAACAATTATTTCTTTTTAAAACTGAAAATTTGTACCTATAGAATAACTAATCAAGAAAAAATAAAAAATGTTAGGTATATTCGAATAAACTTTTTCTAAGTGATGTTTGAAAAAATTTCAAAAATTATTTTTTGGAACAAAATAACTATCAGCGGCTCCTGTAGCCCATGCCTATAATTATGTGCCCTGGATCATAATTACACTTTTATTCTATATTCAAAGGAAGTTATAAATTTTCGATTTCCAAAAATATGTGTTTCAGAAAATGAGAAAAATATCGAATTCCAATACGTTTTTTTTAAAACAATTTTCAACACTTTATTTTTTAAAATGAAGTCACTTTGAAGAAACAAAAAAATAAAAAATAAATAAAAATAGAAATAATTTCTTAAGAAAGCAGGCAAATGGGCAGGATGTATATAAAGAACCTCAGAGAAGTTTCTACCCAGTTTATCTTCATTTAGGTTAATTTGTTTTTAATGTTTTTTTATATAAGAGCACATCCAGTACAGAAAATCTTTTGACCTTATTTAAATAAGTATACCTATTTATTCGCAGAAATTTGCTGCTCACTCCTCGAAAAAAAAACTGCACTTGAAACAAAGAGGAAATTTACTTACTTGTGAATTAGGTATAGAGTTTGTTATTTCCTAATTTTATAAATTAAGTAGTTAGGTACATTGAATCGAGATTTCGGTTTTATTGCTTGGATAGTTTTTTTGGGAAGTATTTTTTTGAGAAAGAAATCTCTTTATTAGCCGATTTTTTTTTTTTAAATTTAGGCTATTGTGTCCGAACCTAATTTAGAAGGAGGGGGTAGAAGAGTTCTGACCCCATTTCTCGACGTTTGGGACCAAAAGATGACGATCTGTCACATGTCACATATTTATATATATATATATAATTTTACCGCTACTTTTGGAACTCTGGGGCCGAGCCTAACAGGTCAAATGAGGTCAAACTTGATAGGTAGGGTCCCCTCGGTGTAGGAATGATGCAAAAAAAAATTTTGGGGCCCTAACTCAAAATTGGGTATTTTACCCCTTTTTGAGGGGGTGCGGGAGAGCCCCAATATCATGAAATTTTTTGAAACTTGCTCCAGGGATGAGAACTCTAATTACCTACACCATAGTCAAATTTCAGCCCCCTAAGTCATCCCCACCCCATTTTAGGGCCCAAAAAGTGGATTTTGGGGTCATTTTTTTCACGTTGATCAGGCTACAGACCTCCCAAATGGGGCTGGGGGCCAAAATTTTCATCATGGCTCAAGTTTGTGCCCCTGATGTGCCTTTTGTAGGTTTCAACTTTTGGGCCCCCTTTGTCCCCTGTCAAGGGTCAAAAATCAAGATTTTTCACAATTTTTCATGTTTTTTCTCGCTTCCCGGTACGTTGATCAGCCTGCAGCCCAAACCAAATGACCTTGGATGCTAAAATTTGGTATTTAGGATAGGTAAGGGTCACTGAGGTGCCTTTTGGGGTTTTTGACCCTCGAGCCTCAAAATTGGGGGTGGCCCTTTTTTGAGGGGGGCTCTAAAGAGGCCCCAATTTAACAAAATGATTTGAAATTTTTACCAACAATAGTGACTTTGATTGTCTCCACTGTATACAAATTTCAGCTTCCCAAGTCATCCCCACCCCATTTTAGGGCCCAAAAAGTGGATTTTGAGGTCATTTTTTCACGTTGATCAGGCTACAGACCCCCCAAATGGAGCTGGGGGGCCTAAATTTTTATCATAGATCGAGTTCATGCCCCTGATGTGCCTTTTGTAGGATTTGACCTTTAAACCCCTTTTGACCTCGATACAGGGTCAAAAATCAATATTTTTCAAGTTTTAACCTGTCTTTTCTGACGCGTTGAACAGCCTACAGCCCAAACTAAAAGACCTAAACAATCGAAATTTGGGATGTAGGGTCAGTAGAGGTCACTGATGTGCCTTTTGGGGGTTTCGACTTTTGAGCACCATTTGACCCCCGTACAGGGTCAAATATCAGAAAATTTCACATTTTAACCTCTTTTTTAGGTGTGTTGATCAGCCTATAGCCCAAACCAAACGTCCTAGAAGGTCAAAATTTGGGATGTGATGTCAGTAAAGGTCACTGATGTACCTTTTGGAGATTTTCGAGTTTAAGCCCAGTCCGCACCTTCAAATAATTTGATCAATATATTTGAAGGTGTGGACGCGTTAATTCAACACCACCTATTGTTATCCTATTGTCGACACCTTCAAATATATTTGATCAAACGTGATTTGATCAAACGTGATTTGATCAAATTATTTGAAGGTGTGGACCGGGCTTTAGAGCCTCATTTGACCCTCCTACAGAGTCAAAAATCAGAAATTTTCACGTTTCAACCCCTTTTTCTGGTGTGTTGGCCCCCGTCTGCAAAGCCGAAAATAAGGAAGGGGTTGGGGGCAAATCCTGCCATGCCCCTGGGGCATGGGGATTTGAAGAGCTGGAAGTGACGAGGTGGTTGGAGGCGAAGCCCCCAACGCGGGGGTATGGGGGCGGAGCCCCCATCCGAAGAGCTGAAAGTGATGAGGAGGTTGGGTAGGAGTCTCAACAGGGGTATGGGGGCGGAGCCCCCATCTGAAGTTTAAATCTTCAATGCAGAGAGGAACTAAAACTGAAGACAAAAACCTGACATTTTTAAACTGAATTTGAAGTTAAAACTGATATTGAAACTGAAATACCATGGATGAAAACGTTTTCAAAGTGGTACACTAACTTGAAAAAAAAAATTCGGCTGTCGCGGAGCATCTTGACTGCTACGCGTTTTTTTTTTTTTTTTAGAGTAGGTAAAATATTTTTTCAACTTTTTTTTAAACTGCTCGCACTGACGCGCTGTTAGGTATAGATATGCTGTAGGAAATTTCAAATTTTTTCCACAGGTTGATACAAAAATTCAATGTCCTCGGTATTATAATTTAAACATTATCTCGATTTCCATCAAAAAATTGTTTGTACAATATTTGATCAAAAGAGATGTCTGGATGTCTGTATAAGAGATATTCATCATCGTCGGTTGAAGCAACTGTGAAATACGATATCTTAGCGAACTTATTAAAAATTCTTTATCGATTTCGTCTATATTGAGAAAATAATTGATTGAATGATTGCCAATATGGAATTGATAACCGCCTACTCTTTACTTCGTTCAAAACAGCAAATAAGGTACAAAAATATAATCTGGCGCAGTATTTTTTTTCAATTTAACGGATCGAATTTCATATATAATATGCATAAGATGGACGCATGGGTCTAAATACATACCTAGATATTATATGAAATATTCGCTCGTATTGCGAATTGAAACTATATGAACTATTAATCTACCTATTTACCCTGTAAGAAAGAAAAAATACCTACCATGCGAGGTTTTTGAACTTTATCAATTTTAATGCATAAAAATGAAGAACCATTCTCGTAAATTATACTTGCACTATCTGAGCACTTTCCATTTTTTTCGTCTATTTTTTACATGACGTGAGTATATAATTATATTTATACGAATAATGAAATAAAACACATTATAAAGAAGTAACCATTGTTATCGTATTGTTTACATATGCACACTAAAGTTTATACAGGGTGTCCCGGTATAATGAATGACAAAACATTAGGTATACTCGCGCGAGGTTTAGATATTACAACCGAGTACCATGCTAAAAAAAAAGTTCATGTACGTCAGGGTGCCTATAATTGTGAGCAAAGGAGCGAAAAAGCTGTGGAAATTGGTATTCGACCTCCATTGGCATCATTTTCGAAGCGATCTGGAGCCTCCAAAAAATGCTGACGTTTGCCGTCTGGAGAGATTCCAGTGTGCTGGAGAAAAGCCAACTTTTTCTGGAGGCTCCAGATCGCTTCAAAAATGGTGTCAATCGACTCGGGGGGGGGGGGGAGTGACTTTATAGTATATACAAACCAATTTTCAGGATTCTATCTTGAAATCTACAATTTTTTTTTTCAAAAAATGTTTTTTTGGAGAAGGTTTTAGCCATTTTCAAAAATTCGCCAAAAATCGTAAAATCAACTTCGACTGCTAAAAATTTGGTTGTGAGGTTTGGGTGTCATGCACTTTCAGTGAGCCAAATTTCAGCTCAATCGGAGGTGACGAGTTGGCGAGGTTCCCTTGTAGAGCAATTTTCCATTTTTTTTTTTTTTTTTTTTTTTTTTTTTGAATACCTAAAAAAATTTTCAATAGCATTTATTGGAGAGAAAAATTCTCATTTTTTTGGAAATGAAAAATGTAAAATTCCTCAAGTTTTTTTTTAATGAAAAATTTTTCAATTTTTTTACCTTTTTATTTTTTGAAAAAAATCTCAATTTTTTTTTGTTTCATAACTATTTTGTTCTTCTCAAAAGTGACACCTGCTTCAGTGATTGTCTTGGCAATATTTTAAAATTTTATGTGAGTCATTGCTCTTTCAAAATCAAGATAATACTTATTATGAATCTGGCGTATAAAGTTTTGTGTTACTATCTCAAGTCTGGTTATTTTAAACCGGGACACCCTGTATACTTACCAACCTCGTCATGTGGTTGATATTTTATTTCAATGATTACACGTCTAGCATATCTATGCATTACTTGACTACCAAATTCCCATAAAAGCTCTTACTTTGTCGTTTGATTTGATTTGCGACGAATGCTTACTTTGTCGTAGCTGCAACGATAAGATATCTTCTCGAAAATGATTATTGCCATAATCGTTTCCACGTGAAAACAAAGGTATCTATTTGTACAGCGTGTATCGTCCTTGCACTGGTCACACTTGGACGCGGGCATTGGTCTGAAAAAAATTACGAGAAAGGAAGTATAACTATAGTATCGCTTTGGTGAATTTTTTTTTTGCTCGAGTCGAGTTATCAAGTGTGAAAATATTGTTCGCGAAGAAACGAGTTTACTTTTTAATCATTTCGATGGCTTAGTTATTTATATATTTTTTGTATACCTAGTTCAAAATATCTCAATGTAATTGCTAGTAAGTATTGTAATGTGTGTGGTGCAAGTTGCGTCGAACGAGGTGATAAAAATGTAAATACGAGATTTGGAAAACGGCCTGGCGCTACTGTGGCGACTCCATTGCCTGAAATGAAATCAAAAAGAAATACTACAAAGTGGATTTTCGAAATTTGACTTTCATTCGAAGACATTTCGAAAGCTGCAGCGAGTGGAGAATGGAAAAGCTCGGAATAATTCAATCTTTTATACGGATTAAAGTTCGGGACGCGGCGCGGGAAGGTAAACACGTCCGAAATAAAACGCCATAAAACTAAATGGTTGTCCATTACGACAGTCAATCTTGTAAAACGTACAAAATGTTATACCTAAAACCTATTTTTACAGGAAAAGACTCGAGCTAAATGTAATTCGCAGTAGTTGGCGAAATGCTGAAAAGTTACACAATCGTTAGGCTTGCGAAATTTCCAGCCGACGAAGTATCTCGTATAGGAAAACTTTCGTCGACAAAGTTTTCCTCGTATCACGTTAACAAAAAGAATTGGTCGCCGCGTAAGGTGCTTCGAAAATAATCGCTAGAAATTTCACATCCGCATCCGCGTTCGCCATCGCCCGCGCCATCCTTATCTTTATTACTCGCTGCTCGAGCAGCTTTGTACAAATTTTGCTATAAATTTTAACCGTGCACCGCAAACAAGTGCGAATTCTGGTTGTAGTTGTGCTTTTAATCTGTCCACGGAATAGAGACGCGATAAAGTTCTCTATAAATTAGGTTCGAATTTTACCAACAATTGGTTATATTGAGAGCTTCCTCTGGGTGATTATGCAGAGTATAGTTTATTGTTCGTGTTTTCTGTATAGATAGGTACCTACCTTTGTGCTATAAAGTACCTGAAAAGTTTCCAATTGTTATACCTACTTATTATAAGAGTAAAACTCGCAGGATATCTTTGCAATTTCTGTATAATATGGATTTTAATAATGTGGCACTCTTCATTGATATCTTGTATTATAATATCTTTGTGTTTTGTCCGCAGTGACATTGTAGTAAGTGTCCCGAGCAGCACACTCGACAAATTATCGAAATAAAAAATCGACAGAATATCGAATTCGATAAAGTGTCGCGTTAGTTCCGCATAAATCGTGAAATTATCTTTCGATATATAGATAGATTATCGACGAATTATAGTTAATAAAAATTTCGAGATTATAGTAAGATATTTTATCGATAATCTATCTATAATATCGAAAGATAATTTCACGATTTAGGCGGAACTTTCGCGACACTTTATCGAATTCGATATTCTGTCGATTTTTTATCGATTTTTTATTCCGATTTTTCGTCTTTTACTAGCTTTTTCCTATAATTAAAAATCATTAATTAGCATAATTAATACATTAAACTATGCCTAAACACATTATTCATGTTACGGTAAAAGGATCATTTCAGAAAAAGTCAAAAAAAAATTATAAAAAATCTGCCACCCGTGGGGCTTGAACCATCTACCTCCTGCATGGTAATCCTTTTCCTTAACCACTATGCCATACCTTATCGTTGAGGAATTAGCAATAAAACGCTTATAATAGGCAGTTTAGTACTTCCAGACGTGTTGGACTTAGAAAAATTTTCACCAATTTGGAAATAATTTCAAATATCGTCACAAAATCGTTGAAAAATCGTTCGACAAATTTCAGATTATTTGTCGATAATGTTGTTTCAAATATCGCCACAAAATCGTTGAAAAATCGAAATCGAGGAATTTCATATTACGTGTCGATAATATAGTTTCAAATATCGTCATAAAATCGTTGAAAAATCGAATTCGAGAAATTTCAGATTACGTGTCGATAATATAGTTTCAAATATCGTCACAAAATCGTTAAAAAATCGAAATCGAGAAATTTCATATTACGTGTCGATAATATAGTTTCAAATATCTTTACAAAATCGGTAAAAAATCGGATTCGAGAAATTTCATATAATCTGTCGATAATATAGTTTTAAATATCTTTACAAAATCGTTAAAAAATCGAATTCGATAAATTTAATATTCTTTGTCGATAATGTAGTTTCAAATATCTGCACAAAATCGGTGGAAAATCGGAATCGATAAATTTAATATTCTTTGTCGATAGTATCGTTGACGAATATCGTCATAAAATCTTAATAATATCGAATTCGATAGTTTTTAGATTTTTTGCCTATGAAGTTGTACCGATAAATCTTTATAATATCGTGAGAACATCTATAGATTTTCAAACGATTTTTTATCGATACGTTACATCTTCCGATATTATCGATCGATTGTGCCGCTCAGGGTAGGTATCTGGGTGATGTAACAGAAATTTTTGAACGTTAGTGCCCATCCCTCACCAGTGTTGAGCAAGCTCTTTCTTTTTTGGAGCTTATTAGCTCTTAGCTCCTGTAAATTTTGGAGCTTAGCTCCGAGGAGATAGCCCTTTTCAAGCTCTTTACAAAAAAAGAGCGTAGCTCAAGAGCTTGAGCTATTTATAAAATACCCGGTAAACACACCGCCTGCTATTCGTATGCTAAAATCACAGAGACGAAAATCGCGGTCTATTCGCATACGAATAGAATGCGAAATCAAAGCAAAAATCGAAGAAAATTTTCTCAGATAAATTCGTATACTATATTCGTGAGCGAATATCATGCTAAAATCGTATTTAAAAACCTGTAGATGTTTTGTGGGATATTAGCGCGATATTCGCTTGCGTATCGCATGCCTGAAATCGCATTGAAAACAGGCAAAAAGTTCGTACGATATTAGCATCTATTCGCATAAGAATCGTATGCTAAAATCGCAGTGGAAAACGTGCAGATATTTCTTACGATATTAGCGCAATATTCGCTAGCGAATAGCATGCGATTTTCACTACAACTTCTTTCAATACGTTTTACAAATGAGAGAAGTCAGTTTCAAACATGAACGTGTACTTGAATGTATTGCAGTGACATTTAAACAATAAAATAAAGGTTTTTCTGGGTTTTTTGATTTTGTTGGGGAATTTTGTGTTTTGTTTGATGTTTTTTCTTCTTTTTACGTAACAACGCCAATGATTTGATTTCAAAGTGATAAGAATGGAGACGAAGGCAGAATTTCTTGGACGATTTCCACTCACAGTAAGTTAATTATTTTGAATTTATATTTTATTTGTGATCGCGTGAATCTGTGTGAAATTAAATTTTATCAAATCGTAAAAATTTTAGACGTCTTATCAGTGCTATAAAATTTTTCAATTGTTCCTCTTCCTTCTCCAATTTGAACGCAGTATTATGCGAAATTATAAGGAAAGGAAGAGTCAAATCGAAATTTTTGTAATAATCGAAATTATTTCTAAGATGTCAATCTACAACTTTTGTTTGAAAAAAATTTCATTTGGGACTGCGGGACAGCCCTTCTTCCCTCTCACAATTCAGAGTAATAAATATACGTTTTTATACCTATCTAATCTATCTATCTATCTATCTATCTACGTAGTATTGGGCATAATTGGAGGGGGGGGGGCTCAAATTGAGAAATTTTTCAAACAAAAGTTGTAGATTGAAATCTTGGTAGTAATTTTGATTTTCCTAAAAATTACTTTATCAAATGCCACTGATAGGTACTCCAAAAACTTTACGATTCGGCATAATTTCATTTTCCACAGATCTGCGATCACAAATATGATATATTTTCGAATAATTAATTTACTGCTGAGTGGAAATCGTCAAAAATCAATTGCCTACTTTTTAGAGGCGAATTCCAAACGCTAATCGCAAGCGAATTAACAGCGAATAGAACGCTACATTCGCTGCTAATTTCGCGTACTATTAGCGTTCGAAATTAGCCGCTAAAAAAGCGGACATTTTTGATATGCTAATAGTACGCTATTTTCGCATGCTATTCGTATACGATAAATGCGAATTTAGCGCTCTATTAGTACGCGATTCGCATACAGTGTGTTTACCGGGTAGCTCAAAGCTCCTCAAAAAAAGCTCTTCCTCAATAAAGCTCTTTAAAATGTGAAATATACGGGTACAAAAATAATGAAACTTAAAATGATTTTGTTGGAACTGAACAGCATTCAACACAATTACATTTTTACAGCAAAAAAAGTACCAAACTCTATAAAATGCTTTTGTAATTGATGTAATTACAGGTAATGGCAGTTTAAGAAATCCGCCTCAGTCAAGCCCCCTTTCGATTACATGTATTGGGGGGGGGGGGGGGGTGAAATACAAACCAAAACTGTAGATAAGCCAATGTCTACAAGTAAAAAGCCCAAACAAACTACACCATTTTCACCATCAACCCCACATTTCTCAAGGGTTGAAACGACAGATCTGTTTTACCTCATCGTTCGCAATGTCCGTTTAAACGGACCACAACTTTAAGCTTTTATTCTGAAAAAGTTTATGCATGAATCAAAGTGGAGTTTGGATAGCTGAAAAGAGGAACCTTTTTTATGCTTATGTTATTCGGAATATTTTGATTAGCATTTCTAAGCGCTTGAGTAAAATCCTCATAAAAATAAAATTTTCGATTATAGCTCACAAAAATTGAAAAATTTGACTTTTCAAAAGCTCATAAAAAATTGGGAAATTGAGGTGAGGAGTTGAAATTTGGGTATATCATACTTCAAGTATAGCTAACTTCATGTAATGGTTTTAAAAATTCCCAAGTTACCCCCATAATAAATAAATTAAAAAATTGAAAGTTCGTGTCCTTTAAAACGGACACCGCGTGATTTAGGGTTTTAAACAATTTGATGAATCCATTTTGTCATTTCAAATTATTTTCAATGTCGTTTTTTATTAGGATTTTTCCAGAAATGTTCTTGTTTTCGAAGAAAATCAGTACCTTTTTCATAATAGGTAATGCCAAATTTAATTTTAATAATTTATAAACATCGCAGTTTTTACAGCCCCGACGTGGTCGTGGGCTTCCAGCATGATACAAAATTGTTCAAATTACTAATATTATAATAATTATATCAAATTTCAATTCGAAATAAAGAAATCGGACATTTATCGGTAATTCTCCACTGAAAATGCGCCAGGAATGCATTAATTATGAATTTATGAATATTAAAAAATACTTATCAAATTTTAACTCGAAATTAAAACTAAAAATCAAAAATTTACCAGCAATTTTCCCACTGCAACAGTGGACTATAAAGAAAATGAGATTCCACTTTATTCCTTTATCAACAATTAATTCATTTCTGAATCTGACGAAAACGAACTCATCCGTCATTAGTCATTAGACCCTATACATATATAAAATATCAATCAATGTAGTATTTTGTATTTGTTCGCAAATTTGAAAAAAAAAAATTAAATTATTCAAATGAAATAATTATTGAAATGAATACTTAATTCTAACAACAGTGATGCCAGTGGTGGCAACTGTATCAACATCGAAAAATTTCAAAAACATTATTGGTAATTTATCAAATTTTAATTTTTATAAAATAAGTTAACATTGAATAGATATTTTTACAAAAAAAAAATAAATGTTAATAAAATTTTAATTTTAATAAAATAATAGAAATTGATATAAAAATAAAAACTCAAAAATCGCTTCACCCTTAAAAATAGTCTGGTAATTTAGGTAATTAATTCTTATAAGAGGTGACGTCACGAGTTGTCGTCGTTGCCTGTGTCACTTGTCGTTGGTGTGCCGAAATGCTAAAAGAGTGAGTGATATAAAAATTATATTCTGTATTAATTCGTTAAATTATTCATCTCTAACGAATCATCTTTTATGTTGTTAAAAATCCTTACTCGATGTTGAAGCCACCAACCACGGTATTCGAAAAAAATATTCTCTGAACCCTCGAAAATCGTCTAAAAAATTGTTGGAGTCAGAAGTTGAAGAAAATTTATGAACTAAGTATAAGTTCACACTAAGCAGAGCAAATTTTAACCAGCAGTTCCGCAAAGATATTGCTGTGAAATTTAAAGAATTTATTTATTATTGTCAAGCTCCTCGGGTTAATAAAATGCGAGAATTTGAAATTAAATTTTATATATTTCCAAAAATTTACAAATAAGGATAAATTAGCAGGTTAAATTGTAATTAAGTATATCAAAATTATAATAAGAATAAAATAAAAACTCACTGGCTTGATGAAGTTTAAATGAATCAAGTGGTTTTTTATCCTGGTATAGGAGTTTGAGTTTCTCGCGAAGTTCGGGCCAATTGTGAAATTCATAGGGGGATAAATTTGATTTTGCCGGACTTCTGATTTTGGCCAAAACTGCCAGTTGATAATAAGGCCCTATACGCTAACCGGGTACCGCGAGTTCGAAAGCATTATTTACGTCGGCAATGAAATTTCCGAACTTGGAAAGGTCTCCCGAGAAGGGTTTGGTTATTAGGGACTCGAAGTAACTTAGGTTAAATTTTTGACTTTCGTCTGATTCGTCGGACCCTTTTGTTGTACTCATTTACCAATATTGCTGTTTAGATATTTTTTTACGTTAAAATATTTTCGAGTTATGTTCTATTTTAATTAATTAATGCATTTATTCGCATCTTATTCATGTACCTATCTACCTTTAAAGTATATTTTAAAATAATCTTCCTTAGCTGATTTTTATTATGATGAACGTGTTCTTTTTTTTATCTGTTTATTCGTTTTTGAAAAAGACGTTTCGTATTTTAGTGTAAAATATTTTAAAATTTTTATCAAGTTTTTCTTTTTTACTATTGAAATTTTTTACTCGATTTTATACGAATACTTTTTAGCTTCGTGCTGTAGTTCATTAACCGATAACCGTCTAATACTGATTCAGTCATGTTGAGAAAAATTTGTTCATGAACGTTGTGAAATTAGAGTAATAAACTCACCAGTAAATTAAAGGTTACCTATATAGTATAATTTAAATTAGGTTTTATTTGGAGAGAAAGAAATTTGAAAAAAATATAAGATTATCTGAAAATCCAAAAGTTTAGAATTGAACTGTACTTTGAATATAGAATGTATAATTATTATTTTTTTGAAAATCTACAAAAATTATTTATTTTATTTTATTTATTTACCTATTTGAATTGAATTTTACTTCGCGTACCCCCAAAAAAATTAATTTAGCTCCTCGGGTTAATAAAATGCGATAATTTGAAATACCTATAACAGGATTTAAAAATCTTACCAAAGGTCGTATTGTATTAAAAAACAGAAACGATTGGCAATGAAAGCAATGGTACCTAATTGGTTCATGGTTGCAAACTACGTACCGTACCTTTTGTGAGTGTGACTGATGAATATTGTGTTATGAATCAAATGCAATGGAGAGAGATAATCACAAAAAAATGAAAATAAATACCTACATAAATAATATTAAAAGTGAAAGAATATCAAGTAATACAAAAATGAGTATTAAAATCTCGAATTGATATTTCACCTATACTAAGTAAATTATAACTTATTATAAGTGATGAGTTGAAACTTCCCAGGAAGTCAGCTCTGAAGTGCGGTGATACGATGGAATGTTGACGTATTCTTTTAAGACTTTTCTCACCTGTAATGAAAGCAAAATTTTCAACATTCAAAAGTCTATATTTTTTCTAAGTTTAGTCATAATTCAATAGTTATTTCGTTTACGAAGATAAATGGTGCAATAAAAACTACTAAGTATAAAAAATAGTATCTAAATTTCCCCCGAATACATAAGGTGTAGATAGATACCTGTAGGTATAGTTGATTTTACTTTATACACCTGGAGTTTGGGGGAGGGGGAGGGATTTACTATTTGTTGTAGGTAGTAATTTTTACTAAACATTTACTGCATTTCTCTCTGTGTTGAAAAAACATTTTTTTTTAATTTTCACCAAGAGAGTGAATTTGAAAATAAATTAATATCTAATATTATATTATTCTGAATGCATTCTACCTACGTCTTATCTTTAGGGTATAACCGAACGTATTTTTTAATACTTAAGTATCATTTTTTGGAGATAGATAAATACCTATCTCAAACATGAAGCTGTTGAAAATCATTAGCACATATTTTCACTTAACTATTTCGAGGTAAAAAAATACACTTATTTTCACATATTTTAACGATTCTTTATTTTTAACCCTTTTTTAAACGAAAATATGCAGAAAATGCATTAAATGTCCTAAATCTTGAAAACTACCTATTGTAAATTTTATTCCATAAAATTTAGAAATTTTTTCATTTTAATAAATGAGGAATGTTTTTATTTTTTAAAAATTAAAAAATTTGTTAATTCCAACAAAAAAAATGAAATTAAAATTTTTACTTAACCTTTGAAAAATGAAAAAAAAATTTCATCTCAAAAAATTGTAAAATTCTTACTCCTAAATTTTTTTTCGCTAAAAAATGAAAATAAAATTTATTTTCAACTATTTTTTAAGATGTCCCAATTCCTGAAAAAATATCCTCTTTCTATTCTTAAAAATAAAAAAACAAAACAAAAAAAAAACATTCTTAAAAAAGAAAATCAAGTTAGATATGGATTCTATATAATTATAGGATATAGGTATAAGAAATAAAATTAATAAGAGGATTGGACCTTGTATTGGTCCATTTGAACTGTTCTTCTCAAGAAGTATGATCCAATATCTGTTCAGTGCTCATTGAGCAAAAATGAGAATTTTTTAAAGGGTGGTCCTAAAAAAAATAAAAATATTTTTTATTCCAAGAAAATTGAAAAATTGTTTTTGTTCTACCCTGAGAATGCGAGATTTTTTTCTGCAAAAAAAAGTAGGAGTTTTTTTCATCTCCAAAATTTTGAAAAATATTTTTCCTTTAAAAAATTGTGAAATGGCAAGATTTTTTTGAGAATTTTTTCTTTTAAAATGAATGATTTTATTTTAAACAGATCTTTTTTTGCTCCAAAATACGTATTTGACGATAATCAAGATTAACTACCTACCTATTTTCTCAAAAAAAAAATTACAATTTTTTTTCTCTGAAAATATTAAGAAATTGCATTTTAAACAAAAACACCCTAGAGTTTTTTCTTCAAAAAATTTAATATTTATTTAGTTCATAAAAAAGTACCAGGAAATTTTTTTCTTCGTTTTTTTTCCAAAAAATGAAAGATTTTTATCTGACAAATTTGATAAATACATAGTTATTACTTGTTTTTGAAAAAATGGAAATTTTCTTCTTCAAAAAATTGTATTTTTTTGAAAAATTCAATGTTTTTTCCCTTCAAAATGTTTGGGAACCCTTTTAAAATTTTATTTTTGAAAAATGAGAACTTCTTTCTGCATAAAAAACGACTTTTTCTAAAAACTAAATATTTAAAAAAATACTTAAGTATAAAATGAAAAAATTTTCTTTAAAAATTTTTAAAATTAGGTATCTATCTATTCCCTTTAGAAGGACTGAAAAAAATCAGAAGAATTTTTTTTTAATTTTGGTTGGATTTTTTACGAACTGGAACAAAGATTTTTTATTTTTCACAAACCGGCCCAATTCGAGTGCTGTATCTGTTCAATTTAATTATTATCTTGAAAAAATTTGTAAATTTTTGTGAACCACTGCTCCTTCGAAATTAATGAAATTATGACAGGCACTCTATGCAAGTATACAAATCCCGTTTTGGACACCTTGTCTTGGCATACCTATGTATACTCGTACATTTATATGGAGCCTGTGCAATGGAGCATTTAAAACAGATTTCCATTCATTAAATAATCATTTAAATTATAACAAAACTATAATTAGGATGTCACCAGAATGTAAATTTCTCATCATTTTAATTAGTTACACGAAAAGTTTTGAAATTTTGTTAGCAAGTAGGTATGTAAATTGTATAAAAACACGATCTCAATCTGCAGTAAGATTTGAAACATTTCGTTCGATGTCTATTTTTATACCAAGGTTTAAATATAAATTGGTGATATAAGTGCTCAGATCTTTAGATCACCACGATGACATTATTATCTTTTTTTTTTTTTAAATATCAATTAATCGATGTAAACACCCCTATAATGGTTCAATTTACTCGATACAATAATAATATTCATTTGTCATCATAGCTCATTAAGTAGGTATATTTGTATTGTACATACCTATACTTGTTTCTTATCAGAAACACCATAATTCATTTTCGATCTCGTTCTTTTTTTCTCTCAAACTATATGCTTAATTTTGTTGAAAACTTTATTAGAGAAGTTTGTTGGGTGTATGATGGCGCCGAAAATTTAATGCATCGAATTGCCCCATCTTCGTGTATATTTACGAAAAGATACGCGAAAAGCTTTCATCATTTTTGCTTATAGTGAGAAAATGGCTTTTGAGAATGGAAGTATCGTAGAATACGCTTCACTTTCCATTATACATTCATTAGATGCGTATGAGAGAGGAATAAATATTCGCAGGGAAGAAAAAAAAATACTATACGCAGTACGCTTCACTAGTGCTTAAAAATCCTGTCTCGAGAGAATCACTGGAGCGATGTAAGAGAGGGTTTTTTCCTCATTCTCATTTTTTTTTTTTTGCTGAGGAAGTCGCAGTCGCGACCGCGTATAAAATATTTCTTTGTGACGTTATCTCGTTTTATATAAATTTTCCTTATTCGTATCTCTGTGTGGTAAAAACACAGCTGACATTGTTTTATATTAACAAACCGTACAGAGGGTGGCCGCAAAAGTAACACCGGGGTGTACGAGTCGATTTCACTTTTGATGAATAATAGAACTAAAACATGGCGCCGAAGGGTGGTATCGTACCATCGAAAGGGTTGAATGATCTGAAAGAGAAAGTGTTTTTAGAATCGAATCAAGGTCGTATTCTTCGTCGCATCAAACGTCGATGAATAAAATAGGCATTTTACATATCCAACATAATAGACCATTATATTATGAAAAGAATCTTAAACCTATTGATATTTTAATATAAGACTCAGCCAGACCTTTACCTTTTTTTTTGTGCATACCTAATATTCTCTGAAGGAGAGAAAGTTGAAAACAGGTAGTGGTCTATTGAGAATCAAATTCCATTTGGAAGCGATATTTACGAAACACCATGTAGCACGGCATCTATATACTATAATGTAACTGCTTGTCGAATTTGAAAGAAGTACCCTTCACCCATTACGGAATCCATATCGTGAAACCCGCTTCGCTTGGTCGTATTTTTCAAAAGCTTCAATCCCATTTACTTTAACAAGATCTTCCACTTCATCGTTTTTTTTCCTGTTAAAAATTTCGACTTTCAGTTTTCCTTTAATTTTTCTTTTCACGTGGAAAAACGACTTTTTCGTTTATTATTTTCTTTGTCGAGTGTATTACGTCGAGCTTGTCTATATGCGAATAGAATGGCAAAAAATAGCTACATCTTGTATACAAAGTTTATCGGTCCCCAAGTCAAATAAAGGAAATGGGAAATTCGTGTTATACACTACATTTATTCGCAGTCGCTGCGAAATTATTGCCAAGTTCGCGGATTTGCCAGAGGTAATATTTACACCGGAGAATTTTTATGTAAATATGGCGCATCATATTGGCATTCGGGTAATGGAATTTTCTCTTGTGGAAATTGTTTGAAATCATCTTTTTTCCTATTGGGGTGGTGATTTTTTTTTTTTTTTTTTTTTTGCGAGGAAACTGAGTTATTGGAATTGAAACGAGGTATTGGTGAAAGAAGACAAAGAAAAACTCTGACGCAGCCTCCTGATTTTTTTCCTGATTTTTCTTGTTCTTATGAATGCTCTATCAATCATTGGTACCTTATGCCTTTACTCATATCATATAGTATCTAACTCTCATTCACTTTATTTCATTATTCGTTAATAAAAAAGTCATCTTTCTAAAAAAATTTCCAAGTTTCAGAATGTCTGACAAAATGTCTAGAAAATGTTTTTACATCATCCAAACCTAACCAAATGTACCATAACCTAATTTTTTTTTACAAGTTTCAAAATGTCTAACATAATGTCTAAAAAATCAAATTTATTAAAAATTTTCCAAGTTTTTTTATGTCATCCAAACCTAACCTAATGTAACCTAACCTAACCTAACCCAACTGTCGGTAGTCGGATTTTGGGGTCGGATTTTACTGTCGTTTTTTTCCATTTTGGTCATGGTAAAAGCATATACTATGCTAAAAAAAATTGTATGCAACAATTATTAGCAATACGTGATAATTAATACTCACTTTGGGCTTTAGTCCAAAGCATAAGATTTCAACTTTCTCTTCGTTGTCTTTTTTTTTCTTTTGTACCCGAAGGTAGGTACAATTTGGTACATAACAACAGACAGGCATGTGTCTGGCATTAATTTATTTAAATAACACGTAAGTAAAAAAAATTTTAAACGACCAAAAACGACAATAACGTTAGAAGAAAAGAGAGTACTCAAAAAAATTCTCAAGGGATGGAAATTGCATGAATATCTATGATTCAAACTTTCCTCTTCTGTAATTCCATGCATGCAATATTTTCGTTTTTCTTAAAAAACAATTTTTGAGTGATTTATAAGAATTTCTATTTTTCGTGACCAAAAATGTAATCTTTGAAAAATCCAAAAAAGTATTTTACGTCGTATCATTCCTCAAGACGAAACCCATTTTTGAAAAAAAGTGACTTAGCTTGTTCTTTCCCTATGGTCTTCAAATATTCCAAGAATTCTGAAATTTTTCACCCCCCCCCCTTCTCGCCGTTGATGCTTATATTGAGAATTCTCAAACTTTAAAAATACTTATCAATTTTTTAAATGATCAATTATTGATATAGGAAATTTGATTCCCAAAAAGTAGGGGTGAGAAAATATATCCTATTAAAAACATGAAAAATGAAAGAGTAGATAATGTCTTTCAAGTTTAGTTTTGAATAAAAAATGGAATTGCCTGAAGGGTCACTTGTTTTCTTTTTCTTTTTTTTTCTTTTTTTTTTGAAAAACGAAACAACGAAAGAAGGGCGTTGAAAATACATTTTAAATTTTTGCCAAGTTATTGAAAACAATTTTACGGCCCCAATTGAAAAAATGTTTCAAACAAAAGTTGTGTATTTTGATTTCAAAAACAATTTTAATTATTGCAAAAATTTTAATTGGACTACTCCTTCCCCTCCAATTTTGCATTTTACGAATGAAAATCGCAGACTTACAACGCAAAATTATTATTCGTGTGTACATACGAGTATAATGTGAAATTGGAAGAGAATGAGTGGACCAATCAAAATTTCTGTAATAACTAAAATTGTTCTAAAGATTTTTATATACAACTTTTGTTTGAAAATTTTTTCAATTGAGAGCCTAGATGCTGAGATAGAGAGATTTTTGAAGAGCAAGGTGAGTCCTTTTTCCCAAAAAATCTCTCTATATCTGTACCCAAGGCTTCAATTGAAAAATTTTTCGAACAAAAGTTGTATATCAAAGTCTTTAAAACAATTTTAGCCTTCAAAAATGTTTTGATTGGACCGCTCCTTCCGCTCAAGTTTTGCAAAAATGAAGAGGAAGGAGTGGTTCAATTAATCAAAATGTTTGTAATAACCAAAATTGTTTCTGAAATCAAAATACACAATTTTTGCTTGAAAATATTTTTCAATTGGGCCTTACATAAGTTTATAACCTAACATAGTTATTTATGTTTCAAAAACTTTCAATTTTTCAATTCTAAAAAAGATGAAGAGTTTTTTCTACAAGGACGAGGACAGGAAGAGCGCAGTGAAGGTCTTAGATATTCTTTTTTGGAAATTTTTTTCTTCCTGCTCTTTCTGCTCTCGTCCTCTTCGAACAAAAAATTTTAGAGTCACTTTTCACCGTTTTGAATTTTGTGTCATATGATCATCGAAATTGACGTAGAGTTCTTTGGAATTTAGATTTAATGAGCGTTTGGAATAAGCCTTTTGGGTATTTCGACGTATCAGCCCTCTCCACCACCTATTTCCATCTCCAATAAAGTCGATTTTAGTACTGGTTTTCGCCTTTTTCAATGTTGTTTCATGGCTATAGCGGTCATCCAAATTGGTCTTGGAAGTCGTTCTTTTGCACGTGGATTTTTGGAAGCTCTAGAGGTGTCTCGGTTTATTGTGTGTTTAGCCCTTCTCGTCCAGTCATATCACTTTTTCAGAAATTACCCGGATCATGTCTTGCAATTTTTTTTCTCTTTGAAATACCTAATGGAATACTGGTTTAAATTGCATTCCATAAATTCCAACAAGAAAAGTTTTGTGCTAATTTCATCTTGATGAACGAGTTCTCGAGACATGTGTGATGGAAACCTTCAATTTTTTACCATTTTATCAAGCGCTTAACAAAAATCAGACTTTCTTCCGCAAAACTCCAAAGATTTTTTTCTCGAAATTAGACTTCAGATATAAATTAAAACTTCTCGTCGCTGTTCTAAATGAATCCTTCGGTGTATCTCTCTACGACGCACCGTAAAAACCATTTTACCAGAGGAAAATATGTAAATTAGGCGGCAGGAAAAGTTCTCATCACTTGTATACTTTTGCCCGGAGAAAGCAAAGGGTCTGGCATGGCGGAGACGACCAAACTAAGTTAGAGTATTGAGATAATGCTAATTCGCGAAGATTCGTTTTTTGGCGTACGGCACTTTGCATAGTAATATAGTCGATTACGGCTGAAACTGGCGAAAATTACGCCTCGATTAGGTAAAAGTACGCCAGTCTCGTCGGGCAATAATTCGTCTCAGCTCGGAGCTCGGTTTCCCTTGGGGGGCTTGTGCGGTTGCGGTTTGCCATTCGCGCGGTCGAGGCGAATTACAAATTCGTCGCTTAATGGATATTGCGATAAGGCTAAAAGGGATTCTGGATTTAGAGATGGGTTCATTTGGAGAAGTTTAAATTACTGTTGTGCTTTTTCGCCCTCTGTATAGTGCCATGTACAACTACGTGGCCAATGTAGCACTGCTGTACTCGTAAGCGATGCAGATAAGGCATTTTTTGGTCATCGGAGGTTTGTTTCGACAGGTCTTTCTTTTTTTATTCTTTTTTTTTTTTGTTGAATGAAACGTGCAAATTATGGCAACTACGTGGATAGAAATAAGATTGCTAGGTGCTGCGTAATAAGATTTTGTAGCGAAATGACGACTAAATAGTATAAGGTACCGGTCTGTATGTATAGGCTTATTACTGCGAATCGTAAAATACTTGCATTTCTAACTCGCACTATGGCATTAGCTACCATTTGAGAAAATTTCATTTTCATTTTATTAAAAATTATTTCGCTCGGCATCAGCATCAGCACCATCGGCGCGCCAAGTGGTATAATTTCGTAATACGCCATGTGTTGCAAACGAGTTATTTGTTCATAACTTTTAGGAAATATGGTAGAAAGAGTAACCCTTATATTTTTGAAGGACTTAATATATCTACCAGTCGAGACACAATGCCAAATGCAGCGTTTTTATTTTAACCCTCGCTTTGATGTTTGCAGCAGCATTTTATATACTTTCATTTTGTGCTGAAATGTATTAGAAAACAGTGGGCTCTAAATACAGGGTGTCCTGGGAGTAGTGGATGTTTTTTGAGATTTGCATTTGGGCATAACCGATCTGACTGAATTCAACTAAAAATATGCATGAATTAACGAGTCACCTATACCTATAACGAATAAAATCAACGATTGACAAACAAGATACTAAAATAAAAGCGAGAAGAAAAACAACTAGCAGCTTGAAAAACTAATTTCACGAATAAAAATCTGCAAATTATGTACTTACTTATTGAGATTAGTCAAGTATTAGTATTATATTGAGTTCTGTAATCAACACGTTTACTGTGGTAGGTATAGTTTGTCACCATGATAGTTTAGCTTAAACAGCTGATCTTCTATAGTAAGACCCATAAATACTTCGTAGATTCAGGATATCATATATCCAATGCGAAGAAACTTTAAAAAAATGCATATTGCATATAAGGTCTTAAGGTCTGTTTGGGATTCTCGTCTTCATATGAATTTCCATAATCAAACAAAATCAGCAAAATTGAATTTTGCTATGTAAGTCACCGCTGATTATTTCCTGTGACCCACCTCTTGGTTTTCATCTTCTCAGTCTTTATATGTACCTCCTTTCATAGATTTAAGACATCTTTCTCTACGTACATCTCTGAAACTCCTCCATATTCAAAGGTTTTGTCAGAAAGTCACTCATTTGATTTTCTAAACTCACCCCAGTGAAGTTTGATTTCCTCCTTCTCTACAAGCCATTTTGAGTAATGATAACTTACATCCACATTTCTCAAGTTATCAACCTATTTCACTTTTGCCAGACTGATGACTGCTGTATTATCTTTAAACTCAAGTGGGATAATTTTCTCTCCCTCCATCAGCCTGTTCTATACTTAGGTAATTCACTCAATCATACACTACTATCTATTTGAAACGTGTCGCCAGAGCCACATATTCAGCTTCTGCAGCAGATGATGAAACACAATTTTGTTTCTTCCTTCTCCAAGAGATCGTGTCAACCCAGATTTTGACTACAAATCCTTTTGTTGACCTATGATCATTCTTATCTGAAGCGAAACTTGCATCCACAAAACCAACAAGATTTCTCCCTTTGCTATCGTATTCTACTCCCAACTCTATATAGTCCCTGCTAAGTAGTTCAAGAGTGTTCTTGCTCTTCTCCATTCCTCCTTTTCAGGATTCTCTTGTCTCCTAATACTAATATAGATGACTGCCACTGCAGTGTCAGGCTTTGTGCATCCTGCTAGGTACAGCAAGCTTCCTACCAATTCTCTGAGCAATATGTTTTGGTAACCTTCAATATCCTTTTCCACTTTCTCTCCCTCCTTCTCCAACAACCTTTTGGATGACTCGAAAGGAACCATTGGTGTTGGAGAAATTTTCTCCTTACCAAATGTGTATTTACTGAGTAAGCTCCTAGTATACTTATACTTATACTTTGCTTGTGGAAGTGTACGCTTACTCTCTTTTAGATCTCTTTTGATAGTAAAGCCAAATTTTGATGGTTTCCATGTCCTGCGAGTACCTAACTACCTATTGGATGTTTTTTGAGATTTGCATTTGGGTATAGATAACCGACTCGAATTCAACTAAAAATATCTATCTGTGCACGCCGTGGCTATCTCGACCTAGGTGGTTTACAAATTAAGAGTCAATTTATTCATGTAAGTTTGTTTTATCTAGGTACTCTTTTAAAGACTAACGTTGAAAAAATAGCTCCAAAATTTACTTTGTGGGGCCTAAATCGAGTTGGGGATCACCTAGGAAATTGAGATTAGCTCATGACGCAAGTATAGTGAGAGTTCCCAAGATGATGCAAATTTGAGCCTCCGCTGTAGTGCGATGAAAAAAAAAACGTACCCCAAAGTTTGGTCCCAACAATAAAATGAATCGCGAATAACAGATGTTATAGTGACTGCTTTTCAAAAATTATTAATCACTGTTCACTAGGGTGGCCCTTATTTTTCGAATTTTGAAAATGTTGTCGGGACGGGAAGTCAATTGGTGACATATTGGTAGAAAATAATTCCCTATTTTTTATTTTTCCTCTAACTGAATTTTAAGCCGTTTCTCAGGGGCCCCCAAATTTGAAAAAATCAAAAAAATAGAAAAAATAGAACATTTTGAAAATTTTTGAAATTTTTTAGCAAAATGGTCATAGGGATGGTATTTCTACAAGACAAGACCATTTTAGATGATTTCTTATCTTTAACCCCCTTTTCATGGGACATGAAAAAACGTCATTTTTTACGTTTTTTAAAAAATTTGAAAAAAATGGCTACAAATTTAAAAAAAAAAAATTTTAATAAAATGGTTTCAACATACATGTTATCACCCAAAAAGGTCATTTACGGTGATTTTTCACCACTGCCGTATCAGTGAAAATTTTTCAAAAACTATCAAAAATTGAAAAAAATGAGGTTCCCAAAAATGAAGGTAAGAATGAAAAATCGCCGTAAATGGCCTTTTTGGGTGATAACATGTATGCTAAAAACATTTTATTCAAAATAAAATGTTTCTTTAATTTTTAGTCATTTTTTTCAAATTTTTTAAAAAACGTAAAAAATGACGTTTTTTTTATGTCCCATAAAAAGGGGGGTAAAGATAAGAAATCATCTAAAATGGTCTTGTCTTATAGAAATACCATCCCTACCCGTGTAGCAATTGTCGACATCGACATTTATGTCGACAAAATTCAGACACATTTTTTTCTCGGTTAACGATGAATTAAAAATGATATTTGAGATTTAAAGTAATGTTCTATGTTAAACATAACAGTTCAATCAAAATTTTTGAATTTTTCTCAGTATTTTCCTATAATTTAGAAAACGTTGTTTTTCTACGTAGACAAGTCGATGTAAAAATCGATACTCGATAAACGCATCGACATTTATGTCGACAATTTCTGCCAATTAAATTTACAAATTTTATATCTAAAAAGAACTAAAAACAATTAATAGGAACATTTTAAGCTCAGGAATAAATAATTTTTGAAAGAATCACAAAATTTTCTTATTTTTTAAAGTTTTGAATAATACAACCACTTGTCGAGTTATTGTCGACATAATTGTCGATGGTCGAATAATGCATCGACTTCACTGTCGACAGTGTCGACCAGAGGAATTTTAAGTCGAGATAGTGTCGATGTGATTGTCGAGGGTCGAATAATGCATCGACTTAACTGTCGACAGTGTTGACCAGAGGAATTTTAAGTCGAGTTAATGTCGATCTAATTGTCGAGGGTCGAATAATGCATCGACTTGACTGTCGACGTCTTGAGGGTGATTGTGATACTCGCAGATAAAGTGTGTTGTGAATTAGTACATAAGGTCTAAGAATCATCTCTATGTTAGTTGGACACTCGCATGTGTCCAGCTACAAATGTGGCCTCAATGCCGTATATTTGATAAAAAATGTCGAAATGTTGGCTTGAACACTATTTTTGGTGTAATTTTAATATATACTTATATTGAATATTTGAACTTAGCATATTTTTCAAAATCTCATCATTGCAAATGTCGATGTGGATATCGATATAAATGTCGACACATCGAAATCGGTCACTTTTCGATCGTACATGTCGACATTTATATCGAAATTAGCATCGACGTTGCTACACGGGTATGACCATTTTGCTAAAAATTTTCAAAAATTTTCAAAATGTTCTATTTTTTTTTTTTTTTTTGATTTTTTCAAATTTGGGGGCCCCTGAGAAACGGCTTAAAATTCAGTTAGAGGAAAAATAAAAAATAGGGAATTATTTTCTACCAATATGTCACCAATTGACCCCCCGTCCCGACAGCATTTCCAAAATTTGAAAAATAAGGGCCACCCTACTGTTCACTCTTAAGTCATAAATAATCACCTACAAAGAATAGATAAAATCGAATATTGTACACTGAAAAAAATGAATTTTCAAAAACCGTAATGAGTCTGGGTAAAACACAGTAAAATTAGGATACGTCGCCAATTTTAGAATCATTCCGGTGAAAAGCAGAAAAGATTCAGTTCTATTCCAGAATGATTACGGAGTCTCCGTAATCATTCTGGAATAGAACTGAATGTTTCCTGTGTTTCACCGGAATGATTCTAAAATTGGCGACGTATCCTAATTTTACTGTGTTTTACTCAGAATCATTACAATCCATTTTTTTCAGTGTAGGTATTTAAAAATTATTATAAAAATACAGAAATCTTGAGAATTTTTAAGAATTCAATGAATATTACAAATTAAGAAAAACAAACGCTTATTTGAGGAGTTATAAGCGAAAAACGGCGAGGGGGTCACTTCAGATCCACATTTGGGGGATAAGCTGAGGGGTGAGATTCGGGGACCTTTTTTTTGGTTAATCAGGACCACGAAGAAACGCTTTACAAAAAAAAATTCATGTATAGCCCAAAATGCAATTTGCACCTTTTTTTGGTCTGATTGCACTGGACTACATGGAGTTTTTTGCTGGTTGGACTCTGTTGAGTCCGAATCTCAGGATAATTCACTGTTGCCAGGACACCCTGTATATTAATTTAGTCTCTAATGCAGCGAGCGTGTTCGAGATTCCAAATATGCATGCGTTGCTGTATAATATTAATAACGATAAATATCCTAGCGGATATAATTACGACCGGCACGTATATTACCCGGGCCGTTGGGTGGAAAAATGCCGGACTGGTGGAAATTTTCGTCCGCTTTCGCGCGCCATGATTTACGAACGGTTTCATCGCGCTTTGCCCGAGTCGTTTACAAGCCATAACTAACGTGTAAATTGCCAATTGAGTATATTATGAAAGCCAACTTTTAAATTTTATCGCATTTAAGCGCGCGAATAACACGCATCTGCATCTAATTATACCCGCCCATCTTCGCAAAACTCGCGCACTTGCAAAACTTATTCATTCTGTATATCAAGGTGGTAGCAAATCACATACCTATATCTTTTGGAATAAATTAAATAAAATTTTTAAAATCTTCATCTACATATTTTAAATGTCAACCGTATAGAAATGACTTTATCTCGTCAAAAGAAGAGAAGAAAAAACTGCGCATTTAGCCATATTGTTATGGTGATGGAAAAAGAAACCCTATTTGTTTTTTTAATACAAGTTGAGAACCCTCCTCTGCATGGTATTTCGCAATATTCTCTTACTCGTTTTTTTCTCTCGTCGGTCGTCTTTTTCAAAAGTCTCGAACAACAATGCGAACATTTATTTTGAAAAGCTCACCCCTTCTTACAACATTTTATTTTTCTTTATTACGTTTACAGTACACGTTTCTTAGGTTACATTTTGTACCGAACAAAACAGAAGGAAAAAAATACCCAACGAAAAGTATACCCTTTATTAAGTCGAGCTTTTTCTAATGAAAAGTTTATGAGATAAAGAAAAAGAAAACATTGACGGCATGGTTTATTCCACATGTTACAGCTAGAAATTTTCGTCTCTCGTTTATCATCATCATATGTTGCGGATGTACGTAAAATAAACGCGATGCCTGCGCTAATAAGCTATGGCCAGTTTTTGTATTGTCGAAAATGTCCCGTCGCCCGCTAGAATGCTGTTTTTATGTGATATGTGTAATTGGATGGAGCGAAATTGCTCAGAATTTGATTCCAGCGTCGGTATGGTTTCTAATAAAATTTACAACAAAAAAATAAACAAACATTAAAACAGCGTTCGATTTTATGTAAAACTTAGTTTCGTGCAACGAGAGCTGATTATATTGGTTAAATGGGTTTTTTGTTTTTATCACGACGACGTATTAGGGTAAAAATGACGTTTCTCGATCCGTCAAACAGTTTTTCAATATACAAAATTGAAAAAATTTATTCATTAAAATAACGAAATCTGCTTTAAGAAAAAAAAAATAATACCTCAATCTTATCAAACATAAAAATAACCGAAATTATTCGCGAAATGCGGAAATAAGACTAGTACAAAAATAAAAAAAGAACTTACCTTTAATAACAAAAAAATAATAAAAATAAAACCTTAAATTGTAGTTTGTTTGTACATTAAAGGAAATACAAAAGCTGGTCGAGATTAGAATGAGCACATCCCACACTCATTCTGAAACTTGGAATTTTATTTAGAATTTAGAAAGATGACTTTCAGACATTTTGAAACTTTTTTCGGACTTTTTTTTTTTTTTTTTGAAGCTTGATAGGTATTTAAAGTAACCTAACCTAACTCAATTTCGTGTCGGATTTTAGTCTCGAAATTTCGTGTCGGAATGTCTGACAAAACGTACAAAACTCATAAAATTTCTTTTAAAAAAATTAAGAAGTCCAAAAGTCGTAAAATTTCTAAAATAATATCAAAAAGTCATTAAATTTACAAAAAAAAAATTCAAGTTTCAAAATGTCTGAAAGTCATCTTTCTAAAAAAAATTTCAAGTTTCAGAATGTCTGACAAAATGTCTAGAAAATGTCTAAAAATCATGAAATTTGAAAAAAAAAATCCTAATGAAAAATGTTTGAAAGTTGTCCTTCTAAAAAAACTTTTAAGCTTCAGAATGTCTTACAAAATGTCTGAAAGTAATCTTTCTAAAAAAATTTCCAAGTTTCAAAATGTCTGAAAGACATCTCTCTAAAAAAATTTCCAAGTTTCAGAATATCTGACAAAATGTCTAGAAAATGTCTAAAAATCATGAAATTTAAAAAAAAAATTACAAGTTTCAAGATGTCTGACATAATGTCTAAAAAATGGAATTTATTAAAAATTTTCCAAGTTTTTTTATGTCATCCAAACCTAACCTAACCTACACTGAAAGAAATAATTGAGCAACCATTACCAAAAAGTTGGGAAAAACGGGGACATGATTCGAAATTCGTGAATGATTTCCCAAATGGAATCGTCCCATACACAACTAGGGAATTATTACCCAGTGTTGGGGAATCATTCACGAATTTCGAATCATGTCCCAGTTTTTCCCAACTTTTTGGTATTAGTTTCCCAACTCGGAGGGAATTATTCCCCTATGTTGGGGAATGATTCAGGAAATTCAAATCATGTCCCAAATTTACACAACTTATTCGGTAATGGTTTACCAACTCGGAAATTTTTTCTTCGTGGTGATGGATCTGGTAGGATTCGAACCCGGGAACTTCCGTTTGAAGAGCCAACGCCTTAACCACTCTGCCAACCTGTAAACTCAAGTTTGAGTGCTTGATTGTGGTTTATTACTTTAAACGAATTGGAATTTTTTCAAGAAATTATTGAAATAGTATGTGCGTTTATTTTTTTTTTAAATAAAAATTGTGTTTTAACAAAATTTCAAAAAATTCGTGATTCAATGAAGTATCGAGAAATTTGTGATTGACACAATTTTGAATACTTCATGTTTGAACAAAATTTTGAAAATATTCTACGTTTCAAATTTTCAAAAATTTAAGAAATAACCTGACGATTTTTTTATAATCATTTTGAAGAAGAAAAAAAATGTTTGAGAAACCTCTCATCTTACTCTCATCAAACTTGTATATTATAAACTTGGGAACATATTTTATAATTTTGTTAGATTAGTATACAGACCAATTGATTTTGTCCACAATTTTTATTATGCCTTTGATGACAGAAGTTTCCATTCGCTGTAACATTATTTAGTTGAAATATAGAAAAAGAAAAATTTGCTCGTCGATTTAGAATTATTTTAATTGTGAGGATTGAGGAAATAGTTTTAAAAAAACAACCATACTTTTGTGATTTGAATAAATATTCTTTAATTTCATTGAACTATTTTTTTTCTCTACACAATTTCACCTCAATCACCTTCAATAAGAAATTTTTTTATTAAACCTCAGTTTTGAAGAATTTATTCATCAATTACGATTCAAAAGTAATTATAAAGAAAGAAATACCTGAAAAAAAATTCATAATTTCTATACTGATAACAAAAATAAGTGTTGAAATTTTGTATAGATGACGAATTAGTAGCTATAACGTTGGGAACTTAATCCTTTTTTTCGAGAATGAATACTTCTAATAAGAAGCAATAAATGCCTACTTCTGGAAGTGAATGGTTACCCATCAAAATTCACAATCATTACTTTTTATCAGGGTTGCAGTCTTGGTTAGTTGAGAATAAATGCCTCATACATAGGTAATAATTCCTAGTAATTTTTTGAAGGTAATTATTACCCAAGTTTTCTGGTAACAACTACCAATTTTCAGGAATAGTTCCTTGAATGTTGGGGAATTTAACAAATTTTTTGAAAAATGTAAACCATTACCGAATTTTTGGGAACAATTACCTGACACAAAGGAACGATTACCAAATTTCAAAACCCATTTCTTTCAGTGTAACCCAATTTGGTGTCGGATTTTCCTGTCGGATTTTGGTCTCGGATTTTTGGGTTGGATTTTCGTGTCGTTTTTTTCCATTTTGGTCTCCGTAAAAGCATAATAATTATACTACGCTAAAATCGATTTTTTTGCTCTCCTGAAAAATTTGCTTTTCCGAGTTTAGGTACCTTTTCACAGAGCGCCTCACAGTTACTATGCTAAAATTCAAACAAAATATTGAAAATTTGAAATAAAAAATAAGAATGTAGGTATGACAAAATGTCTAAAAGTCATCATACCTAATTTTAAAATGATAAAATATCTTTAAGTCATCAAAGTTCTAAAAAAATTTCAAGTTTCAGAATGTCTGACAAAATGTCTAGAAAATGTCTAAAAGTTATAAAAACAATTTTTTTTATTGAAGAGATTAAAAATCAGGGGTTTTGCTAAAAAAAAAATGAAATTCCTGAACTTGTATTAGTCTATATAACTTTGCAAACAACATTTGCGGTTACGATACAATTTGAGTCATCCGTTGGTGGAGTGTTTCAAAATTATTGTGATGTTTTTTTTAATTATCTAAAATGTTGTTATATTTAATTTTTCTTTTAATATTAAGCAGTTACCTATTCAGTACTTGGAGGTAAGAATTTATTCCTTCCACTCTCTCTTAATTTTTGTCCATTGATGTTTTGATTGAAAATCTCCGATGATCAACCCTCCTACCATGAATAAGAAATTAGATATCTACTTTTAAAATTTTTCGAGAAAATTGAAAAAAAAATTACTTATATTGCTTCATTGAAAAAAAATTAACAGAGGATTATTTTTTATTCCTAAAAATTAAAAGATTTTTTTTATCTAAAAATTTGAGAAATATTGTGTATAGGTACCTACTACAAAAAAACATAAAACTTTTTTCTGCAAAAAAGGAAAAAAATATGATTGGAAAATTGAAATATGTATTTTTTATGAAATTTTCAAAGGTGATTTATAAAAAGTTGAGATAACTTGAGCATTATATTTTTTATTTACAAAAAATTAAGAAATTTATTTTTTCAAAAATTTATTTTCCTCTAAAAAAAAAGTGAAAAAAGTTGAAAATTATAAAATACCTAAATAAATAAATATGAGTAAAAATAATTTTTTAATCGATTTTTTTCAGAAATTATAGGTAATAATAATAGGTAGATTTTTTTTGACTGGGATTTTTCTTCTCCAATTTTTTGAGAACCATTGAGCATATTCCAAGAAGGGTCACTATTCATTGAAATTTTGACAAACCACGCATATCTATTCGTTTATGGAATCCTCGTACATAAATAATGGAACCCGATCGTGTATAGTTATAATCCATAGAATTAAAGAATGGGATCTTCATTGTACGAACCTGAAAGAGTGTATTGGAAAAGAAGCGGAACAAATACACGTATTCAGCTTGTATGAGGTTTCTTTACACTTTATCACCTGTCAAGAGGCTTGGAGAAATCCGCCTTTGAAAATTCTATGTATACTGTAGAGAGAGGAAAAAATAAATGGAAAAAGCTTAAGCACCTATAATATGTAAATGTAAAATCAAAACCATAAATAATAACTTTGGTATTTAAAATTAAAATAATTATAATACGAATCGGAATCGTATGTATTATTGGAATCTATGAATTGTGGTATTATTAATTTTCTATATAATTTTCATATTTTATTTACCCATATCTACGTAAGTATATGAGGAAAAAAACTTGACATCGCCGAAGCAAAATATATCGACGAAGAAAAAAAATCTCCTGCTGGCGTTATATTTAATGGCTGGAAATTGGTCGTAGACTCGAATACATTTCTGGATGTGCGTAGGGGGTAGAAAATTGTCGAGTAATTATGCACAAGGCACACACTGTCATGTACTATGCGAGACGACATTGTTTTGAAAATAACTCGTAAACTTGTTTCACAGTAGATGGTAATAAAATAACCAATTTTTCAGGCATGAAGCACGTACAATCATACACATGGAAAATACCGTATTAATGCTCAAATTAACTGTGACTTTGACTGTGGAGCGTGGAAAAAATTACTTACACGACAATTTGTTATATAAATGAACTTTCGAACGTGCATTTTGTAAACACCGTTTCTTCGGAGCACGTTTCGATGCAATCTTTATGTATAGTTTCGAATTATTATAAACATCGCATTTATACAGGGTGTTTCATATAGCTGACTGAGTCCCTTCCACCAGGTGAATATGCAACCCACAAGCGAAAAAAAAGTGCATTACACAATTAAACATGTTGCCTATCTTAAAAATTTAAGGTGCGAGGGAAAATTGAATTGAGAAAAAAAATTTAATTGGGCAAATGAATAGTACTAAAGAAAAAAAAAACTCTTTTTGTTCTTGGCATTTTTTGCCTATCTTTGAAAATGAAGGCTTGGCAGAGCTCTAAACTTTGAAAAAACTGGTTTTTCCACTTTCAAAGCTCTGTAGCTCCTTCATTTTCGAAGACAGGCAAAAATTGTCAAGAACAAAAAAAGTTAGTTTTTTGAGTAGGTACTCTTATTCATTGACCCAATCAGAAATTATGTTTTCCCAATTTCATTTTCCCTTGCTCCTTCAATTTTAAGATAGGCAATACGTTTATAAGACAAGTTTTGTTCCTTATGGGTTGCCTATTCACCAAGTGGAAGGAAATTAGTCAGCTATGAAACACCCTGTAGATGGCAAAGTGAAATTCCTTCGTCAGTTTAAAATTTTTTAAATTATCTGACCAGCTTGTGCCGCCAAGAACAAGTTTCGTACAATTACAAACTGATGAAAGCAGCCAACTTTACATTGTCGACGAGTTTATTCATCGAAATGTATTCGTAGTGTTTATTTATGGCTCGAGTAACGCTGCGTTTTTTCTCTGCTTGTACACGACCCGATGTACTATGGTTTAATTAAAATTATCTCTTTTTTGATAAATTGTAGCGATAATAGAATTCTTACTATGCCTGAAAAGAGTCAGCACACATGAGAAGAATGCAACGGATATTACGACATCTCGTCAAAGGATTAAAATCACTCGTACCTAACTGGATTTTGCCATTTTGTCATTGCTGACATTTCATACGACGATATTTGCAACCTACACCACCGAGACGGAAATAAGGCCATAGACGTAAACGTGTGACCAATTTCATCCCAAAGTATGACCCATTGGCGAGACTTTTATTACTCGTTGGCGGTTGTAAAGTCTATGTAATCTGACAACCGTGCAAAAAGTGCTTTGCTCGATGAAGACATTGCAAATGGCAGGACATCGCCAAAGAAGAAAAAAATCTTATACCGATGGTAATCTGCCTATCTATCCCACACGTTTCTCGAACCACACACAGGAACTGGTATTCAAACGTGTGTATGTTTTGCATATAGGAAAAAAACCCAAGGGGTTCGTTATTACGTTTGAGAAAATATCCAGATGCGGAATCGCTCTATCATCATGTTGGATTTATATTTGAAATCCGAACTGAAGGAAATTAGATACTTTGCTCGTGGCATGAAACGTATTTGTATCACGAACGTTGTTCCAATAAATTATATAATTTTTTTCCTCAACCTTATCGACTCATTCATTGAGACAATATGGTTGTGTACTGTCGACTAGCACCCTATTCATGATGCCTTTTTAAATGTTCATTCGACCGAAATTATTCACGAGTGTTGAAAATTTCAAAGAGAAGCGAGAATGTGGCATTTATCTTACGAGCCAGAACGACGTCTGCCAATGATAAAGGTTCATTGATGGGTATAAAATGGCTGTTCGGTTTGTTTCTCGATTAAAGGGGTACACTCGAACTGGAAAGAGAATTCGATCGTGGGATGGCGAAATTAAATGATGTCAGTGATGGATGGGAAAAGTGTTTGAATTCCCCCCTCCCCAAAAAAAATAGAGAAACACGTAAAAATTAAAATAAAATGACAAATCAAAAGAATCGAACAATCATTGAATATTGAAGAGTACACATAAAAATAAAATTTTAAAAATATCAAAAACAATTTTCAACATTTAATTTCAACTCAATTTTTCGTTGAAGACAATTTTTTAAATTTTGAAAAATTTAGTTTTTGAAGAAATTTTTATTTAAATTTTGTTCAATCAAAAAATTTTTTCAAACACATTTTTTTTGAAGATTTTGTTCGAAACTTTTTTTTAAAAGTTAAGGTATTATTTTTTTGAATTTTATCAAAAAACTATTTGTGACCCGATGCCTCAAGAAAGGGAACTTAATATTAAAATCATGTTTTTGGGAAATATCTATTAGATGATAATTTTTGTTATCTATGTTAATTATTTTGTTATTAGTACGTACAAGACGTCGTTTCGGGCCTCTGAATGAATAATTTCAATAGGTATCACGTATACAAACACAAAATATACTTAGTTAATATTTAAATTTAAAAGAAATACAAATGCGGCAAAAAAAAATTACTTACTGCATATTTTTACAATGATTATAATTTTTATTGAAATATTTTAATGCCCCTGCCAGAGCACACAGTACCCCGACAAGGGCTCCTATATAAAACATTATCTGTTTATCGTACATTATGTCATAATAAATTACACTTATAATTAAAATTAAACTTAGCGATAGAATGAAACTTGAAATTAAAATCATTTTTCTTTTACCGCTTGATGGGTCTTTTGTAATCAGAACAATTCAAATAAAAAATTAAAATTTTATTTAGAATTTATTCTTATTTCCCCTCTAATTAGTTATTCATAATTATAAAAAATTTCAATCGAATTAAATTAAATTTAGTTACCAATAATTTTATTTATTTATTTATTTATCTACAATTTTGTTCTAAAAAATTCCAAATTTTAAAATTCCATTTGAAAAGTTCTATTTTGAATTCTTCTAAAATTTTTCTCATTTTTTCATCTTTATTGAGTTTTTATTCAATCGTTTTTAATTAAGAAAAATTTCAAATTTTTTCCCCCAAAAATTTTTAATTTTTTGGAAAATTTCAACTTCTTTGGAAATGCTCTTTTCACCTATAGGTAGGTAGCTAGGTACCTAATGATTTTTTTTTCATCCAAAAATCTTATGCCTATAATGAATAAGTATAAACGCGTTGATTTTTTTTTCAAACTTAAAAAACATTTTTTCATTTTTCGATTATTTTTTTTTTATGGGGGGGGGGCTCTCAAAATACAAAAATTATTTTCTGTCATCAGATTTTTGAATTTGTATCACCTATGTACTTATTTATTGCGTATCCATTCTTGAACATGATGAAAAAAAAAATTTTTCAATTTAAAAAAGTTGTTGAAATGGAGAGTTTTTCTAAAAAAAATCGTTGTTTGCATAATTTTTTGGTGAAAAAAATGTAATTAATTTTCATGAAATGATAACAGCTTTCTGAAAATTCATTGTAAAATATTATTTACTTATAGGTATGAAAAAAGTTCATTATTTATTTATTTCAATTTTTTTTTCAGTTGCCACCAGTGGACTTTTGAATGTACCTATACTGTTGTAATCAATTTTTTCGAACAAATAATTATAAATTTTCGTTTTTTTCAATTATTTTTAGACTTTTTTTCAACAATTTGTAATACTTACCTAATTATAATTCACTTTTTAAATTATCAATAAGTATTTCATAAAATTTTCATTCGTCTATTTTTTTCTCTTTTATTCAATGGGGATAGGAGGTAAGTAATAAGAAGAAATTGAATTAAAAATTGCTAAAAATTTAAATAAATGCGAATAAAAAAAAATGGGTCAATAAAAATTCAATAAAATCGACAGTTCAAATTTTAATTTTAATTTTTCTCAATTTTCCCCTTTTCTTCTTATATTTCCTTATAGGGAAAACAACTTTCTACCTCCATTAAAAAACAAAGCAATATACACAAATCTGTTTTTCTCTTTTTTTGTCTTTTTTCCTTTCCCTCTATTTTTTTTTCTGATTTTTTTTTTTCTCTTCAAATTTTCTTCTCATGGGTTATGTTATCTTTTTATTATAAAAAATAACTGGCTTACAACATTTTATCAAACTTGACATTTTGTTGAACATCGTCATCATTTTTGTCACGTAAATTTCGGTTGATCCCCTGTTTGACTTTTGAATATCTTATTATACTTAGACATTTTCATCATTTTTGTAACACAAATTTGGATTGAATTAAAAAAAACACAGGTAATTACAAATTTTGTGAATCTGCTGTATTAGTTTTAGTATGTTATTATAGAAAACTTGGAAAATTTACATTGCGGATATCTTGAAAACCGGTTCTCCAAAATGCAATTAGCACATAATCTTTTTGGTCGATCTTTTCAAGTTCTATAAAAAACGTTATGTATACAAATTTTACGTATCTGCCATATTTAAGATGTTACAGGGGTTTGATAAATTTTATCTTGGATATTTCTCCAACTGGTTCAATGATTAAAAAAAAAAAAAAAAACGACGAGTTTTAATTGCTGAGAGGCCCTAACCTTTCATAAAAATTTCAATCAATTTTCTCAATTTCTACCGTCTCATATTTGATCAATCTTTACAGCTGATTTCAATTTCAATAAAAAAAATCAGCTGATTGATCATTTCCTCGTATTAAGACATCACCCAAATGATATGGCCGTGATAAATTGAACCCTCTAAAACTTATGTTCCAGTACAAGCACTCAAATTTCATACCATACCATGCCATGCAGAATGTCTGCTCAAATCTGGTTTTTGCAACAAACGGGTCAAAATACCTAAATACGCTTCCGCTTAACGAGCCACTATAATGGTAATAAAATCGCGCCCATAAAACATAATCCGTATTTTGTAGCAGAACGCGACGGCCGGGACGGACGGGACGCGGCGGTAAACACAACCGCACCGGAATGTTTGTAAAAATGGGCTACTGTCGCATATTCGTATACGCGATAATAAAAACTACCCTTCGAATTACAAACAAATACAAGGGTTGATGACCTCGTTATAATTTCGAAGACGTATCCTTGACCTTGGCCTTTGACCTAGGTTTCGTCGGCGGTTGTCATTTTATAGCGTTAAAATTGTACTTTCCATTTTTACGAGTTTCAATGCTCGTTAAACTTTCCCATCAATCAGGAAGTACTGCCGATGACGTCATAATGTGGGTTTATGTCGTTGCAGTTTTTTTCTCCTTTTTTTCATTCATTCGCCGCCGAATTTTTTTCCTTCCAAGATGGTTGCGTCAAAGAGGATTTTTTTGGCATGCAAATTCACCTTTGGAGGTTTTTTTCTGGTACGTGTACGCGGAAGTGGAAACGTATGTGCTCGAAAGGGGAGAAAATACTCGTATATCGAAAATAGAACGACTTGTTGAAATGTATATCGAATCAACGAACAAAAAAACTTTCAATTTATTATATGGGAAAAGAAAATATAGCCCATATACACGCAAAAGCCTAGCTCGATAACGCACACTAACGTTCTTTTTCCATATAAATCAGATTTCGTGGTGGTAAAATACCAGATAGCGTGTAATTTTTGTGTCAAAATAAAATTTCCTCGAATACGTAATATTTTATTTTTACGCGACATTTTTTTCCTCCCTTTTTTCTTATATGCTCGTATGATTTCGACATAGCCTTCGAAATTCACATTGTAATATCCAAAACCAAAAAATGAAAATAGGTACGAGCAAAATTCGCCTATATTAAATTGTTATTTAAAACCTATTCCGTCCTTCTGGGGGTTTTGCTTTCGAAATACATTACTTCGGAATATTATCTGTATCGAATTGCTCGTCTTGGAAAGTTGAAATTATATACACGAGATTGGCAAAGCGACGATATTTTTCGGTCTGTAAGGTTTTGATTTTCTCTTTCTCGAAGCACGCTGCAATGCCGTCCAATTTATGCGCGAAATTGAGCGTGAAATGCTCGAAAGGAGACGCAATGCTGTTTCGAAAATCGTTACACGAGATGCGGCGAATGAAGCGCGTGTTGAAATTATTATACGAGGACGGTCCTTTTCTCGAATCGAATGGCGGAGTTGTAGAGACTTCGAAATAGAAATGGACGAATCTTCTCGGCGTTCGTATTTTGAATGGGTTTTGTGTTTTCGAAAATGTCGCGGGAATGGGTTTTCTTTAAATGATTCGGCGATTGGAATTAATCGAGATGAGAGTGGTTGCGTGTGAGAGGGTGGATTGAAAGGGTGGAAAATCATTTTGGTGAATTTTAAAATTATTTAGCAGTTGGTGGAAATATAAAGTCCTTTGGAAAATTTAGAGATATGTTGAAATTACCAAGATTATGTTTATCTAAACTTTTTAAAATATCGCGAAAGTTAAGTTTAGAAATCGTTGTTGGTACGAATTAATCAGTCTTTCAAATTCGATAAAATTTATTGAAATTGAAAAATTGATTAATTACTAGGGCCCGGATTTTTATGCGCTTAAAATAGCAAAATAAGCGCTTATGTCAAGCGGTTAAAATATGAAAAATAAGCATAAATTTGCCCTATAAAACCGAAAAAAGCAAAAATATGAGCCGCGCGATCTGAAAAATCGCCGTACAAAGTATGCAACGATCTGCAAAACCGGTCGGTGTCTGATCCAGCACTTTCGATTCGCTTTATGAGCTCCTTCACAAAAATATCATTTTTTTTAGTGTCGAAATACATTAACCACCTTGGTGAATTTTAAATTTTCTCTAAATTCAATATTTTTGAAAAAATTGCTCAAATAAATTTTTTTTAGTTCAGGTCCATTCTGAAAAGTTCTGGCGAAAATTTTTTGAATTTGTCAATTATTCCAATTTTTGAAAAAAAAAATCATTTTTGCCAAGTTTAAAGAGTAATCATCGACTACACGTTTATCGTCGTTTAACAAAATAAATACGTCAGAAATAGATTATAGCGTTCAACAAGATTTTTCAAAGTAGCCAGAGCCGAGTCGAGCGAAGGTCTCATCGTGGTGAAAGTATTTATTATGCATGATTTGTCTCTGCTGCTACAGAAGTATCAACAAGATATCGAAGATATAAAGAATAAAGTGAAGTGCTTTAAAAATATACCACCATGGGTATCAAAATGCAGGTATTTTAAAATCGCTTTCGAAAAACTTATCAAATCGTACATATGTAGAAACTGAAACAAATGTGGAGCAGAAAAACATTAAAACATTCATTTTTAAAATAAATAATGCGAAATTCAATAAATTTGAACGCGATGAGATTTCACAATCGAAATCGATTAGATTGAATTAAAATTAAATTATAGTTTGAAAATCGCCTCCACAACTGAAAGTTCCTTCAAATTGTAACTTGAAAAGTAAAAAAAAAAAAAAAATTGAAAATACAATTTTTTGTATTTTTTAATTTTTTTTTTGGTCAGGTTTTTCAGTTTTTTCAAAAAAAAAGCGTAAAATATGCGGGTTTTTGATGTTTTTTGGCAAAAATAAGCGTTTTTAAGCATTTATACCTAAAATAAGCAAAAATAAGCGCTTAAAAATTTCACCATTCGTCTCAGAATTGCATGAAACGTAAAGAAAATTGTGATATGCCCTATCTAGTGCAGCAGGAAAAAATAAGCAATATCATAAAAATCCGGACCCTATTAATTACTTAATCGAAATCGAAAGATTTATTTTGGGAATTAAAAAAAAAATTATTGCATATTTTATCGAAATTACAAAAATTGACGATTTAGGTACTAACAATAAGACGCGTATATCCAAATATTAAACTTAATTAGTTACCTATTGAATCAGTTCGATCACAACTTGCTCGATTTATCGATATCGAATTACTCTATTTATCTAAAAGACAAAATTTTAGTGATTCATTGAAATCTATAAGGTTGATCATTGCAACCTTTGAAAAAGGTTTAAAAATGATCAAAAAATTCATCAACATGTATCAAATTCGAAAAAAAATCGATCAACTGATGTCGAAACAACTTATTGAACTACTTTTTATTTCTATTTTTAGCATTTAAAAAATGGTCGAAAAATGGTAAATTTTTCGAAATCGAAAATGTATTTATCGAAATCTAAAAATTGATGAAATAACTAGAAAAATTGTCGATCTATCGTGATAAAAAAAATTATTGAATAGTGTATTTTAGATCAAAAAAAAAATATTGCATCAACAGAATGGAAAAAAAATCGAAAAATTCATAAAATTAACATGAAAAAAAAAAACCGAAAAATTTATAGATTTATCGAAATACTTAGAACAATAGTTTATCGAATTCATAAAATAAAAAGTTACTTTCAAAATCGAAAATTATTTAATTTAAGTTAGTTATTAATCAAAATTTAAGATTGATTGATTGAACAAAATCGAAAAATTTTGTGAGTTAAAAAAAAAACAAAAAAAAAGTGAAATTAAAAAATTTATTGAGTTGAGAAGTTGAAGAAATTAAAAAATTGAATTAATTAGGTAATAAAATCAAAAAAATTATCACAAAATTGACCGATTCATTAAAATTGATTTTTTTTTAGATTTATCAAAGTGGAAGAATTTATCGAATTAAGTAGTACAGTAAAAATGAATCAAAATATTGATCGATTTCTCAAAATTTAAAAATAATTACTCGTAGACAGTAAATATACCTACATTTATTCATCAAAATCAAGAATTTGATTGATTGAATGAAAACGAGAAATTAAAAGTAAAATTTTCAAAAATTGTTCTATTTTTTTATTTTATTTTATTTTATTTTTTGAAACTGTTGAAATAAGTACATATCAAAATGTTTTTCAATATTATCGAAGTGAAAAGTAAAATTTTCCTAACATTATTGAAAAAGAAAAGGCTTGAAATTGCTTACTAATAATTATGAAGTAGGTACATAGTTACACACCACTGAAAAATGGTAGACGAAACTTGTCACATAAACCGATCACAAATTTTTTGGAGATATTTGACTGAAGGCTGCTGCAGCTGAAGCTGCAGCTATTAAAAATTATAAAAAATAAAAAATGGATCAAATTATAATAGAATTACAAAAATTATTGCATAACTAATCATTTTATCAAAATTTGAAGATAATCAACTAGATACATTTAAGTAAATATTTTTATTAAAATCTAAAATTTGTCCATCTGCCGAAATCAAAAATTGATCGATTCATCAAAGTCGAAAAATTGATTAGGCCATTGGAATCTAAAACATGATCGATAAACTGATAGATTTATTAAAGAGAAGAATTTATCGAATTCATAGATGTAGCTGACCTAATGAACAATTAAAAAAAAAAAGATTGGTCATAATTTATCGAAATTGAACAATATTTTATTTATTTACCTATATAAGTATCAAAATCTAAAATTGTTTGATTAGACTAAATCGAAAAATATATTGAGGCAACAGGATCGAAAAAATATGCAAAAAATATCCATATCATAACTTTCATCATTTTTTACTTTTGGTTGATTCTAATTCTTTTCTGGTAAATAAATGGTTTTGGTTAACTTTGACAAGACTACGGCACCTTTCTTTTGTAGGTATACCATACCTATATATTATTTAATAGAAAAAAAATAAAATAAAAATCGACTTTGGCTTATAATTCGAAATTTTAGGTTCTTACCTAATACCTAGGTCCTTGGTAGGTACTTCTTTTTTCGACCTCAAAATTATATATACTTAAAACACATTGTGGAAGCCGTTGACATCAATGTGTTTTCTAAATTAAGCTATGATGATCATATTAGGGGAGATTTTGCTCCTCAGAGACTATTAATCGAAAACAAAAAATTATTGAATTGGCAGAACCTGATATTTTTTAAATTAGCCATTATTGAATTCTTAATTTTATCAGTTCGTCGAAATCAACAAATTTATCGACTAACAGAATGAAAAAAATGATTCAAAATTAATAGATTTATTGACACTGAAAATTTTTTGAGGCAAATACCAAAATCGAAAAAAATTAATTAAAAGAATCAGACAAATGACCAAAAAATTGTATCGATTGATCGAATTTGATCTACCTATAGTATTTATATCGCATTTATTTATCAGATCATTGCATTTATGAGACATTAAAAAAATGTCATATTTCACTTTTTTTTTTTTTTTTTTTTTTTTTTTAAATTGAAAAAAATAAATTAAAAATTGGGGAAAAAATTTGTAATTAAAATGGGTTTAACATACACAGTTTCGCCCAAAAAGACAATTTACAGCGATTTTTCATCTTTTTCGTATCCTTGAGAATTTTTCAAAAACTACGGTAAATTGAAAAAAATGAAGAAAATGATGGTTCCTGAAAATGAAGGTAAGGATGGAAAATCGTCGTGAATTGTCTTTTTGGGCGAAACTGTGTATGTTAAACCCATTTTAATTACAATTTTTTTTTCCAATTTTTATTCCTTTTTTTTCAATTTAAAAAAAAAAAACGTAAAATATGACATTTTTTTACTGTCTCATAAATGCGATGATCTGATGAATTCTGGATTTTTTTTCAAAAAATATTAATAACGATGATAATACTTGCCAACCAAAGGCATAAAACCCATTCTGTAACATTTTGGAATTTTTTTCAAATTTTGATTTTTGCAGATTTTCAAAAATTTGAGGGCTCTTGCGCGATCGGAAGATATTATTCGATTTGAAATTTTTTTTTGTTTTTCATGTAGATATTCCCAAAACGCAACTTCTCCGCGGTATTAAATTTTGAAAATCGAAAAGTTTTGATTTTCTCTCCACCTCCCACCGTATTGATTATTTCCACAATAAAATTATCTCCCAAAACGTGTAAATTGGCAAATCAAAAAAAGTAATCTCCCACACCACCATCTCCCTCATGTCATCGAAAATACACTCGAAACAGTCAACATCGATCTCCCTATTGTAACATTATAAGAAAAATCTCGTCTTCGCCGAAATTAACACTTCGCCAAGGTTATCTCACGCAATACGCACCCTTAAAATACCTACGATGCCATAAAGTAATACAACAGTAGATAGGTATGTGGCATCGAGTCAGAATGACATCGAGTTGCACGAGAAGAGCAGTGTTCAAAAAGAGCAACTTTTCCGCTGGTGGAAACTTTAAGTAAAACGTATCTAAGAAAATTACACGGATTCGTTTTTCACGTCGATTGTAATCATTTTACGCAATACAATCAGCCGGATGCGGGAATATTACACCGGGGAAAAAGTACGAGCCCGGTGCGGAGCGTAGCGTGGTCCGGGGGGGCGAGGGGTATTTTTGAAAAGCACCTCGCCAAATATCGAGCTCAACGTTTCCCGAGAGTTCGATTCGAGCAAAAGCCCGACCCTCTCGAAACGAAGGAAAATTAGATTTGCCACCCGTTTCGTCGTCGTCGCAGCTCGCTTTCGGCTGTACGAAAATTACCAAAGTTTACGCATTAGCTGAGAAAGCAAAGTTTTCTCGTTTTTAGAAAACAGCTCCGATGCTGGCGTGGCACGCCGAGCGCCGCAAACTTTCAACCATTTGCAAAAGTTACATTAGAGGATAAAAAAAATATTCCGCAGGAAAGAAATCGACTTTGGCAAAAAATAAACTCTCTATCAGTTAACTTGTCTCGTGCAAGAGGCAGAGGCGTACTTTACACCGAAATGTGTTCTTGGCATGGGCCATGCTGCCTTATTCCTCGTCCAAAATTCTAATTCATTTTTAGAGATCAGTGAACTCTCTCTCTCTGTCTCTCTTGCTCCCCCACCTACAGCTACGGGTAATTAAAAAGTGTTCGTGCTTATTGCGATATTCAAACGAGGGCGGTAGTTTCGATCGAGACCATTAAAAGATGGAAAAAACTTACCTCTGATTGGGAATTTTTTGATGAAAAAAAAAATTCCACCTTCGTGTGAATTTTAATAGTGTGATGCATGAGAAAAACAAAGAGGTACTTAAATGAACAAAGTTGAATTGTAATGTATGAGAAAGACAAAGAGGTACCTAACTGACCAAAGTTAACAGGATGTAACAATATTTCTCAGACGCCATATTACAAAATCATATTCGATACTCCATCGATTATTGACCCAATTTAATCCCAAACATTTCAACTTCCTGTTACAGTAAATTTCCTTTACGAAATATATGTAAGTTGAAATACACAGGAAGTTCCTGTGAAATGCACTTTGCACACTCTTTGGTCCTCCTGCCTTATATGTTTATTATATATACTCTGTAGAATTATATTAAGAGACAGAAGCCTGATCGTGAGTTGATCAAGTATTAACTTATGTTGCACTTATCCAAAGCCATAGGCTGATATTTCATATTTGTTTATGTGTAATGTTTAAAAGCTCAAAGCTTATTATTATTATTTTATATTGGTGATGTGGTGTTATTTAAAATATTAAATCAAATTCCACTTCGCTAAATTTTAAAACCCATTTTTTCAAATTCATTATTTTAATTAAACGTACGAATGAGCTACGCGACCAATTCATTACCTTAGCCACATTATAACATTAATTTTATTTTATTGAAACTGCGAAACTTTTTTTATCTCCATTTCAACTTAATGGCATACCTGTATGAAAAATTGAAAATACAGTATTCTACAAACCAAAACATATATAACCCTATTTTCTAAAAAAAAAATATGGTCAACTTGTAAAACAATTTGAATACGAATCTGACAACATTGAATTATAAATTTTTTTTTCCGCCGTAAAGTAGGAATATACAATATACCAGTAAGTAAAATCATAGAATTTCAATAATTTTTTTTTTTTCGTGAAAAAAATTTTCTTTTAATATAAAAATCGAAAAAAATTACAAAATACATAGACATAAAAATCCAATTCATATACGAAATTTCCTTTTACAAAAATTTTCATATAAAAATAAAAACATTACAAATAGGTATGAAAATAAGAATGCATTTCATGTACGAAACCTTTTCATTACGAAAAGATAGATCATCAAAATTTTCATATAAAAATAAAAACATTACAAATAGGTATTAAAAATAACAATGCATTTCATGTACGAAATTTTTTTTTTCTCTTACGAAAAGATACATGTCATCACAAAATTATCACACGAAAATTTATTTACATACAAGTCAATTCATTCCGAACCTGACGATCTCAAAATCTCGTTTGTTCTATCAACCCACGGAAGGTTCCGCAGCCCCTTTTCCAACTTGATCTCATTATTATGGAGTAGTTCCCTTTTGGAAACCACGAAAAAATCTGGCAATGCTCCTGAGTAGGATACTTCACAATCGCTTCTTCCAGGCTGCGAAACAAAGTTGAAAGCCGGAAAAACCACCTCAAAATCGGACGGGATCTCGGGCACGTCGGTAGGCTTCCCCCAACTCTTGACGCAGCATAAAGTTCGTTCAAATAAGTCTATGATGAAACAAAAAAAAAAAAAAAAAATTAAAAAAATTAAAACAAATTTTCAAAATTGACAAAAAACAAAACAAAAAACACATACCCAGATCCGGTAATACCACGTATTAAAGAAGTGGCAGGAGTATGACGGACATCATCTCCTTCGGAGCAGGCATCCACGTAATTGACAATGCTGCCCGATGAGCAAAGGGTCCAAGTCCGACACCTGCTTCTTGGTGATTGATGGGACAAACATGCCCGGTGGTGTTATGATAAATGAGCGGTCTCACAGCGGGAGAAACTCGGTGGTCGCTTTTACATTTATTTATCTTCACTCTCTTTGGAACTTTCTGTAACAAAAAATAATACAAAACAAAAATTAACTCAACGAAAAAAAAAAAAAAAAAATCCAGCATAAAATACAAAATTTTTTTTTAGAATAATACCTCTGGCTTGGCAAAACGAGCTCGTTTAGGACGGGTAATAATACTTGTCTCCTGAGTTATCGTCACATCAGCTTCACTCTCCTGAGTTATCGTCACATCAGCTTTACTCTCCTGAGTTATCGTCACATCGGCTTTACTGGTACTCGGTACAGCTGACACAGGAATTGAAATAGGTATCTCGACCACGTCGTTGGAAATCGGAGTCTGAGTAGATTCGACGATAGGTGCTGGAATAATCTGAGCATCCTCGTTGACGGTAATGTTGACGATCGGCTCGAGAGGTATCCCAAAGTCGAAGGTCTCGAAATCGATCAAGTCAGGTTCCTCCGCTGACATAGGAACAGCCGACGGAACGTTCAACAAGTTTAAAGATTGTGAGATAACATCCCCTAATTCTTCCGAACAAGATGAGACAATCTCATCCATTACAGATCCACCCTGTTGGGAATGGATCTGCAGGAATTCTGCATGAATCTGAAAATAATCAAAAAAATATATTATCAAAAACAAAAAAAAATACCGATTCCCTTCTTTAGAAAATTTTGAATTATTACCTGCTCTAAAGTTGGCGGTGTTGGCAAATCTCCGGTGTCCACGCTTTGATAATCTAAGGAATCGCATAAATCCCCCAACCAAGAATCTAGAAAAACACATGAAAATTATTAGTGAAAAAAAAAAATGATTACAAAAATTTCACTAAAACTACAAATTTGAAATTTTTTTGTGGAAAAAAAAAAAAAAAATTTCAAAATATATAAGGTATATAAATTTTACCATAAATTTTTTTTTGAAAAGAAAAAATTATAATACAAAACAAAATACGAAAACTTTTGATATGAAAAAAATTACAAAAAAAATATATAAAATTCTCCAAAAATTATATTTTTCCCGTTATGAATTTCTTTTCTTTTCTCAAAAACAAAATATATATACAAGATTTCTCGAAATTAAATTTTTTTCCAAGATTATAAAAATTATCAAAAAAAAAAAAAAAAAAATTAAAAATTACTCATACAAAATTTGTACGAATAAGAAATTTTTTTCTTACGAAATAATTTTTCTCAAAAATACGAAAATTTATAAAAACACGTTTGTACGAATAAGAAATATTTTTACAAAATATTTTTTTTTCTCAAAAATATGAAAATTTACAAAACACGAACATTTTTTGAAAACACGAACATTTTTTTTTGAAACACGATATCACACAAAAATCTCAAAATAATATGAAAATTTTAAAACAAAAAAAAAATTTTTCAAAAAAAAAAAAAAAAAAAAACCGTTAGAAATACCTACGAAAAATCTCAAAAATACGGAAATTCTCAAAAGTAAAATTTTCAAATAACAAATTTTTTTTACGAATTTTTCAAAAATACGAACATACACAAACACGTTCAAGAACACGACACAATACAAATATCTAAAAATAATATGAAAATTTCTAGAATAAAACTCAAATACATAATGTTTACTTACTGTAAATATTTTCTTCACCCATTTTTGGAACACAATAAAAATGGAAGTAAAAATACAAAGAAACAAAAAAAAACACGTCAAATATGCACACGGCTTTCGTATTTCTGGTGCTTTGCTATTAGCCAAGCAGGACGTGATTTTCGCGTAAAATGCCACATACCAAAAATGGGCAGCCCGGTAAGGGCCCTCCAAGCTGGCAAACGGTTCCTGGGCCAAGGAAAAGAGCTCGTGACCAAGATACTCCTTCCCCAAAGGGAAAGAAAGCTCCGAAAACCTCCAGGGTCAACGGGCACTCAAAATCGTTACTCAGTTTTAGGAAACACTTCGGACGGTGATGACACCCAAAGTGAAACATCTCAAGCTGATAAAGTGACCAGTTCGGCACCTGTAGTCATGCTAAGTGGTATCACGGACGTTAACAAACTTTCTAGTCTGATCGAGACAAAGTTGAAACGGGATCAATACATCTATAAGCTTACGAGAGGTAATGGTGTAAAAATATACACAGTTAGTATCGATGTATACCGTGAATTGATATCTTTGTTGAAAGAAAACGGCCTTATCGGATATACATTTGCGCAACGCAGTGAAGTTGCCTATCGAGTAGTTCTGAAAGGCATTCATCCGTCCATCGCGAAATCAGAAATCAAGTATGAACTCGCGAAGCTAGGCCACGTTGTCACAGGTGAAATAGTCGCCATCCGCAGTCGTTTTACTAAAAAGGAACTCCCTATCCATTTTATCAACCTGGAGAGAAAGGACAACAACAAAGACATCTTCAAGTTGAAGTACATGTGTAACCTAAGGGTCAATGTTGAAGCACCCCTTAAAAGGAAAGAAGTGGTTCAATGTATGCGCTGTCAGCAGTATGGTCACACCAAAAATAATTGTTTTCGACCCCCAAGGTGTGTTAAATGCGGAGATAGTAATTTAACTGCCGAGTGCTCGCATCCTAAAACTCAAGCAAGAAGACTTAACGTGTGCGTTGTGTTTAGAAAAAGGCCATCCAGCTAATTATAAAGGCTGTAAAGTATATCAAGAAATTATCAACAGAAAATACCCGCATATGAGAAAATCTGCCCCTAAAAAAACTGAGGATACAACCCAAAAGACTTCCACTCAGGTGCCTACCACCGAACGTGACTCTAAAACAATTCCTTCGTATTCCAGCGTTGTTCAGAACGCAGATAAAGCTGAAAATACTTCCGATAGCAAAATTGAGCTGCTTTTAGAAAATCAAGCTGTAATGTTCAACAAACTGTTCACTCAACTTAGTTCGTTGATGGAATTAATGACAACACTAATAACAAAGATGCTATAATGTCGAATCGCGGAAGCAAAAATTATCGAATTGGCATTTGGAATGCCAATGGACTTTTAACTCATCGACACAAAGTAGAATTACTCCTGACTAAACACAGATTAGATATACTACTGCTGTCAGAAACTCATCTCCAGACTATGAATTATGTCAAGATTAATGGGTACTTCGAATATGACACCAAACATCCACTGGGTACACCTAGGGGTGGCACTGCTGTTATTATTCGGCAAAATATAAAGCATCACGAGGGGGCTCCAGGCTAGCCACCCCCAGAGGCCAAAAACTGTACTCAGCTATTGAATGTTGGAAGTGTACCTCAATAGCTCCCACTGAGCCGACACACTGGCCCACTGACTCGACTAAGTTGCCAGATATTATAGATTTTTTCATAGTCAAAGGAATTACTAGTAACTTCATAGACGTTTCAAATTGTCTAGATGCAGCCAGTTCACACTCTCCAGTGATTGCAGTAATTAGCTCAATCACCCGAAGATATCGATGTCGCTACACAATATCTAATCGAAAAAATTCAACAAGCTGCATGGCTCTCCTCACCTACACCGGAAGTTACCTCCACCTACAAGAACTATTCGGTTGAGCTAAATGAAAAAATTATGCAAAAAAGAAAGTTAAGAAGAGCCTGGATGAAGTCCAGAAATCCGAGAGACAAAACCAGATTGAACAAAGCTTCCAAAGAGCTGAAAGAATATTAACAAAAACTAGAAAACGACACATTCCAGAATTACTTGGAAAATTTATCACCAGCCAAACAGGATGATTACACCCTCTGGAAGGCCACCAAATCGCTGAAATATCAACGAAAACCTTCTCCTCCCATTAAAAAAGGTGGAGGGGATGGGCCAGGTCGAGCAGTGAAAAAGCAGAAACGTTTGGGAAATATCTCGAGGGAGTTTTTCTTCCAAATCAGTCGAATCCAATTGATACAGAAACCTTACAGAATGAACTTGACGAGCCATTTCAAATGGCACTGCCTATCCAGTGGTGCAATAGTAAAGAAATTATACGTCACATCTCTGAGCTGACTGTTAAAAAAGCACCAGGTTATGACCTGATTACAGCCGAGGTACTAAAGATGCTGCCCAAAAAAGTTATTGCTTTTATCACATTGCTTTTATCACATCACTATTTAATGCAATTCTTCGTTTTTCCTACTACCCTTCGCAGTGGAAAATAGCAGTAATAATAATGATACCTAAGCCGGGAAAACCACCAAACTTAGCTACATCGTACAGACCAATTAGCCTTCTTCCTGCTTTGTCGAAGGTGTTCGAAAAAATTATCCTGACTAGGCTAAAATCCGAGTTGAACTGGCTGCATCTCATACCAGATCATCAATTTGGTTTCAGAGAAAAGCACTCTACAATTGAACAAGCCCACAGAGTCGTAGATGAAATTACAACGGCGCTGGAAGAAAAAGAAATTTGTGCTGCTGTGTTTCTTGATGTCAAGCAGGCCTTCCGACAAGGTATGGCACCTCGGTCTGCTTTATAAAATTAGGAAAATGCTTCCATACCAGTATTACCTCTTCTTCAAATCGTATCTCAGCGACAGATTTTTTATGGTTAAACAAGATAACGAATACTCCTCATTATTCGAAATCAAAGCAGGAGTTCCCCAAGGTAGCCTACTGGGGCCTATACTCTATGCAATGTTCACATCAGATATACCTACCAACGAGAATACAGAGCTATGCACTTTTGCTGACGACACCACCATTCTTAGCAGAAGTAAAGATGCAAAAAAGGCAACTAACACATTGCAAAATCATCTTGATAGCTTAGATGTCTGGCTGCGTAAATGGCGCAATGAAGTAAATCCAAATAAGTCATCGAACGTAAATTTTACGAAGAGGAAAGTCATCTCAAATCCAGTAACCCTCAACAAATCTACCATTCCAATGAAGGATTCGGTGAAATATTTGGGTCTTCACTTCGATAAATCTCTGACATGGAAGCTACATATCGACACCAAACGTAAAGAATTAAACCTCAAGATAAAAAAGATGTACTGGCTCCTAGGAAGGCACTCCAGATTATCACTAGACAATAAAATACTACTCTACAAAATGATTATCAGACCCGTATGGTCCTATGGAGCCCAACTATGGGGCACTGCGAGTCGGTCAAATATCCAAATTATACAGAGGTTTCAAAACAAAGTACTGAGAACTTTGACTAACTCCCCTTGGTACGTCAATAACCAAATTCTCCATGAGTACACTGGCATAGAACCAGTACAAATCACCATCAAAAACCTGAGCGAAAGATACCAAGCAAGACTGGAGAGACACGTTAATGTGAACGCGATACAGCTGCTAGACAATAGCAAAACAAGACGTCGGCTTAAACGTACTCATGTACTAGATCTAGTAGATAGATACATGTAGTAATTTAATCAAAGCAGTGTCATCCAATGGGATGGCACTGCAATCTTATTATTGTATATATTATCCTAATTAATTGTAGCCCCACGGCTGTTGTAATTTTAAATTAAATTAAAAAAATAAAAAAATATACACACACGAGAAAATGAATAAAAATTTTTACAACATGAAATCAAATGCAAAATTTTCGTCTTTTGTTCATATTGCCTTTGTAGGTAATTAATTTTTCTTCTCAGTCTATTTAACGAAAACAAGGTTGATTCGAATAGTAATAAGGTAATTACATACTTAAAAAAATATCCAATACCTTTTCTCATTCTAGATATCGAAACTAATTATAGTCGTAAATATCTGCACTATTCGATATTACGCCCTAATGTACATTATAATGGCGAAATACGGTAATTATTTCACAACGCCTATAAGGACGAAATAAATGAGCGAAAAAGCCATAAAAATAAATTCAATTAAAGTTATCGTTATAGATTTGCGATAAGCTGCCTGTACCGTACTCGCTTCCAGTTCAACCACAGGCCGTTGACATTTTCATTTATTGTTCTAACCTATTTAAACCCATTGTAATGATCGTGGACCGAAAGTTTCAAAGTGTATTTAATAACCTGTACTCGATACTAATAGCATCAATTTACCATTCAATGTATGTGCTGTTTGGTCGATGTTGTGCTCAGGTGATTTAATCGTCTCTCTTTCTCGTGTACTTGTATTGTATTTTTGTGACTTGAAAAATACTTCGTTTTTTCTCTTTCTCGCTCTGTCTCTCTATCCGAGTTTTGTGTATCGTTTCAGAGTAAGAATTGGTATCTATTTCGTGTTGTGATTAAAAAATCGAATTTTTTAAATGTTATGTAAATTGGTGTTTCTTCCAGGTATGTTATTTAAAATCTATTTTATGTAGCTATGAATAAGCATTTGGAATACGACCCAGGGAGTTTTTAATCTCGTCTCTGAAAATTCCATATGAAAAAAAAAAAAAAAAAAAAAAAAACGATAGGAATTAGTTATTGTGATTTTTTTTGTTCCCCTGCATTCCATCTTGGGTACTTTTTTAGTAGAATTTTTCAAAATTTATGGCTTCAGGAAGATGGACCAAAGGACTGCTTGTTAGAATTTTTAATTTTTCTGTTCATTGACCAAATTGGTTTGAAATGATGAGTCTTTCTCGTATATTTCCTTTAATATTTTTCGATTTTATGGATATATATGTATGTAAATCTGCTCGCCACCCTTAGGTTTACTACTCGATTCTCAATCTCGAATTTATATTTGCACTCAGCTTGAATTAATATATTCGTATTTTTGTGAAAATATTCGCGGGTTTCGTTAGAAAAAATGCTACTTCATTTTTTATTATATTTTTGAATATTTTCTCAATGTGAAATATTGGCCTTTTCATTTCTTTGCCACGACTTTTCAAACAAATTGATTATCTACATTTGTTTTTTTTTTCTGTCTCATATTCTGTTCTTTTTCTGTTCTTGAAAGCTATAAGGGAAGTGATTTTCAGGGGAAATCCTTTAGATGAGAAATTTAGATGAGAAATTTTGTCGCCATCAGTTTTTCAAGTTATAGTTGAAGCATTATACCTACCATAATTTTTTAAAGGTCTACCTCCGAAATTGGGCTCATTATATAATTCCAAATCCGCCCCTGTCTGTTATCAGCTTTTATATGCGATATGAAAGTAAAAGGGAGAGGGGCAAAATGTATACTTGAAATTTTGGAATTTTTCTTGATATCAGTTAATAAAAAAAAAAACGAAAAAACCGAAGTGAAAATTGACAAAGTATTTTTTTCTTGAAAAAGTAAAAGAAAAGATATTTCAATTTTTGCATTCTCAGATTTTTAGTGGAATTTTCTCGGAAGACGGATTTGAAAGTTTAATCAAAGTTTCAGTAATAAAAAATTTAAAAATTCTTGCAGAAAATAACAAAACAAATTTACCTATAAGTAAGGATGTAACATACGTATTTAAATGTAGGGTTTCCTTTAGAAAAAATTTCTTTGAAAAAATCATGTGAACGGCGTGATTAGGTTTTAATCGAGAGGGGTTGATGTGGGGTTCAATAGAAAAGAAACTACTTACCAAAAATAACTTGAAAAATGGACAAATATTTTTTAAATAAAGAATTTTTTTAATGATAAGGTGAATTGAAAAATCACTTAAATTTGATGGCAAATTCAAATATTTCAAAAGAAGTACCTACTTATATTTTCGAAAAACTCATCTCAGAAATTTTTTCACTATGAAGTCTATGATGAAAAAAACGTTTGAGAACGCAATTTTATGAAAAAAAAACTTCACGTAAAAAAGAGAAAAAAAAAAAAATTTAATGTATTTTTGGAATATAAATTATATGTATATTTTTTTAAATTCAAGACTTTTTCTGAACAAATTATTGCAAAAATTTGCACCAAGCATTCCATCTTATATGAACTTAATTTTTATATTGCTTCCTTCGAGCAATTGGAATGGGGGATTTAAAAAAAAAAAAAATCACCCAAGAAATTCTTTAAAAATCAAATTGCTCAAATAGATACTGAAAAATTTTCAATAAAAAGGGAGAGTAGGATTGGAACCCATTAAATCTCCCTTCGCTTTTCTACTGATGACTCTTTAAAATATTGAAAATGACATTCAATTATTTTTCTGACAAAAATAGTTCATTTTTTTTGTTAAATAGGTAGTTAAATCATTTTTTTTTTTTTAAATGAAATCATTCAATTGTTTTTCGAAAAAAAGCAGTTCAGAATTTTTTTGGAGCCCTTGGGCTCAAAAACCAGTTGGAAATTTTTCATTGAGATTTTTTTTCCTGAAAAATTTATTTCATAAAAAAGTTGACGTAAAAATATGTTATAGAATAATTTTTTTGTTATGAAAATTAGAATACTTACTGCACTGAAAAAAATGGATTTTCAAAAACCGTAATGATTCTGGGTAAAACACAGTAAATTTAGGATACGTCGCCAATTTTAGAATCATTCCGGTGAAAAACAGAAAAGATTCAGTTGAACTCCGTAATCATTCCGGAGTTCCAGAATCTTTTCTGTTTTTCACCGGAATGATTCTAAAATTGGCGACGTATCCTAAATTTACTGTGTTTTACCCAGAATCATTACGGTTTTTGAAAATTCATTTTTTTCAGGGGGAATATTTCAATTTTAATTTTTTTTAAATACTGAGTTACACTTGAATTGGAAAAAAATTTCAAAATAAAATTTCTAGGGATGGATAAATTTTTTGTAAAAATTCACATAAAATATTGTGTACGTTATAAATTTCATATTTATTCTTTTTTATCAAGCGGTTGGGAGGGGGGAGGGCAAGACAGGAAAAACAGTTCCCTTGGTGCTCGCCACAGACAAATTTTTTTGATTTTTTTTCAAAGTCAATAAAGTGCTCAAAAACCTGTTCAATATTTCCACAAAAAATCCCTCCCCCCAAGAAAAAAAATTATGAAAAAAAGTTAATGTGATTATTTTTTCTAGTATCTATGACTTCTTAATTTAACAGCAAAATTGAAATAGATGATTAGTAAAATCAATTTTTAAAAAATAACCTTCTAATACACTTCAATTATTGGTAAAATTTTTAAATATAAAATTTCTGGGTGAATTTCTGCAAAAATTCACAATGAATTTTATTTTTACGTATTTTCCATTTTTCTCAAACAACAGGGCTGAGGTAGAGGATAAGAAGGGAACCCCACTTCCTTTGACTTCGTCGATCGCCATTGACGATTCCTTGAAAAAATTGATTAAAAAGATCATTCAATTTTTTTTAATCATACCTACCAATGGCTCAAAAAACTAAGGAAAAATATTATTTAAAAAAAAAAAATTGATGTGAAAAAGTTTTATTACTTATCATTTTTACATTTTCCCCTCGAATAATTCTAGGAGTGGGCTGAACCCATAGACCTCCCGGGGCTTTGTCAATGATGACTCTTCAATAAAATTGTTTTAAAAAATCTTTTTTTTTTTTTTTTTTGAAAAAATATTCTCATAGGAATTATTTTTAAATCAAATACTCAGCTCAAAAGTTGCTAAAGAAATTTCTTGTCCTTAAAGTGAATTTTATATAGAAAAAAATTTGAATCAAAGCGCTCGAAACACTGTTGAAAAATTTATATTTGAAAAATTAAATTTTGTAAAAAAAATTTGACTTGAAAAGGTTTTTTAAAAGCATTTTTTAGCTGAAGAATTGCAATAATAATCTCCTTTTCTTAATTTTTTTTAAAAAATCACTTAGAAAATTTTTTAAATAAAATACCTACTTACATAGTTATCTATCTATGTATTGAAAAAAATTGTGTGTAGTTGTTGTGTACGATTGCACGTGATGAACTTAATTTTTACTTTTTCCCCCTCGATCAATTAAGGGAGGTATCCATATGCAGACCCTTCTCACCCCCTGAACACGCCACCGCAGGTTTTTCTTCTTTACTTATTATTTCATTTTTTATTTGTATTTTTAAAGGATCTCTTTTTTTTATTCTAGCCAATCGAAATATTCCCACACAGAAGAGAGAGAAAAAAAATGAAATCTATAATTTAGTTTATTACATCGACGCTAGTTTATGAAACCTAATTCCAGGTCGAACGAAGAAAAATTGAGAAATACGCCAAGACGAGTTTTCCAAACAATCGAGCTTTATTTTAAAATAGGTACTTGTTTACTGGATGGAAAAAGAATAAGAAAACAATCATCGTGAGCAGGTTGACTGGACATAACCCTTGGACCGAGCGGACACAGCCGAACAGCGAACACGCGATAATTGGACGTGATCGTGGTGGAAATACGACAATGAAAAATACGACATATCGTGTGTCGTGTCGTACGACTACACAAATACACCAAACACGAGATGATTTGAACGTGAAAAATTTCACCTCGTAATAATGGTCATTTTACGTTCAACTTGTCGCTCGTTGCGTATTCGCAATTATAATAAATCGTATACTTACGTACGCTGAAAAATAACAGGAAAATTTATCGCATCAAGGTATGGAAAAAAATTTGTGTAAAATTGGGTAATTGAGAATTTTGCAATGGGGCTTTGGTCAGCACGTATTCGTACCTTGGACTTATTATCTAACTCATTGTAATTCGTGTTTTTTTTTTCTGTTTGATTTTATTACAGGTTTTTTGGTGCAGTGATTGGTTTTTTCGGGCCGGAGAAGCTTGTGCGTGTTTGTGATAGTGTGTGTCGTTGACATCGCGATGTGTTCTTCGTTCTTCGTCATCATGGCATCGAAGAGAGAGGTCGATAAACAACGTATAGGAATTGTGGAAACCATGGAGGGTTATACGATGTAGCAGGAGACCTATAGCATGGCACTGGACTGGCGGTGAATTTAAAGTGTAGAAATGGCAGGCTTAAGGGCGAGCAGGGCGTGCTGCCGAGATTCATTTGAATAATCCTCTCTCTCTCTCTCTCTCTCTCTCTCTCTCGCTGTCTCTCCAGAAAACGAAACCATTTCCTAAGCTGGCGAGGTAATTTATTCGAGTATTAATTTCTACCGAGACTGCAGATGGAATGAATTAGAAAAGTTTATCGAGAACGCGAATATTTCAGAAGATTCCAGCGTAAGCCTATTAATTATTTGAGAATTAGTAATGGTTTCCACAATTCTTAACGTTTCTTTTTCCACCTCTCCCCCCTCTTCTGTATCTCTCGCATCGTCGCATCTTCCAGTCTTACTTGAAAATAAACATGGTACCGCCGACAATCACTCGTCTACTATACAGGTAAAAACTAAACGTTTATAAATGGTTTAAGATTACAGATGGGAAATCTCATCGCAGTATGCTCGAAAGGGAAGGAAAATCGTGTGATTTATTTCATTCCTGTACGTAAATCCTTCTTCTGCGTGAATGTACATTGTACGTTGTACGTATCTAACACTGTTGAGGTTGTTTCGAATGGAACCACTCGTTTTGGAATTATTTTTTGTATTGAAATACCGAATGACAAACCACAGTTCGCCGAAATAGGGTTGGTACGAGGAGGAGTGAGGGTATGAGCGGTGTGAAGGGTTCGGGTATGGCCATACTTGAAAAATTCACACTCTTTTGAACGAAGGATTTACGTTAATGGAATTATGACTTGGAATATGTACCTACTCGTGTAGTCCCATAGGCCATAAGTATAAAAAATTAGCTGTTAATTATTATAGCTTTATTAGATGTAGTTTTGTGAACGACGCTTTTGCTAAATGACGAAACGTGGGAAATTTTTAATCGAGAGTGAGGAGACTATTGTAGATCTAGCGGAGATAAAGTTGGGTTTTTGAACTTTTTTGTTCCCTGAAGCCAGATCCTTTAATTTTCGTTTAAAATGATGTAAAAACGAAGCACCATTTAGTAAACATTTTTATAGTTGGAAATTTAAAAAAAAAAAACTATTTTAAAAAATGTTAAAATTCTTTTTTGAAAATTTTATGCGTTTAGAAATTAGATAAACATCACAATTGTTCGTATAGACAATTGAAATTTTTCAATAAGTAATTCCAATTTGTCTTTTGAGAAATACAAAAATTACCTATACACTGAAAAAAATGAATTTTCAAAAACCGTAATGAGTCTGAGTAAAACACAGTAAAATTAGGATACGTCTCCAATTTTAGAATCATTCCGGTAAAAAACAGAAATAGAACTGAATCTTTCCTGTTTTTCACCGGAATGATTCTAAAATTGGAGACGTATCCTAATTTTACTGTGTTTTACCCAGAATCATTACAATCCATTTTTTTTTCAGTGTACTTTCAATTTTTCTCAAAATTCAACTGAAAATTGAAAAAAATTGATACCTAATTAAAATTTTTTGAACATTTTATATGCACAAAAATTAGAAAAATAACTTAGTATCAATTTTTCAAAAGTTGGTAATTTTCAAAAATGAAGAAATAATTTTTTTGAAAATTTTATAGGGTACGCTTGGAAATTGGGAAAATATTGCATCTGGGCGTATTTTTACAAATCAGAATTTTTGAAAAATTCTAGTTTCAATTTTTTTTTTGAAAGTTCGTGTTTTGAATTTTTTTATAAAATTCTACCTATGTTCATTATTTTTATTTATTTTTTTTTTTTTTGGAAATTCAACCATTTTTTTAAAAATTTGATGCTTGAGAAAAATTTCTTGCGTTCATAGAATCCAGGTTCAATTTTTTTTTTAAATTCAACCTCAAAATATTTAGAATTTGATTTTTGAAAATCTTTTGAAAACTTTAAGTCATGCCCTTAGAAACTGAAAAAATTACAACAATCCGTATTTTAACAAATTAAAATTTTTCAAATATCTGATTACAATTTTTTTTTGGAAAGTTCGACTTTTGAGAATTTATTGTAAGTATAGTAATAAATATACTATTTTTCGAAATTCAACGTTTAATTTTAAAATTTGACCTTTGAAAATTTTTTGAAAATTGCATGCGCTGAAAAATTAGAAAATTATCACAACAGGGCTAGGTACACCTACCAATTTTGACAAGTTGGAATTTTTCAGAAATAGTTGTTAAAAAAAAATTTTTTTGGAATTTTTTTGAAAATTATTCCTTTAAAAATTTTATACGCTCAATGAGTAGAAAAATAATGAAACTGAACTCTATTTTGACAAATCAAAATTTTTCAAAAATTCTAGTTTCGTTTTTTTAATATCTCAAAATTCTAGGTTCAACTTTTTTAAATTTTTTTTTAAAAATCAGGTATTTTTTGAAAATTGTTTGAAAAATTATTCTTTTTAAATGTAAAAAAAAAATTTACACACTCAGGATTTTAAATCATAGCACAACTGTTTGCATTTTGACAAATTAAAAATTTTAAAAAACATTAAGTTTAAAATTTTTCTTACAAATTTGTTTTTTGAGAATCTCCCAAAAATTCTATGCTTGTTCATTTAAAAAAAATTGGTATTCAAAATTGAAAAACAAAATCATATTCGAAAATTTTTGCAAAATTAAAACAAAAAAAATCATGAATTAGAAAAATATACCTGATAGGTACCAATTTTATCGGCTGAACTTTGAAAAAATTGAACTTTTTGAGAGCTAGGTACTATAGTATAAATTTTTTTAATTTGTTTTTTGAGAAAATATTTTTATTTTTTTTATAAATTCAATTTTAAATTTTTAATTAAATTTTTTTGGAGGAATTTTTCAAGAATTTAGATTTTTTGGTTGAAAATTTGTCGTTTGAAATTTATATCTTATATTCTTGTAAAATTTGTACAAAATTTTGTACACCTAAAAATTTAGAAAATAACTATCCATGTATTTTGATAGGTAACTTTTGATTTTTTAAGAATCCTAGTTTCAGTACTTGAACAAAAAAATCTGAAAATTTTTCTAAATTTCTAGGTTCAAGTTTTTTATTGAAAATTTGTTTTTGATTTTTTTTAAAAATCATTTTCTGAAAATTTTTCAAAAATTTTGTACATTTGACGAAAGAAGAATTACTTGACCGCCTGTATTTTAACAAATTATTAATTACATTTTTTTGCGGTTAAAAATAAAATGTTTTCAACTTTTTTTTTGTTGAAAATTTTCAAAAATTTTATGTTTATTTTTTTAGAATTTAGTTTTATATTTTATCTTATCCACAAATTTGATTTTGGTAAATCTTTTGAAAATTTTTTGCATTCTAAAATTTCAGAAATTACAATCATATTTGGCTGTTTTTTTTTTTTTTTTTTTTTTTTTTCAAGTTAAATGCAAGAATGAATTTAGTTGATGGAAAAATCAGCTCAACAAAAATGAAACAAATCGGAACATCTTGTAATTATTTTTCTTGTTGATTAAAGATGTTACTAAACTTTCCATTCACGTGATTAGATATATTGCACATCTTATTCCCCTCTTCGGAGGGGTGGGTATTTTTTATTGAACAGAACGTTTGGGCAAAAATTATAATTTTGATTAAAAAATCTCATTTGATAAAAATTACGTGCACCGGGTGCTATTTGTGCCCAGAAAAAAGCACACTTCCGAAGGGTGTCAGATGAAGAGGGAAAAAATACTTAGTTACAAATGTGAAGACGAAAAAAATCAAGTAAAGAAGAAAATCGTCGACAAAAGCCACGAGGGGTGAATTGATACGAATTATGGCATAAGAAGGCCAAAAAGCTGCAGAGGGAGTTGAAGGGTGTAGAATTGAATTAGATAAGAAAATTCCAAGTCGAATGAAAATCATACGAGGCCGGATGCTCATAGATATCGAGGGTAGATTTTTGATAAAAAAGCAGGCAGTTTTTTAAATCGACGAATATTTTGGTCGTTGAGATGTTGTGAAATGAACCCAAAGAGCATACTTATTGCTTGGAAATTTGGAGCGAAAGAGGATTGAAAAATCGTGTTCTTTGATCGAGTTGCTGTTGTTGTTTTTTATTGGATGTATCGAGTCCGAACATATAGGAGTCGATGTTAACGCCGGATTTTATATTTCGTTAAATTTATTACTTATACTTCGAATTTATTTGTACGAGATGCTTTTATAATATAGTAACCTGATTTTCTAGTGAACTTTGGGTACACGTATAGATTCGTAGATTCTATCATTTGATCCATAAACGTATTAGTCTAAATAAGCGTGATTTATAGAAGGTTGCATTTTTTTGACCGGAATAATTTCGTATTTTGGTAGGTCTGCGATTGAGCTGAATAGAAAATATTACTACCTGCACCTGGTGTATTAAAATAATCGATAATGTAGCTCACAAACGATTAAAATGTATCGTAAAAAACCATCTAAAAGCTGAAATACGAGTATAACTCAATTTACATGAATATGCGTTATCAATGGACAGCGGCTGCTTTGGGTTTTATCCAGAAAGAAATAACCTAACGGAACGAGAATCGATTAAAATTATAGAAAAGACATAGAAAAACAATCCAATTCTGGGTTAAAGTAGTCAACATTAAAACTAGATCAAAAGCTCGTATAGCTTAGACGGTTTATATATTATAGGAAAGGTGGAATTTTTTTTTCGCTCGTGATTCGGGTACCTAAATGTGCCGGAAAGATTATAATTTCGACGTTAAATTACGACGCTTTTAACGCTGGCAGTTTAACGTGTTGCAGACGAACGACGACGAGATAAATTATTGGCTCGTTTGTGGGGTTTATACGAAGCGTTAAGTGGAGTTAGATGGCGATTTTTTGGGGTAATGATTGAAATTTATGACGGCTGAGGATAAAGTTTTATGATCGTCGGAGATTTGGCAATGAGTTTAAGCTGTTTTTTCGTATCATCATCTTGGTACGTCGTCATATGTATATGAACGGTTTCAGACCATGATTAGGTTATAGTTAATAGATTGAATTATTTCGATGGATGATTTTTTTGGATTTGTCTATTGAAATAGAAAAATTGGTTGATTTAAAATCAAAAAATTTACCTAACAAATAGAGAAATTGCTTGAAATTTTTTTCCACTTCTCAGTTATAATGGATTGTTTAATATTGACGTCTGAAGGTAATAGGTATATTTTCAACATGAAAAAATTATCACTTTACCAACGAAGCATAAAAAAAATATTAGGTAAAAATTACATAAATTTTTTTCATTGCTTGTTGATAAAAAATTTTTGGGTTTCGTTATAATTGAAACTGGGAAATTTACTTATCGTTTTGATTTAATCGAAGCATAACGATAGAAATATCTACCAGTTGATTAAAAAAAAATGGAGAAATTCAGGTAAACATTTTTATTTTTATTATTATTTTTTTGATTCATCGATGTGAAAAAAAATCAAGTAACTATAGATTTATGGCAATCGAAAAATCGCTGCATCAAAATCAAAAAATTGATCGATTCATTCATATGGAAATTAAAGTTTCAAAATGAGAAAAAATACCACGAATTCTTGTGATATCTTTCTGACTCCTGAATGTCTAGTTGATGAAGAAATTTTTAGGATCTTGAATGAAATCGAAAAATTGATCAGAAAAATCGATCGACTGAGTAATTAAAATCAAAAAAATTATTTAAGATGACAAAATCGGAAAATTGAAATCGAAGAATTCATAAAATGACAAAATGGGAAAATTACTCGATTCGTGAATATTCGCGCGCATTTGTTCGCTGATTAAAAAATTGAAATCGAAAAATTGTTATTGGATTAATTTAAATCGAAAAATTTATTGAAATTGAGAAATTTGCTCAAAAAATTTACGATTCATCAATATCGAAAAAATCAATCGAATTTGGCAATTGAAAAATCGATGCAATGAAATCTTAAAATAAAAACATGCATCGATATATCTTTTTAAAATTTTTTAAACTATTTTAATTTAGGTAGGTTTTTTTCTTCTATTTTTTCTTTGATCTAAAAAGGCAGCTCAACCAGTTCAACTCAACCATGAGACTAAAAGTTGGCCTATGGAGCCATTTTAAAGAAAATTTTTCAACTTTTACGAAAAAAAAAATCTTTAATTTTTTGAGGAAATTTTTCTTTTTTATTCAGAGAGAAAGCTCTCATTTTTTTAGAATAAAATTTTAATCAAGCCTAGGTATTCTCAAATATTTTGAAGAAGAAACCTTTCAATTTTTGTGGGAAAAAATACAATTTCTTAAAGAAAAAGATTTCTTAGTTTGTATATTTTGTATATACCTAGCAATATTTTTCAAAATTGGAGGAAAAAAATCTTTCAATTTTTCGGAGAAAAAAATGATTTTAAAAAATCTCTTGAAAAGAAAAGAAAAAAAATCTTACATTTTTTTGGAGAAAAAATCTATAATTTTTTGTTTAGTGGGAAAAAAAATGTAAATTTTTTTGAGAAAATAGATAATTTTGATTATATTGTAAAATAGTTTGAAGCAACAAATCTGTTTTCCTTTTTTGAACTAAATCACTCATGGGGGGGGGGGGGGGTCAATTAATCTCAATTTCTCGAAAAAACGAAATTTTTCCAAAGTATTAAAAGTGGCTAGATATATTTCTCAAATTTTTGGAGGAAAAAAATAGTGAAAAAAATCTTCAATTTTTTGAAAGAAAGTTTAGGATAAAATATTTCATTTTTAGCCAAAAAATCCTATTTTTTTTTTTTTTTTTTTTTTTGAAAAAAGAAGAAATTTAAAAAAATTTTGGAATAAAAAATAGGTGCCATTGTCTCTAATCTTTAGAGCCAACTTTTAAAAAATTTTCATGTCTCACTGCCAAAAAATGGTTTAAATTCGATGAATACCTAAGTAATTGTTTTTTGTTTTTTTTTAATTAGGTATCCAACTAAGGTTTAAAAAACTTTATTTTTCACCAATATTGAAACAAATATTTGATTTGGGTGATTAAAAATAATTGAAACCGAAAATTTATCAATTTATGACTTAAAATAATTTCTCATAAAAACTGAAAAATCAAACGAATTATCGAAATTGAAAACCCAATCGAAGAATCTTCACAAAAGCCTCTCAAAATTTGAGAAAAAAAGGCCATAAATTCTTAATCACAGTTTGCTGGCCACTGAATTATATTTTTTCATAACGAGAAATTTTTGTACCCCTTCTCTTATATCCTCACAGGCGACTACTAATCGAATATGCATATTAGCATAATGGTTGTTCGAACGAGCTGTCAAGTTGTTTTAATTTATAGGACTCCATTATCAGCATTACCCCTTTTTTTCGACTATCCTATCAACTGCTGCGGTATCATGTTACTTTAGTCGTCTATTCCTTCTATGACAAGGGGCGTGGGTTATTTTTAAAGAATCGATACTACACAGTAGGTCTTTTGCGATCCATTTTAAATATACAAATCCATGCAGTTCGTATCGCAGAATACAGGTAGGAAATTTTTAAAACGTTTTATGGGTCATGAATAATGTAATTTTCATTAGCTCGGTACTCGTATTACCTACAAAGTGTTCGATGGCTAAAATTATAAAAAATTTACTGGGTGGTCTGTAATTTGTCGTTTTGTCGTTCGTACGAGTATACGTATAGGTATTTTTAAGTATTAAATGTTTGTGTTTTTTTTTACTCTATCCAGATCCCCTCATTCATTATCTAATTAGCCAATTTTTTACACTTCCGTTGAACCGTTTGTGTACACACTGCAACGTTTAATTCGATTTTAATTTTACACCCTCGTAAAAAATCACCCCACCTCACCTCGTACGACAGCACGAGCAGCAACCAGCCTCGTGTAAAGAATATTTGGTGGTTTTGTGGCGTATGAGTGCGTCTCTATGGCATACTACATAATGATAAAACGTATCATACAAACCTCTCTTCCTCTCTGGTCCAGGCTGCTTATATAAGGAGGCTGGGAGGCTGCGGATGGGACGACAGGAGGAGAGGTTTATTTACACGAAAACGCTCGTAAATAGAATAAACGAAACTTTAATACTAGAATTTTTTTTATTTTGGGATAATCGGTGGCGTGACGCGAGGTGCGGCCGATATATCGCCCGGTGATTTATATTCGAAATAAAAATCACGAGAGAATGCGCGGCGAAGAGGCAAAACATAGAGAAAAAACCATAGGAACGAGTTTTTTCGGAGTTATTAAAATTTTCATTTAACGAGCTCGGTTCGTTTCTCTTCTTCGAGTTGACTTGTAAGTCGGTTTTTAGTATCCCTATTTACGAACATTACTTCGGACATTGTTTGAAATAATGTGCCAAATGGTTTGTTTTCTATTTCTGCACCCTCTCGCATCGCTATGATGTTTCGTGTCCGCCGGAGAGTGAAAAAAGTCATGCCGAGTAATGATGGTTGAATCCTTGAGCTCGATGGCCGTTTCTATTCCTGTCATCCTGGCCAAGAATTACGACCTGCAAGGACAGCCCCTGCTAAGAATTGTCGCGTTACCATGACGACATTGGCAACTTGATCGGCAGTGCCATCAGAGGGCACTAGTTCTCGATACGGAGACAAGACCATAGTGTCGTATACTTCGTGTAGATAGGGTTGCCGACGAGGCTACCTTTTCCTAGACTTTGTACACAGAATAACGTCGAGTTAACCGCGAATAATCGTAAAATTTTACGATCTTATAAATAGAAAATAAACGTTGTCTGGACACGAGAAAAAAAACAACACCGATACATAAATTATCATTCGATGACGTGCCATTTAAATGATTTTTAACGGTCTCCATGCTTTTATAATTTCCTGCAACCCCAAAGTTAAAGCTGCGGAGATTTTTTTTCTCAAAAATTTCTATACCGAAGGAAGACTTCATATTGGCCATTGGGTGATTTCCCCCCTCTTTCGATTTCCTTTCAAATTTTATACTTAGGTAATTAATATGGTTATAAGTAAACACGTGATAGCGGTTTTCCACAAATTAAACGCGTACTATGCGGTATTTATGCGGGCATGCGGTTTTAATGGGCGCACGAAATGTTTTTTATTAACCGAATTGTCATTAGCGAATGTTCATTAAAGAGATTTATGCGATAGAAAGCGATCCATAGCGGTTGAATTGGAAGCAATTTGATGGTAAAGTAAGCATTGATTTCTGTTGCTGTTGTTGTTGTTTTTTTGGCCTCTGTTATTTCTCTTCGTTGTGATACGATATTACGTGATAGGAATTACCGCTCGATAATTAATTTATGTAGCGTGGGAAGCAGTTGGGAGTTGAATGATATGACCATGAAGGGAGGAAGACTTTTGAAATAGGATGTTTGGATAATTATGTGTGTTGCCTTTTGCTCTATGGAGCAGTGTTGTGGATTTTAAATCGTCAAATGTACTACAAATAGTTTTTTGTAGTGTTGAGCTCAGTTTATGGTGATCCTTTTCGATTTACCTACTATGATTTTATTCAGTGTCATAATTTTTTTTAAGGTCCTAAATCCTAACAAAAATTGTATCTAAATTTTATTCCAAAAAATTAAAAACCTTTTTTATTCTCAAAAAATGGGAAATTTTTTCATTTAAAAAAAATTGTTTACCTACCTAGGTATTTGAAAAAAAAGATTTTTATTCTTAAAAAATTTAAAAATTTCATTCTTAAAAAATAGAAAAAATTTTCATCGCTAAAATAAAATTGTAAGGTATATATAGATACTTAATTTTGTTATTCCAAAGAATATTTAAATTATTGAAAAATTATTCATTTTATTCTAAAATATTTAGAAATTAATTATTTTAATAAAAAAAAAGTTTGTTTATTCCAAAAAAATTATTCTTGAAAGTTTGAAAAATTTTTATAGAAAATTTTTGCATCTCAAAAAATTGTGAAATTTCCTTAATTCCTAATTTTAAGCTAAAAAAATAAAATAAAATTTATTTCAAACTTTTTTTTTAAATCTCCTAAAAATCATGAAAAAAATATTCTGTAAAATTTACAATTTTTTTATTCTTAAAAAATTGGAAGTTTTTTCATCTCAAAAAGTTGTAAAAAATTTCAATGTCAAATAAAAATCACCTTAAAAAATTAAAATTGAAATTAAATAAATTTACAACTTTTTTTCAAATGTCCTAAATCCTGAAAAAATTGAAAATTTTATTCCAAAAAATTTAGAAATTTTCTCATTTAAAAAAAAAAGAAAATTTGTTTATTCCCAAAAAAATAAGTGTAAAATTTTCTTAATCGCCCCCCCCCCCAAAAAAAAATACGTCAAAAAGGTCTTGAATCTCAAAAAAATTATAAATTTTATTCCAATTAACTAAGTATGTAATACTTACAAGTAAGATAAAAATTTTCCATCTCAAAAATTGTGAAATTTCCTTAACTATTCCAAAAAAATTGATTTTTAAAAAATGAATTACCTACCTAAATCGCCAATAATTTTTTCGATATAAGTTTCAATTTTTCTCAGTTGAAAAAAAAAAAACATGATAAGTAATCTTGCAAACTGAATTTGGATGATTTTCCTCGTTTGAAAGCCCTGTCTCTGTCTATCTAATGTGACTCTAATACTTAATTACTTTTTCAGAAATTTTTTTTCTTTCAATTTTAACAATTTTTGAAAAAAAAGAAGCGAAAATCAAATTTGAATTAGTTTTTATTTTATTTTGGTAGTTCTGTCGTTTCAATGTACCTACCTAATTCTTCTAAAGCGATTTTAATATGAAATAAGGACACTTTAAAAGATATAGGTATAGGTATAGGTAGTTATACTCCTAAAATTCATAAATTATAGTCAAGTGCATCAACTCATTATTATTTTTTGCTGAATCAAGTTCCTGGAATTTTTTAAAGTGTAAAAAAGTTGAAGTTGATTAATTTTTTTTATGAAAATTGCAAAATCAATGAAGAATTATCTATGTTTAAAAAAAGAAACTTCGAATTTCTCACGATGTTCGAATTGTCGTAAGCCTATTTTAGTTTAGAAAATGATTTTTTCTTTTTTTGAAAAATTTATATTTCAGTTTTCAATTTGCGATTTTTTCTAAATGGAAAAATTCACTTATGCGAATGCTACGCTATTTCTCTCCTCGATGATTTACTATTTTTAAACACATACTTACTCTAGACTTTTTTTTCTTTTTTTTAAATCGTTATACGCTTGTTTCTTTCATGTTGTTTAAAGAAAAAAAGAAAGATAGAGCGAAAAAAAAAGAAATAAATGCAAATATGCGAACGTCTCAGTATAATCGCTGTATTCATCTTATTTATACAATTTTTTTGTCAGTTTTATGGTTTTTATTTTTTGTTGTGTCGGATTTGTGACTACGAGCTCGTCCTAATTTAACGATTTCATTTTTCACGTGTAGGTATTATTTTTATAAATTATTTTCTAGCTACGGAACAAGCGTAAAAAGGGGTTTTAAAAAATAATTTACATAACAAATGGATGACCAGATATAACGATTAGAGTTAAACTTGGATTTCTTTTTTAATAGCATTTGACAATTTATTATGTTCTGCGTAGTTTTATTATTCCATCTGGATGACTTGTTCAGGTTTCGCTTATGCTTATTAACTCGCCATAGATTTTTTACCACCGTTTATATTATCAATCGATTGATTTTCTTGTGATAATTTTTATAAAAATGGCGATAATACAAATCACCTAATTAAGTGTTTCTTTATGAATCCAAAATGATCGATTATCATTTTAATATAGCATCGTTTAGGCAATTTTGAATATTTGGCAGGGGGGGGGGGGTAAAAAAATTGAATGAACTTACCCAGTAATTTTCTTCGCTTCACATTGCTTTCTCGAATGAATTCTAATTAGTTTTGGATATTTTTCATCTTCAATTTTTTACTCCTGCATTTCACTGATTTCTTGAATATTCTGATTAAATTTTGGAATTTTTAAATTGCAAATTTTTACACTTGCACTAAACTGGTTCCTCGAATATTTTGATTAGGTAAATTTGGAATTTTTTCAACTGCAATTTTTCACACATTCGTTGCTCTGGTTTTTCGAATATTCGAATTAATTCTAAAAAAAAAATTTGAACTACAATTTTTCACAACTGAGAAAATTTTATCTAAGCTTTAAACAGTCCAAATTCTGAAATCCATCACATCGGATACCGAATCGCAACGAATACAATCACGAACTGATCTATTTAATGGCGGTTTATTGTGATCAAAAAATTAGAAAGTGGCTCTACGTAAAAAAAATAGAAAGGGTTGAAAGGTGTATCTTGTGTAGGTATGTTTTTCAAGGGAGGAAAGTATATTGAATAGTAGATCGATTCGGATTGGCCCAGAGTAACTTTCTCTTCTTTTGTCCAAGGTATTTCATTTTATTGGCGTAGATTTTTCAAAAAGGTGACGTTGTGGTTTGTCGTTGAAATTCCAAGTATAGATATTTTCGCATTATACAAATTCACCTCGATATTGTTTATATCGCCAAATTCAAAATGTAGACGTATTCGAAACAGTTGATAATTATTTTTCGAATTAAATTTTAATTAGCTCGCGCTACCTGCGACTCTGTTCGACGTTTAAATTAACGATATTTAAATTAAGACGACTTTTTGTGAATGGCGTAGCACAGCAAGCGCATACAAGGTATATACACTGAGAAAAATGTATTTTCAAAAACCGTAATGATTCTGGGTAAAACACAGTAAAATTAGGATACTTCGTCATTTTTAGAATCATTCCGGTGAAGATTCAGTTCTATTCCAGAATGATTACGGAGTTCAATTGAATCTCTTCTATTTTTCACCGGAATGATTCTAAAATTGGCGACGTATCCTAATTTTACTGTGTTTTATCCAGAATCATTATTCATTACGGTTTTTAAAAATTCATTTTTTTCAGTGTAGGTATTAATTTCGTATCCGACGAATTAATTATACCGGAGTCATTCTACGTTGAAGTGTGATACCTTCTTTTTTAAAAGCGATTTTTTTTTCTCAGGTATTCTTTTGTAAGATTAATGGAATTTTAAACTCCATGCTGTGTTTTTGAAACACCCTGTGTGGGTAAAATTAACGCAGTCGTCGAACGATGCGCTGTTGTAATCGGTATTAAATTGAAGATATGTAATTGAATCTTTAACAGAGGCTTCGATCGATTCAGGTCCACTTACCTTGGGTGTTTTCCTCTTTAAAGGACATAATGACCACTTATTGGACGATCATTTGAAATAAATGCCTTATGTGGGTACTTGTACCTCCTTCAGATGGGTGTTTTACGAAGGTGTTAATGTTGAATAATTTTTTTTTTCAAAACAGGTATATTTCTGTTTAGAGATGAGTAAAAATATGTACCTATGTATTTTTTAAGCCTCTGCAGATTCTACTTTTTCTATGAGTAAATCTCTCTGCCTCGGTTCACAAATCTTCACATACCTAAGAATTTAACCTTTTCTGTCAAAATAATTCGTATAATACTCGTAAGTTCGATTAAATCTGAAAATATTGCATAGATGGTATTAAACCAAGTGTCATTATGCAACGTACATATTTTGTATTTACAAGTACGTCCCATGACAATCTGACAAACCTCTCGTGTCACTTGATTTTTTTCATGTTCACTAGGCCACTATCATTTCTGTAGATGTGACCAGAATCGAGTTGTTTTTTTTTTAATTGTAGCCTATCAAATGGAATAAAAGTTCGTTAAAAAGAAACACATTCCGATGCTGTTTGTATTTTAAGAGCAATCGTACTGTCTATGGTACGGTTTCGTCCGAAGAGTGAATAAACTCGCACCGAGCTATGGATTTTTTTAATGGGCTTAATGATTGTACAAGAAAGAGTGCAGGAATTTACTCCATTGGCTTATTGTCGTTAACCTATAAAAGCAACTAAATCACAGATAGGGTCATGATGAGTGGTATGGGATTGTCATTGTTGGCTTTGTCGTGCTCGTATAGTTGAAAGGGAAGCGAAATTTTTATTAGGTAGGGTATATATATACTCGAGCTCGAGCTAATATACTTTGAACTTGCAAGAGAGATGCATAAATCTCTCAGGTTCAAAGTTGCTGTTATTTTTCTGCTTGGTGGGTTGTTTATTTACATACAAAACAGTACTCTTATATTATATATAGTATAACTACTTATAAGTTGTATGTAACAATGCAAAATATTAGATATTAAAATTGAACTACTTACAAACGTATTACGTGGTAATAGCTTCAAACTGGTTTGAACTAGGCAAATGGTAATTTTTGTTATCATATAATGTAGGAATTTACATTTACTAGTAGGTATATTATATTTTGACATTTGCATAAAAATGAATTGAATCGTTCTAAATTAGCTCAACAAACCTGTAACAACTGAATAACAGCAACATTAACGAACACTATCACAGTCACAATAAACATGATAAACACTGATGTAATAGCACACTGCTACTTCGGTTTTTTTTTTGTTGTAAAATAAGTGTTTTTTGAAGTAATTCTATATTATTTTTATCAAATATTTTTAAAGATTAAAATGTAGTACATAATTAAACTAATTACGCTGACGTCGCTTACCAGCTCCAAGAACATAACATACCCATAGGAAGATATTGGAAGCTTCTCCCAGATTATATATTAATGTTGAAGTTGAAAATATCGAGAATTTCTCATTTAAAAACTATTATAAAACCATAGGTAATAATATAAAAACATGCATTTTGCTGTAAATTTTTGTACTTCCTTATATTTGAAAAGAAAATCGTTTAGTAAAAAAATAAAATACCTAAAAATGAGATGAAGTAATAAGTAATCCTTTGCCTTTGCTCTAAAAATAATCTATGAGTCTGCGGGAAAAGTGAAGTGATTATTTGGTATCTAATGATTTTATTCAATTATTCAACTTGAAAAATACATTCCTAAATTACAAAACCTCAAAATATTCATTAAATTTTCCATATTTTGAAATTGAAAATTTTCTTCAATTTTTTTTAATTTTAAAAACATAATAAATATTATAGGAAATTTTAGAAGTTTATACAAGTTTTTCAATAAGTATGCAAATTTTGCGAACTTGAATCAAAGATGTACTAAATTTAAAAAAATGGTGGAAATTTATCAATTTGAAAAAAATGAATTAAATACCTAATCTCAAATTTTTCTTATATTTTTCAAATTGACTTTTTTTAATTTTCTAGATTGTTGAGCTTCGAAAATTCTCCTTTTTTTTTAAATTCAGCTAAATTTTGAGGGTTTTGATTCAACTTCAAAAAGAAATGTTAAAATTTGAAATTTTCAACCAAATTTTGCGAATAATCGAAGTACGAGACTAAACTTTGAAAATCGTAAAACCTATCGAACTTTTAAAAAATTGTAAATTAAAAAAATATCAATTAAAAAGGAAATCAGATTTTTTAAATCACGAATTATTGCCTAAATTTAAAAAATATTCCTATCAACTAAACTTTGAAAATCAAATTTTTAGAATTTTTCTAAAAATTTATCTGAATTTTTGGAAGCTATCAATAGGTAGTTAAAATTTAGCCTTATTAATTTAAAAATAAAATAAATCATTTTTTTTGAACTTTTCAAATTAGAAATTTTTACAAATGTACCTATTACTATTTTAATTTTTTTTTTGTTGAAAATTTAGATGAAATTTGGAATTTTTAAAATAATTTCCAAATTTTCTTGAATTTTCCAAATTTTTGAATTTTCAGAAAATTTCTAAAATTGCAAGCATAGTTAGGTATTTATTTAATCTGAAAAAAATCTTCCTAATTTTTTCTTTTTCAAATTTTACTACTTAGGTATAATTTAAAATTTTTACTCAATTTCTAAAATTGTAGAAATTATAGATAAGATAATCTTACTAAATAAACTTAATTTTTTGAAAATTTGTCTTTTAAATGTCGATTCGACTTGGGAAAAAAATCTCAGACTTAAAAAAAATGGTATTTTTAAAAAAATTTCCAAATTTTTAAAATTGTTAAAATAAGTATATATTTTGTAAATTGGCCGATTAATTTTTTTCAAAAATTTAGCTGAATTTCAGAAGTTGATTCAATTTTTGAAATAAACTACTTACTAAATTTTGAATTTTTACCTATACAAAATTTCAAAATTTTTAAAAATCCATTAAGGAAAAGAGAAATTTTTTCCAAATGCTCTCAATTTTTCTTCAATTTCTAAAATTGCACGAATTTATCAAACTTACAAAAAAAATGAGATGGAAAAAATCATTGACTAATTTTTCTCAAATTTTTCCAATTTCGAATTACTTATTACAAATTTTTTAAAAATTGTAACTATGAAAATTGCTCTTTTCAATTTTTTTTTTTTTTTTGAAAATTTTGCTAATATTACCTAATTGTAATAATAACCCAGTTTTGTGAAGAATTATTTTCAAATATATCGTGAATTTTAGGAATTCTAAAATTTTTTCAAATTTGAAAACAAAAAACAATTACCTATTTCATTGATTCTTTTTCTTTTTTTTTGAAAATTAAACCAAATTTTAAAGTTGATTCAACTTCAATAAAAAATAACAAATTAAGTAAATTTAAAAAAATGATAAAACTTGAAAAAGAATTTAAATGAGACAATCTTAAATTTATGTATAGGCAATACCTTAGTACCTACCTATTTTAAATTTTCCAGATTTTCCCAAATTTTTAAATTTAAATTTTTACTGATTTCTAAAAATCTATCTCACTTTAGAAATCAATTTAGTTTTTTTTTTTGAAACTTTAATTGAATTTTTGGTAAAAGGAACCCAAAATTCATAAATAAATCAACATATTTGAAATTTTGTGCAAAATTATTATTAATTATGGAAATAAGTTTGTCAGAATTTTTCTAAAAAATTCACTTTATCAATTTTTTTTTCTTATGATGTCCCATCCCCCCTCCCTGGTATAAGTCCAGAGCTCAGAATCCTGCCAGCTTCCTCCCTCTAAATCCGGAGCTTAAACTTACACATGCTAGATAAAATACATATCTATTAGGTTCTCTGGTATCTACAGCATCTATTTCTGGACCACAAGACGAAGGCCGATGGAATGACGTTCGGTGGTACCTCCTGTTACGTATCCTGAAGGTATACCGGATAGACAAGCACTCAGGATACATTCAGTATACGTACAGGAAGCACCATATATTATATTCAGCGACGATGTGGATGGTCCTTTTGATTCATGTGTACGAGATGTATACGAAATCTGAAAAATATATACAAATAATGTAGTATGTAGTTCAAGATACCTGTATAATTAATTAGATGTATTTATAAGTAAGTACGTACGTGTATCAGGTAGCTTTATTTATATCGAAATTAATATTTTATTTACAAGTCGAGCTACTCTCGATTCCGATCGTAATAAAATTTATTACATCGCCACCGGTATTTACATTATGTAGAACTTACTCACTTCGCGTCAGTTATACCGCAGGTGATCGAGTGTATGCAGCATGAGACACCTACAACATCAATATGGCATCAATGTCTGTCTCTGTATAAGTCGAATTGCCAGCAATGTGTGCTGGTATCGAACTTTTTTCGACCTAACTGTTAGATGATGGTCACGTATCTATTCGTAGGATGTATTCTTTTGATCGATACACACCACAAAACAATGTATTTTTTCAGAGGAAATAAACGTATTCGTATTCGAATTCAAGGTTATGTAGATACGAAACGATTGTGCGTGCGGTGGAGACAAAAAAAAATACGAGGTATTGAGAGAGGGTTGCATGTATTTGTATTTTTATAGTGATGCTGGCGGTCGCAGGTACATCGACATTGGCCTTCGAATATTCAACGAGTATTCACAATGAATGCATTTTTTTCTCCTTGATACGTATTTTGGTGGTACGAAACTAGTTTATATGTAAAAAAAGAAAAGATACGAGAAAAAAGGTCGAAGAGGTAATTTATTTGACATGTTTCCTTAACCCTTTTCAGGAAGTAAACAATGAAACTATTGACTTTTGTATTGGCCAGTCTATTGTATTTGGGAGAATATTATAAACCTTCGAAGAGGTCGTTCAACTGAAATGGTGCCTATTTTTTTTTTACTCTGGCTCGATTCTGTCGAGATCTCGAAGCGAGAAAAAGATGGGTACTGTTTGAAGCCATTCGTATAGGTAGATTCGAGGAACCTGAAGCAAAAGCAGATGCTTATTTGAAGATGGTTCATTTGAATATACGTGATTCGTGAATTTTCGCTGTGGAAATTAGCTTATGAGGTGATAATGTTCTATAAGAAGGGTGGGTACCTAATCTAGGGTGGTTTTTTATCTCAGCTCCAATGCAATGGACGATCGGTTAGAAAAAATCCCAAAAACATATTGAAATAAGAACCAGCCTTTGGGTACCCGAAGGAAATCCTAATTCATGCCAATTCTGGGAGGAAATGAATTGGCATCAGGATGAAATTCATACTTACTTGGTCTGAAAAAAAGAAGAAAAAAACAAATATTGTTGCACGCGATTGCATTAACTAAATGAGAATTGACTTTTAGGAGTTATACCGTCGAAGGCAAACTATATATAAAGGGAGAATATCCAAAAAATCGTAAAACACCCAACGACCACTCTAGCTCTAGCCTCTGGTCACATTAGCGAGATTAAAACCGAGACTCGATTTCGATACGTAATTCTTTGGCAAAAGATTTTCATTATGGAGTGAAAACGTCCTCAGACTACGGAGCGAATACGCGATTAAAATTAAATGAACGCGAGGAGAACCAACTCGAACCTAAATTAAAGTTTTATTCTGAACTGGAATCGCCCAAAAAGGAAAATATTTTTTACGACCGGGTTTAATAGAACTGGCTTTATTTCGTTTGGTTGACTCCCTATATACAGCAGAGATGGTGCTGGAGAATTGTTTAGAAATTCTATGTACGCCTAAAAATCGATTTTTCTTTATGAAAATTTCTTCAACTTGCAGTATATGAAATTTTGCCAGTGATAGTTCAAAGTGTCGATGATACTAAAATTCGCCAGTTGCGTATTGAATTTTGTATAATTATTCAAACGCGTTAAGAGTATTTCGACCCTGAATCATCTGCTGCTTGAATTTAATTACCCAGATGAAATGAGTTTTACTAGGAGTCATTATAATTTGGCACACGTACAATTTTGAATTAGAATGGTGTAATGGTCTCGATTACAATAATCGGAGGGAGTAAATTTATGGTTTGGTAATGCAAAATATAGCCTTTATGACCATAGGATTAGGTTCTGGTTTAGTAACTGCATTTTGAAAATTGATACCTATAAACTTGATATTTTCAATATCTATCCATGTGACAATTTGAAAGTGTAGTATGTCAGGTCCATGAATTTTTTGTAGGAGGCCAGGGGAGAGAGGGTGTTGGAAATTTTATTTTAGAATTAATGATTTAATTTTAACATGATCACCGTGTTACAAGTTTGTTCGAATGAAATTTCCGGTGAGAATTCTTTCTGGTCTGGTTTAGGTCTAAGATGGCTTTATTTAAATTCAAGTTGTATTTCAGAATTTATTTATTCAATGCAGGGAAATTGTGGATGCGATTTCTTTTAAATTATTGGATTGGTAAAAATATTCATCATTGAAATGTTTAGTATAATTCTGAAGGGGAGGGGGTTCGGAAAAAACCATAAATATATGATCATATCGGTCAGCTTAGTTATGCCCATAATGTTATCAAAATCATCTTTCCCAGAAAGGGTGATGGTTGAAATTTTTTAAAGGATAAATTTGTACATAGTTTTTTCTCCTCTCCAAAAACTGAGATTTTTTCGCTATAGAAATCTTAACAAATACTTTTATTAAAAAAAAAAAAAAAAAAAACATTGGGAGATTTTTTCCAAAAATTACCTAAGATAAATTTTTTCTCAAAAAATGTTTTTTTTTTTATGGAAAAACAAGAGATAGGTAGGTATAATTTCCAAAAAATCGAAACTTTCTTTCCTAAAAAACTAAAAGATTTTTTTTCTCCGTTTTTTTTTTTCAAAAATTTGAGGAAAAAGAAGAAACAGATATTTTTTCACCCTCTGGAAAAGATGAAATTTTTTCGAAAAAAAAAAAAAAAAAAAAAAAAAAAAAGAGAATTTTTTACGTAGACTCAAAAAAATTTTCATTCTTTTTCAAAAAATATTCAAAAAAATTGAGAATTTTTTTCTTACGTTCGTTGGTAGACTTGAGAAATTGAGATACTATCTTGTAAGTATACTGAGAAAATTGAAAAGTTTTGTTTTGCTTTCGAAATACAGTTTATTTCATCAAAAAAATTTGAGTTAGAAAAAATTCAGCAAAAAATAAACATTTTTCAAAAAAATCTCAAAAAAATGATAACTTTTTTATAAGCTTACCTCAAAAAATTGAAGTTTTTTTTTCTTCAAAAAAATTGGAGAGTTGTTTCCTCCAAACTAGCAAAGGTTTTGAATTTAGTTGATTCATCTCTTCAAAATTTTATGGGTGTCAGAAAAGCACTTGTGAGCTACCTGTACCTATACTGCCAACCTATGTTTGGGTAGTTCCAAAAATTTGTTTGAATAACTTACCTACTTATGGTGTTCAAATTTCAAGTAGGTAAAAAAATTTATTTTCAGGCACATGCTTTGGGAAAGACTGAATATGTCAAAAACACTCTTAGAAACAAAAAAAAAAAAATCAGTTTGAAGATTTTAAATCCATCTAAAGATCAATTTTGATTTCATTTCAATTTTTAATTTTTTTAATGCTATTTTTTCTAATTATAATTAGCCTTTGATTTTATTTGCAATTTTCAGTCATTTTTAATTTAATTTACTGAATAACTATACATTCATTATTTTTTTCCTCCATTTTTATGTTTATTTCAATCATTAATTTCTTTTCAATCATTTTTTCCTGTTACCTTTAATTTTTGAAATTTTTTATCATTGAATTTCATTATTGATTTATTTTTATTTTCTGATTGCCCCCTCCCCTAACTATGGATTAGGATCCAGATTCTTGATGTATTTTGCATCATTTGTTTCATGATACAGTGAGGCACCCAGGAAGTCTGCGAGGTTGTACCCATCCTCAGATGATCTTTTTCTTTTTTTTTTGTCTTTCTTAGGAAGTGATTCAAGTTGATGCATACTTAGTACATAAAAATTAAATGAATACGCCATCATCTGCAATTCTGCATACTTTTACTTGTATTTTCAAATTTTGAACTGAAAATCAAAATTTTTATAATGAGTATAATATTTTTCTCTCACCAACTATTCTACTTTTGAAACCCTCTAACGTAGAGAAAATCCATGGGTGTGCCACTGAATCGTTCTGATCGTGTGATTTTGATTTTCTTCTTTGAGGGTTCGGATTCTCTGACCTAGTTCTATATACTTTCCAAGTCACAATTTCTATCAGGATTTGAATCATTTTGTAGGCAATTGAACCTTCTCCTGGATACGCACTGAATTGATTACAATTCAGCTAATTTTATTTTAAAGAAAGAGCAAAAATTCATGAAAAATCTACTTATTAATTTCAAATACGATAACAACATAAGAAGACAGAACATTTCGAAGTTGAAAACAACTTTTGAATTTTGAAATTTATTTTTGGCACCAAAAAATAGACAGATAATTTAGGGATTCAGTTTCAAAATTTTTGTCATTTCAAAGGAAAAAATTCATAAAAATGGATAAACTTTTATAACTTGGAGGGCGCGGAGAGAAAATCCAGACCCCGCACTGAAAAAAATGGATTGTAATGATTCTGGGTAAAACACAGTAAAATTAGGATATGTCGCCAATTTTAGAATCATTCCGGTGAAAAACAGAAAAGATTCAGTTCTATTCCAGAATGATTACGGAGACTCCGTAATCATTCTGGAATAGAACTGAATCTTTTCTGTTTTTCACCGGAATGATTCTAAAATTGGCGACATATCCTAATTTTACTGTGTTTTACCCAGATTCATTACGGTTTTTGAGAATTCATTTTTTTCAGTGCGGGTAAAGTATTTCTCGCTCCCCAAAGTAGGTCGTCTGTTTCTGCAGTTGTCACACAGTGAAAATGAATCGCTAACAATTTTTAATCTTTTACTAGGTTACAATTTTTTGGTGTTGAGCCCCTTCGGGAAGGTTGGGTACCTATGAGGAAAACGACCCCACCTCACTGAAAAAAAATGAATTTTCAAAAACCGTAATGATTCTGGGTAAAACACAGTAAAATTAGGATACGTCTCCAATTTTAGAATCATTCCGGTGAAAAACAGAATATTCCAGAATGATTACGGAGACTCCGTAATCATTGTGGAATAGAACTGAATCTTTTCTGTTTTTCCCCGGAATGATTCTAAAATTGGAGACGTATCCTAATTTTACTGTGTTTTACCCAGAATCATTACAATCCATTTTTTTCAGTGCTGCCTTCCCCTCTCGTCAGGCCTGAACTTTGAGTATATGTATATGTATATTGTATACCTAAACAAAGGGGGAAACATTCATTGAACTTGAGAAAATTACTACGAAAGAATGAAATCCCCGTCCTCCACCAACCCGAACGAAAACTCAGTCGTCAGTACACTAAAGATTGATATTATATTTTTATATTTTGTGAAAAAAAAAAAAAAGTATCAAAGAAAAACTCTAAGTCAAAACATTCACTAACAAAATGTACTGATATAATGAAAAAAACCGCCTCCTTTTTGAGTTTGAATGAGTTTTGAAATTAATAATTTTTTACTTCATTTTTAAACAGTATGGTAAAAAAATGTGCTGATATAATTTTTTTGATAACCGCCTCCCTTGATACCTATTCAACATGGAAATACAGGACTACTTTGGTTTCATGGCTTCAAGGATTTATTCATGTAGGACAATATGAAGAAATAAAATGCAGACACATTTTTTAAATGGAAATCACTGTCATCAAAGGAAAAAAAAATTGAAGAAAAAAAGAGGGAGGACGCAGTCTTTCATATTTGAAAATCTGTACCATCGGTTACCTGAGGTGGACATTACATAATTTTGAATTTGATTTTCAAGTTTTCACATTTTCATAACAATGTGAAATTAACATTAGCTAATGGCCCAAACCACAATTTTATGAGACGTCTACTCGTCAGAAGTATAAACCAAATATTGTTGCTCTCTTTTTCGCCTCTTTATTATTGATGTGTCCCAACGTGTTGTGGATGGTATAATATTTCCATGGAAAAATTGAATTCTTTGGTAATATGAAAGACTGCGTCCTCCCTCTTTTTTTCTTCAATTTTTTTTTCCTTTGATGACAGTGATTTCCATTTAAAAAATGTGTCTGCATTTTATTTCTTCATATTGTCCTACATGAATAAATCCTTGAAGCCATGAAACCAAAGTAGTCCTGTATTTCCATGTTGAATAGGTATCAAGGGAGGCGGTTATCAAAAAAATTATATCAGCACATTTTTTTACCATACTGTTTAAAAATGAAGTAAAAAATTATTAATTTCAAAACTCATTCAAACTCAAAAAGGAGGCGGTTTTTTTCATTATATCAGTACATTTTGTTAGTGAATGTTTTGACTTAGAGTTTTTCTTTGATACTTTTTTTTTTTTTTCACAAAATATAAAAATATAATATCAATCTTTAGTGTACTGACGACTGAGTTTTCGTTCGGGTTGGTGGAGGACGGGGACTAATTCTTTTTTGGAGAATTTTTTTGAAGGATATCAGTTTTTTTTTTTTGGTAAATTTTTAAAAAGTTCATAAACTTGACTTGATCAATTTTGAAAATTATTTTTTGAATTTTTGAACTGGACAATGTAGGTATCATTTAACTAAACTATTGCAGATTATTTTATTAATTTTCAAGATTTAGCAAATTTAAAAAATTTAAAAATTGTAAAAAAAGTTGAATTTTAAAATTTATTCAACTTCAAAAAGTCAAAATTTAAATTTGATAAATTTTGAATTTTTAGGTACCAAATTATGAAGATTGTAGAAATTTTTTAAAGATATATTGCCTGGTGGAAATTTTTTTTTTTTGTTGAAATTAATGAAATTATCGAAATTTTTATAATAACCAAAATCATTCTCAGAGTATTACTCTACAACTTTTGTTTGAAATTTTTTTCAATTTGATCCCCCCTTCCCTTCTGTGATTGTATATTACTGTTATAAATGTGAAATAAGAGAGGAGAGAGGGGTCCAATTGAAAAATTTTTCGAACAAAAGTTGTAGACTGAAATATAAGAAATATTTTGTGTTATTACAAAAATTTCGATTGGACACCTCCTTCCTCTCAAATTTTATGTATTGACATTGTCTACAACGATACCATCGTAGTATTATGCAAAATAAGAGGGGAGGGAGGTGTCCAATCGAAATTTTTGTAATAACATAAAATATACGCTATATTTTAGTCTACAACTTTTGTTTGAAATTTTTTTCAATTCGACCTCTTTCTCCTCTCTTATTTCACATTTATAACAGTAATATGCGAGCACAGAAGGGAAGGGGGGATCAAATTGAAAAAAATTTCAAACAAAAGTTGTAGAGTAATACTCTGGGAATGATTTTTGTTATTATAAAAATTTAGATTGGACACCTCCCTCCCCTTCAATTTGAATAAAATGAATCAAATGAAAGAAAAATATTGCAAGTCCAATCATGTTTGTTACGCATCCTACTTGCTATAAGAAAATACGCGCCAATGACCACGAAAAAAATTCTATATCAATAGAAAGCTTATTCAATTCTCCTTAAAAAAGGTCTCTTGGACTTTTTTCGTAAAATTGATATTTTTCGATTTATTGCAATTTGAATTAGCATTACATCTTATGGAAAAACCAAAAAGTCAGCCCTCGTTGCGACGTTGTCAATTCTAGCCTTCCTGGCCTGTTAAAGTGTAGGGGGTCGTGGTCTTGCTCGTCTTGCTATAATTACAACGTGATGCGCTCGTTGGTGAGGTATTCATACAACGCGCGCGCGCGTTGGATTTTCTAGTCACGAATACACACACTACTGTACACCATGCTCGAATGACATCACTCTGCACAATTACGCTCATTTCTTGAAAAGGGCTGTTTAAATCGAAAAAATAATAAGAACAAAAGTTTCCTAATTTTTCAAGAGCTTTCATTTGCGACCAAAACGAAGTTTCTACGTTTTGAAATTTGTAAATTTGGAAAAATGCTACATCAAATTTGAGTTTCTTTAGACACCTCCACAGCTTGCTGTAATTAAGCTACTGAGCTCAAATTTTGCAAGTGTATAGAGTTCAACCCTGAGAAGTGCCTTTTGATACTTTCCAACCAATTTTTAAAATTTTGGGGCCCAAAATGGGAGGGCGAAGGGTCAAATTTCAAAATTTTCAAAATTGACTAAAAACGGTGCATTCCCTCGACGAATAGTACCTACATCTGAAAAATCATAAAAATCGGTTAAGCCATTTCTTCAGTAGGTTGGCTGAGTCTTAAGAAGAATTTTAGTAAAATTACAAAAACCAGCGTATTCAGATCTTTGCGACTTTTAATCGTAGAAACTTCGTTTTGGTCTCAATCGAAAGCCCTTGAAAATCTAAGAAAATAACTCCATTGCACCATATTAAAATTTTCACTAATTTCCACGTAATTCGAGTTCGCGGCATGCGCAACATCAAAGGCGAGTTGGTTACAGAATATACAGTGGCCTCGGTCGTCGCGTCGGGTCGTTTTCGTTCGGGTTGGTGGGAGGACGGGGGGTGTCACGACCGTTCCACTGGATAGAAAGTTTCCTGTCAAAATCATCACAATTTTTCTATAATTTCACTGATAATGTGCTTTTCTGATTGGGCATTGCTTTTCATCTCGTTTACACCAATTTTTGTTGATATAGGCTTCAAAAAGTATAGTAAAAAATTTTACGAAGGAAATCATAAGTAGATATATCTCTATGATCTCGTATCATGACAGTTGAACCATCTTTGCGCCTCATGAATTTCAATAGTGGGTAATTCAATGGAAAGTGAGAGGGGGAAGGGGGGGATCTTCATCATGAAAAAAAAATTCATGTAAAATCAAAGAAAAAAAATCATTATACTTTTATCAAAATAATCGAAGTATTATTGTCAATTGTGCTCGAGCGAGAATATTCACAAAAAAGGGCATTCAAATCTGGAGTTTCCATATCATTTTTTCAACTTATCCGTTATCAAAGAGGGGGGTAACCCCCTGGAGGCCTGGACCTTCCCTTAAATACTCCATTGATTAATTATATCGCATTTTTCTTCAAAGGAAGAAAAGAAATTCATCAATTTCAACGAAGGAAATATCGTAGAATATTTTGAAAATGAAAAACAAAAAATGTTTGAAATTTATTTTTGTGAAATTACGAGTAAAAAATATTCAGTTTCAAAATTCCTCATATAAATGGAAATGGATCCCAAACTTGAAATGTTAAAGTCAAATGCTTTCAATGAACGTGAAAAAAAATCAACAACCATTAAACCACATGAGAGATGAGAATAACTCCATAATATACCATGTGACCTAATGCCTATGATAAGAAGTTGTTTATACGTACGAGTATAACTGGTCATGTGTATACGATATAATGCATTAAGCACGCCTTATCGAGTAAATAATACTACATAGATTACATAGAAGAGAGTACATTGACTCGTTTCATACGCGGTAATACGCACCCACGCTATTTATACAATATACACAGCAATTTCATTTAGCAATAGCGAATGATAAAATTACGAGGATAACGCGAAAAACAAGGGCAGCGAGGAAATAGACAGAATGTAAATAGTTGATAACAATGATAACTTGGTCGATTGCGAACTTGACATTGACATGTAGGCTGGCGAGAGTCGAGAAAACGGTCACGCCAGCAGCGAAAGCATCAGCAAAATATACGTCGAAAGTACAACAATGATAATATTACATAATAGTAAAGTTCAAACGAAACACCTACAACAAAATACAACTCTAAGGTACAATAAAGGAAAAAAATTGAATTTAGCATTCGCATTACCTGTATATTACGTATACATTTTGGTGGAAAATCGGTGGAGGTGAGAACGTTGCACGCACATGTGACGAATATCCCTACCACTGGAGCTTGAGCGTGAGCGGTGCCCAAATGGAAAAGCAACATTGTAATGAGGAGTCTGACCGGACGCTGAACGACGAAGTGTCGGAAAGTTGCGGCGTGCGTATAAGACAAGAAGCGTGAAACCTTCTTCAAGTTGAACTTTGGCGAAAAGACGCCGACGCTGCGCTGGGAAAGCTCTGCTGCGGCTTGCGGCGCGGTGGACTGGACGGTATCAGGGTAAAGAGCGTCGTCGTCGTGAACGAATTATATCTACCTACATCCGTTTGTGCCATTATTATTTCCATCTTCATCTCTCCAACATGGCGGAGCGTTCACTTTCGACGGTGTGCGTGTGTACGTGTAGTCTATTTAGGGGCGGAGCTGCTCGATTCGTGTGCATTCGATATCACAAAAACGTTTATCGCACCGTGTACAATGAAATGCAATATATACTATGTAGAGGCGTAGGCTGCCCAGTTTCCCTCTATCTCCTGCTCACTGCTCACTTATCAGGCCGAAAACCCGAGGTTGCTGCTTTTTTTGCCCATCTAAGGATCAGGCCAGTGGCAGTGGTCCTTTGTATGGGTCCAAAGAGCTGGCTGAATGCTACTGGTGGTGGTTTCGTATACCTGGAATTATGAGATATTGTCTGTGTGTGTGTTTGTAGTGCTGATGAAGAAAATGTACCTTCGGATGTAAGGGTTATTTTTTGTAATATTTTCCAGCCATTTTAGGTGAAATTTTTTTAATAAAAGAGTAAATATTGGCTTACTTAAGGGAAGGTTTCGGTGTTTAGGTGCGGACTGTTGCTTTAATGAAATTTGTATGTGGGTCTGGAAGCGGATTATGAGATTATACTGCAACTGTGTGCTGCTATATTATATCCAAAGACGTTAGTGAAATATTAGCTTGCAAGATGAACTTCGTCTTCGGAAATGCATACTTGAGCAAATTTACACTGACAAGGGAACCTCGCCAAGTCGTCACCTCCGATTGAGCTGAAATTTAGCTCACTGAAAGAGCATGCCACCCAGACCTCACAACCCAATTTTTAGCTGCCGAAGTTGATTTTTCGATTTTTGGCGAATTTTTGAAAATGGCTAAAACCGCCTCCAAAAAAACGTTTTTTGAAAAGAAATTAAATTTCAAGGTAGAATCCTGAAAATCGGTTTGTACAATAAAGTCGACCTCCCGAGTCGATTGGCACCATTTTCGAAGCCATCTGGAGCCTCCAGAAAAAAGTTGACTTTTCTCCAGCACACTGGAATCTTTCCAGACAGCAAAAGTCAACATTTTCTGGAGGCTCCAGATGGCTTCGAAAATGATGCCAATCGACTCGGGGGGTCGACTTTAGGAGGTAGACGAAATTTCGGGTGATATGCTGGAGAAATTGATTTTTTGGAAATTTATAAAAAATGCAAAATTTTCAAGTTGTTAAAAAAAAAACCGTGCGAACTCGTCACCTCGGATTTCGGATTCAACTACGTCAATCGATAGATGGCATCATACTAACGCTAGGATTAAATTTTCAGCTGCCGAAGTTAATTACAGCACCGTCTGGAGCCATTCCAGTGCGCTGGAGAAAAGTCAACTTTTTCTGGAGGCTCCAGGTCGCTTCGAAAGTGGTGCCAATCGACTCGGGAGATCGACTTAAGTGTACAAACCAATTTTCTGGATTCTACCTTGAAATTTACTTACAATTTTTTTTCAAAAAAAGTTTTTTAGAGAAGGTTTTAGCCATTTTCAAAAATTCACCAAAAATCGAAAAATCAAATTCGGCAGCTAAAAATTTTGTTCTGAGATCTGGGTGGCATGCTCTTTCAGTGAGCCAAATTTCAGCTCAATGGGAGATGACGAGTTGGCGAGGTTCCCTTGTCAGCAAAATGAAAAATTGTCAAAAAATATCAAGTTTCAACTTCGAAAAATTGTCCCTCCTCTCCTATGCATACAAAATTTCTGAAAATTGTCCCTGAGGCTGGTTTTGAACTCCTATATAGTGGCACTATCCACCCAGCGACATCTACTCCTTATACGACTCAGCAAAAAATTAAATCACCTTTTATGTCCTATTTCTATACAAGACTTGGAGTTCATAATTTTTGCCCTCCCCTCGTATGCATGGAAAATTTTTGAAAATTCACCCAGAGGTAGCTCGTGAGGTTCTATTCAAGGTGGCATAACCAGCATAGTGGCACCCCTTCGGTATGACTCAGCAAAACGAATAATTGTTTAAAAAGTATCAAATTTCAATTTTGAAAAATTCCTCCCTGAAAAATAATCTAGGGTAGGCCTTGAGTTCCTCTACAAGATGATGCCATGGACAATACGGTATCCCTTCGTTTTGACTCAGAATGCTTACTCAGTGTAAATTTGTCTATGCATTTCCAAGATTTAGCATCATCTTGCAAGCTATATAACTTCGTTAACATTACCTGAAGTCATCCAAAGACTGAAAAATCTTCCATTTTATTTAATTTTTTAATATTTCTTTGCCTATCTTCACTCGGAGTATATATTTACACTTTTGATTTATACAAGTGTGATTTGGAAGTCATCCAGTTAAAACATCGAACGAACAAATTTATTTCAATCTGCAAAGCAAAAAACAACAACACTATAGGTATACCTATAGAAGAAGAAGATTTCTTATAAATAAATAGAACAAAATCGGTCTTGAATAAGAATTGAAATAGTCAACACGAATCTACAAAAAAAATTACACACTGAAAAAAATGGATTGTAATGATTCTGGGCAAAACACAGTAATTTTAGGACACGTCGCCAATTTTAGAATCATTCCGGTGAAAAACAGAAAAGATTCAGTTCTATTCCAGAATGATTACGGAGACTCCGTAATCATTTTGGAATAGAACTGAATCTTTTCTGTTTTTCACCGGAATGATTCTAAAACTGGCGACGTGTCCTAAAATTACTGTGTTTTACCCAGACTCATTACGGTTTTTTAAAATTCATTTTTTTCAGTGCATATGTGTTGAAAAGAAAAGCTATTTTCTCACTTCACCATAAAAATCTATATAAAAACATAATCAGTGTTTATTTTTTTGGAAGGAGGTGAGGGGAGCTCATTTTCTGGCCTACCAACAATTTTTTGAAATTGAAGTTTGTATGAATTTCGATAGAATTTCTTTGTTCTCATTTTTTTCGTCCACTTTTTCCTTTTTCCTTTTTTTTTATGTTTCAAAGGTTCATTTTTTTGAACCTCATAGCATTTTCTATTCTTCTCATTTTATTATTTTTCAACATTCAATGTTTTCATTTTTTTTTTAATTTTGCATGTTCAAAGAATTCTTTATTCAATTTTTAATTTTCTTCTAGGTAATTTTTCAAAATGAGAAAATTATGAAATTGAAAATGCAAATCATTTATCAAAATTTGAGATTTTTCCTTCATTTTTTTTGTTATGGAAAAAATTTTGAGACCTTTTTATCAGAGTAGGTAATTATTAGATATTAAATTATATTCATCTCGAATTACTCTCAATTTTTATTTTTTCATTGGAAAGAGAAAATGTTGCACTAAGAATATAAAAAGAACTCCAAAGTATTTTAGCTCTTTGAAAAACTCAAAAAACTTGATTTGAGGCATCAATTTTTTTTGCATTTTTTTATTCTTCATAATTTCTGATTTTTTTAAAATTCCTTCAAACATTAAAATTAAAAAAAAATTAAATAAAGTACTTGACTAAAAATTTTCATACCTATAACCATAAAACAATTTTTTCTTCACTCATAAATCTCATTTATTATCAGTTGATGATCTTTCTTTTGTTTTTTCCAATGGAGAAAATTTTGAGAGTTTCCATAAGAGTATACTGTTTTTATTTTTTTCCGGAAAAATTTTTGCATTAATATTTTTAATTTTTTGCAAAAAATTCAATTCTTTTGGTTCGATTTTTTATTTTTTTTTCTTAAATTATTTATTTTATTTTATTTTTATTTTTAATTGGAAAGAAAAAATTTTGTATTGTGAATTAAAAAAAAAGAAATTAAAAGTAGGTATTTAAGTAGATCTTGAAACTCAAAAAATTGATTTAAGGCATACATTTTTTTTCCATCAATTTCTGATTTTTAAGAATTTCTTCAACATTAAAAATGAAAAAACAAATTTTTTATATAAACTCAAAATTATTTTCTTGCAATTTGAAACTTTTTATTTTTATCCGTTATTCGTTATTTATTCGTTATTCGAATAATTACAAAAAAATCGCTAAAAAATTAACCGTAATTCGAATGATTATATTCAACGGTTATTCATTCGTTATTCGGATAACCCTAAACCTAGGCTATCCGTTATTCGCTATTCGAATGATGAAGGCGTTATTCGTTCCCATCCCTGACCACAACTGATCGTCTGCATTCTGCGGTTTCGTCTATAGATACGTATACCTATAAGTTAAGGTAGGCATTCATTTACAAATATCCTTCTACCAAAATTCTTCGTTATACTTTTAATACCAATCAAGTCGAGTAGAAAAATGCAATCTCAATTCGCTAGCTCGAATTTTCGAAACTTTAGAAGAAAAAAAAGTAGTCGCATGTGCAAATGATCGCAGTTAATCCATCGTTAAAAATTATTTCGCAAAGAGTATAGGTATAAACGGACATGATAGCCAGGAATAATTTATGCCCAATGCACGCGATAAATATTACCAACGGTGATCAATGTTCGCTGCAATTTGAACTCAACTCTGGCTAACATTCTAATTAGCGATTAAAAAATCCGCTAATATACTCGTATTTGCATTAGGTAGAGAAAATTAACTTTAACAGCCTAACAGGTGAATTAGGTATACGCAGATAAGGCCTATAAGGATATCGGCGATCTTGAGACTTGTGCTGACGTTGATGATTGCCTTGCGCAAAAATCCTTTCAGTCGGCGCGCCGCTGAAAGAAAAGAATGCTAGACGGCTCAATTAATTTATTCTACTATCGGGATAATCTTTTTTAGCGCGACAATGCCAAGAATTTGCTGAGTGAGTTGGTTTGAGGTAGGTATGTTGTTGAATGAAATATTTCTTTTTAATTTTCATCATTATACCATAATTTTCCATCGTTATGATCGTTTTGGAAAAAATTCTTATCTTCGATGTATTCCAATCGATCTAAGAGAAGAAGTGTACTCGTAGATGAGTCCAAATTCACTTGGGCCGTATTTTTTGAGGCCTCGGATTTCAGAAATGATTTCATAAAAATTATTTTTTGAAATTTTCTAAAAATTACATTTATTTTAAAGTAGTTATTTTGAAAATGTATAAAAATCCTTTTGAAACTTATCAAAAAAAGTAAAATATTTATTGTCACGAATCTTGCAAAAAGTTAGTGTGTTCAAAAATTGAGAAAATAAAATAAAAATGAAATTTTTTGCAAAATATTTGTAATTTTGCCATTTTAAAGAAATTTTCAAATTAGGTAAATTATATATACCTACTTATTTTGTAAAGCATTCTCGATTGCTTTTTTACTACAAAATTGTCAAATTCAAGAAAAATTTTACAGTTTTGGTATAGTGTAAAAAATATTAAGAGAACAAAATTACTCATATTAATATATTGTAGGTATCTATACTCGTATTTTTGCAAAATAGGTATAGATATTTGTAATTTAGCATTTAAAAAACTTTTCGAAATGAAATTTAAGTGGGTGTAAAATTATCTCAGGAGAGCCCGTGCGAAAGATTTCAATTTTTTTTGTAAAGCATTCAGTCATTGCAATTGTCATTGGCCAAAAATTTTAAAAATATAGTAGGTATTTGCCATTGTAATTTTTCCGAATTTTTTGACAATTATTCTTAAAAAAAAATAAAACCGTGTCAAAAAATATTTTAATAAGAGTAGGGCTTTTCTCGCTATAAAAATTTTTTCGAGAAAAAAATCTTTGAAAAATTCTAAAGGACCCCCACAAAAATTTGTAAAAAAAATTTGAAAATTTGATACCTAACTTATTTCAAAAAGATTTTCGGCTCACTTCAAAATTTAAAAAAAATTGATTTAATTAATAAATTTGATGTTTGATTTGAAAAAAATTTTGTATGTTCAGTATCTCTAACGAGTTTAGATTCTCGAATTCTAAAGCTGGCAGTGCTTTAATACTGCGTAAAACACTAATGTGAAAACTTACATCTTATCCTTTTGGTGCTGTCATTTACCAATTTTGAAGTTTCAAGTGGTGGATCAGTGGAGTGAGGATGAAAATATACTCGGGTGATGTCTGAATCGATACTTTTAACACGTAAATAAGGTAACTGAATCGCGAGAATTTATAATAATAATTTATTGAAGAAGAAGAAGTAACAGCATGGATACGACAAACAAAAAAAATGACGGTCCCCTATGCCAAAGTGGCGAGCAGTGGCCGGATTATTATTACCATTATAAACGCAATAAGTAATGACATGAATAAATAAGTGGATAAAAAAAAAAAAAATTCAGAATGTCTGACAAAATGTCAGAAAGTCATCTTTCTAAGAAAAATTTATAAGTTTCAGAATGTCTGACAAAATGTCTAGAAAATGTCTAAAAGTTATAAATTTTCAAAAAAATTTACAAGTTTCAAAATGTCTGACATAATGTCTTAAAAAAAATGTCTAAAAGTCATCTTTCTTAAAATAATTTCCAAGTTTCAAAATGTCTGAAAGTCATCCTTCTAAATAAAATTCCAAGTTTCAGAATATCTGACAAAATGTCTAGAAAATGTCCAAAAATCATGAAATTTTAAAAAAATTTACAAGTTTTAAAATGTCTGACAAAATGTCTAAAAAATCGAATTTATTAAAAATTTTCTGTTTTTTATGTCATCCAAACGTAACCTAATAAATAACCTAACTTAACCCAACTGTCGGATTTTTGGGTCGGATTTTAGTCTCGTTTTTTTCCATTTTGGTCTCCGCAAAAGAATTTATATACTACCTATGCTAAAATAAAGCTTGCTAAGAAAAAAAATTAAAATATTTTTTTGGTCAAAAGAAAAATTAGGTATATAAAAAAATTATTTGATTGAGAAATTTCCAAAAAAAAAAAAAATTGTCAGTGTCAAAAAAATTATTTTATAAAAAATATTTACTTGGAAAAAATTTTTCTACGTAGAATATGAAAATGCCTTTATTTTTTTATTTTTTTAATGGATGTAGGTACCTACTTGAAATTCTTTTAGAAAGAAAATCTTCAAATTGTAAAAAAGTTAAAAAATATTTTGAGAAAAATTTTATTTAAAAAAAAATAGTTAGGTAATTATTGAAAAAATAGTTTTATAGCAACAAAAAACTTTCAAAAGATATTTAAAGGAAAAAAGAAAAGTGAAAGATGTATTTCCCAAACCCAAAATACAACTAGGATTTGTAAAAAAAAATTTACCCTTTATTGTCAAAATTATTTTTTGTCTTTATTGTTGTTTTGTTTCTTACTTGTTTCTCACGTTTAATTACTCAATACTCAATAGATATACTTCTGGAGATTTCAAGAAATATTAGAGAATCTTGAAATGTCTTGTCGTCCAATTACAAGAATCCACTCCACTTATGAAAATTTTCAAATAGAATAAATAATAATAGCCCTTAGAACGTGTTACGTATCGTATTATGTACCATAGAACGCACTACATACGAGAAATAATTTTTATAGCGATTTTATTAGATGTTTAATTAAAAATCCTACCGAGTAAACGGAACAAAAAATGTCATTAGTTAATTTATATCTATTGGCGGTCATTAAGATGTCCACGCAGCGCGGTTATTTATGAGTTACAACGAGATTTTACAGTTTCTGACCGGTCATCGCATCACATATTGTTGAATTGGTTTTTATGAGTTATTAACGCGCGCAAGGCAACATGTTGCAGCGTTAATGGATGCGCCGCGCTGCGCTGCGTCGCAACAGCGCAGCGCCAATTTTTATGCACAGACATTGATTTGACTCGACGAACCGGTTGCTGCGCGAGGGAGGGGGTCGCACGATGCGCGCGTATTCGCGAACCAAATACACACGTGCAATCGAATTGACAACTCGTTGAAATCGAGATCGAGCATATTCATTCGTTATTGGACGAATTGAAGCGAGAAGCGGCGATAGCCTAAGCAGGTTTTCTCGCGACGACGCGACGCGAATTAGCGTTTTATTACCCGAAACCAGACGACGTAAAGTGTCGATAAAATCAATTTTTTCAATTATTTTTCGGCTTAAATTGAACCTGGATGAGTGATGATGTGTACAGATAGGCGCGTAAGTTTATACAGGAAAAAGGATCAAGCGTATCAATTATTCGACGCGAGTAAACGACATTTTTCTGGCATATTAACGTTTCCCCCGTCAAATTATTCGTATAATTAAATCAAATCGCGAATTAATATCTTCGAGTCGCGAGTGGATGAGATTTTTTCGAGAATATTTTCAACTTTTCGGAATTCGGAATGGCCACGATGCAGCAAAATGGTGATTCGGTTCTCAAAACTACGTCTAAGATTCGTACCAGTCAAGGTTAAAGACGAATGAATGCCTAGGTGCTCTGCAGGTGGTATATGGAGTCCGAGTATGTGTCACAATACTGCATACCATCGGCTAGAAAAAAAGAAGGAATTTGGTTCTCTGTTGTCTTGTGTTTGAGTAGAATTGTGTGATGTGCCTTGCCTAGTTCGTGTACCTATCTCAGTTTTTTATATTTTTATGTGATACTACGTCGTAATTTAAAAATCGTTGAGAGTTCAGTTGTAGAAGCAACCTCGTTTTTGCATCGACCATGGTTTTATTTTCTCGACGAATTTTAGAAGGTGAGATTACTTCAGCGAAGTTCTATCTGGGTAAATGTATGCAGATGTAGCTATAAGTTATTGGCACAGTTATAGTTCGATAATAGATGCGAATTTGTTTTAACGATTCAATCCTAATCGTAGGTTTACATTTTATATTTTGGTCGAGGTAGACATAGTGTTATTGTGATTGTGAAATGCTAATATTTAATGTGGGTTAAGAATCTGAATCTAATTTTGTTGTTTGAATGAGAATAAGGAAAAATAATACCCGAAATACGATACGAGACAGCAATGCGAGAATAAGAAATTGAAAAAATAACTGAACGTTGGCACAAAATGGTTGTGGGAATTTCGAGTGTTAAATGTTCTTTCTCCCTTGTTCAGTGTTGCCTATTTGTACTTATTTCAAATCGGGCAATTGTTGATTTTTGCAAGTATAGTTTTTACTTTTTTTTGTGGCATGTTTCTTTCAATTTATAAAAAGCACTTATTTTTGAAAGTTGCTTATACTTATATTACTACTGTTGATTCGTATTCAATTCAGTTTTCTAAAGTTTGAATGAACAGAGGTTGAATATTTTTCAGTTTCATTATTTTTTTATCAAAAATGAGTCTATTTCGAAGTTGTTGAACTAGAAATTATTATTTTTTTCGATCCTCAATCTACTCCTGAATTTTTTTCTGGACAATTCTTCTTATATTCTTATTTTTATTTTTTATTCAAGGCAGAAAATGAATGATTTAAATTTATTGATTATTTGATAAATCGATCAATTTTTCGATTTCGGTTCATCGATCTTTTTTCGATTTTGATGTATTGATTATTGATATAATTTTTCAGTTTGATGGATCAAGGGCTTAGACTTTTTTGGCATGTCGCAAAACCTCAAATTTGAAAATCCCTATACAGGCCCTGATTTAAAGGGGCCCAGAGCTCACAAGAAAATTTGGCATGTCACAAAAAAGTTTGGCATGTCACATTTGTGACATAATTATGTGACGCAGAAGTTTCCGCCCTTGTGATGGATAACTATAGGTATAATCAATTTTCATTTTTTTTTTTCGATTTTGATGAATCAATTTATTTTTTAAATGAATTGTGCTCAAAAAAATATTTTTTCATGTTGGGGTTTTTGATTTTTTGATTAATTTAATTGACATCATGCAAGAATGTTCAAAATTTTTCTGTTGATTAAAACTAGGTTTTTAAAACACAAATTTGGTTTCCAATTTGGACTGAAAACATTGAAAAATCGATCACTTTGAATCGTCCATTTAAATTGTTCGATTTCGATAAATCCATCAGTTTTTGGATTTTGGTAGGTAAACTGAATTTAAAAAAAATATTTTTATATTGATTTTGTACATTGTATGTACAGTACACCCTTGAATATTTTATTTTCTTTCACTGAACTTGAAAAATTTTTAATTTAATTTTTTCAAAAATTCTATCGAATTTTTTTTTTATACTTTAATTGCGAATTGACAGAGTAGCTCAGAAATGTTCAGTTAATTCAAATTCACGCTTTTGGAAGTTTAAATTTGGTTTCTGATTGATTCAGTTGATTCAGCAATGAGATAAAAATTAAAATAAATTCTTTATTTTTATAATTTTCATCAAAAATTGGTAGATAGTTATAGGGATGATTTTGGATTTTCGGAAGAACAAAAATAAAATTTAAAAAATGGATTTTTTTTCGATTCTCGATAAGTTCCTGTTTTTTTTTTTTTTTTTTTTTTTAATACTTACCTATCTAATTTTTTAATGTTTTTTTTTTTTTTTTTTGACAGAAATGATGAATAATTGAAGAATCAAATTTATGACCAAAATTAAATACAGATGTTTCGATTTCGATTTACTTGATTGTTTATTCGAATTTTTTAATTTCGATAAATCGATTACGATTGTTCGATAAATTTTCAATTTCGATGAATCAATTAGGTATTTATTCCGTTAATTTTCAATTTTTAACTTTTTATGAGCAGTCACTTTTTCGTTTATTTTAGATGAATTTTTTGATTTCAATAAAGTATAACTAGATCAAAATACCAACCTACAGGTATATTTTAAATTTCGATGTATCGATTATTTATTCCAGACATTTTCCAATTTACGATTTTACTCCTCAGCTTAACAAAAAAAAAGTGGACAGTCAAATTTTTCGATTACGATTGTTCAATAAGTTTTTTGATTTCGATTTATCGATTATCATATTCGATAAATGCATCAGTTTTTCGATTTCGATGTTTGGTGGTTTTTATCGATCAATTTTTCTATTCGATGAATATGTATCAAAAATCACGAGAAAAAAAAGGTTTAGGTGCCTAACATTTTTTTTACTCTTTAATTTCGAAAAAATGGTCTAAATCAATTGATTTTTCGATTTTTTGATCTTTATCGATTTTAATAAATCGATCAATTTTTCGATTTTGATAATTTTAATTTCGATAATTTTTTAAAAAATATTTATTTTATTTTTTAATTTTTTTTTGGGGGGGGAGGGGGTCGATAAATTATTAATTTTTAGATTATGTTTGTTCGGTACATTTACGATCGATCATTTTTTCGATACATTTTTCAGCTTTTCTATTTTGATAATCGATTGATTTAACTTTTTTTCCAGTTTTGTTATACTTTGGATATTTTTTACTGAGTTCAATTTTTATAACTTAAAAAAGATCATTTCGATATATTTTTGATTTTTCTCATCAATTTAATCGATGGGATAGTCCGCATGTGTTGAGTGTAATGAATTTGAATTGAAAATGAAGCAATATCGCCGCAATAATCCTCTGTCAATAATTTTCCATAAATTCATTTTGCTATGTATTTTTCCGACGAAACGTGCTCGTTCGACATGATTTTTTTTTAAACAAAAAAATAAGTTTTTTTTTCTACACGACGAAGGAATAAAATTTTAATTAATAAACGTATAAGTATAACAGGCATAGGTAAGTATGATGTGAATTTCAGTTTTTTTCCTTCCAGATTAAGATTTAAAAAAAAAAAAAAAATTAAAACCACACATTTTACTGAATCGAATTATCGTTTTACATTTTTTTTTATGTTCCTCAGAGGCTCAGATTATATAGCAAAAAAACGAGGGAATAATTCGGTTATAAATTTATATTTTTCCAATAGTTGTATGTACAAAACTTGATAGAACGTAAAATCTATACAATCGATGTTGAAGATGATTTAGAATAGTTTTCGAATGGGAACCCGAACTGGTAGATAAATACTTAATTTAATCGAATTTTATACCTAATCCGGTGTCAAAAAATGAAAAAAATATCCATTCAAGGACTACCTGGGCCTGCATAAATTTTTGACATAGTTACTAATCCGGAATGAAATTGACAAATTTCGCGGTATTAACTCAGATGTATTGGGAAATGTTGATAAAAATGACTAATACTACTCAATTACTCATATCTACGTATACGTATATTATACCAAATTATTGAATGCTATACATAGACTTCCAATAGTAGATGCCAATTTCTTATGGAAGAATGATCCTATGTTACTAAAAATAATCTACAGATAATTAAATAATCATACCAAAAAAGGTGCTGCTGCATCTGCACATCCAGGTCCACTGGCCAACTATAAGGTACGTACGAGGAAACATGAATGCTGCGAGGAACCCTTGCTGGAGAAGCTTTTTACCATTCTGTGCACATGTTGAGCAATACCCGGTTAATACTAGAATATTCGAAAATGAAAAGCGCTTTAGGAGTAAGTGCTGCGGTAGCGTACTCGCCGGTAGCTGAGTCATATACATAAATATTACGCAATTCCAAAGTATCTGCCCATGCCCATTCCGCGACAGGCTCGAACAATCTGGCGAGATAAAACCTCCCCTAGCGAGGATAAATCCACCCTCGCTGGTTTCAGAAAAATCCCTCGGAACTCGTTTACCCTTATAGGAAAAACCTTGCCTCAGCCTCGGTACCGTTCAAGTACGTAAGGCGGTGGCGGCGTAAGTTTAGCGGTACTACGCGATTATTTGAATCTCTTTTTCCCACTCCACATCCCGCAACGTATTGCGAGTAAAAAGAATTTATCCCAAATGAAATTGCCCGGTGGGCGGATTCCGCATTTTTCCGCCCAAGGAGCACACACCGACACCGTGCAAAAAGTTTCGCCGCGCATTGATAAGGTTTTCCCATTTGCAGACGTGCACAAGACTGAGTTACGTAGGTGTAGGAAGCGAATTCGTATACACGTGACCGACCTTGCGATGGTGTTTTCTTTCTGTTTTCCATCATAATGTCAATTTTTTTCCCAATCGGGAAATTCAATATGCAGGTAAACACTGTGTAAAGCAACCGGTTCGGGTTCATTTGTTTTGTTTTGATTTTCGAGTATTGATAAGAATCCAAGTTCATATTTTTCCCATACTGAAGTTCAAGCGAGGTTAGATTGTTCTTGCACGAGGATTTTGTCTGGTTTATCGAGGTATCGAGCTGCTTCCTGATTTTTTATGATGTATGGTCACAATTTATGTAGGTGGGTTTCATTCGAGGGGAGTATAGGGGAAAAGTTGGGAAATTTTCGAGGTCTTGTGTTTGAAGTATGAATTGAGATGAAAAGAAAAATTGAATCAAAAATTGATGTTTGGAAGCTATACGAACAGATTTTTTTAAAAATGAAAATCATTTTCTATTTTTTCGCGTGACTGCAATTTTTTAGATCATACATAATGAGAAAAAAATCTGCCCATCTTCTTAGACGATCCTAAGGTAATTTTTTTCTCCTGAAAAGCATGATGGGAATTTTTTTAGAATTTTCCACCAGTCTTCAAGGTGAAATTTTCAACAGAAAAAAATCTGATAAAATATAGAGATTTTTCTGAACAAAAGGAATTCAAGAATTTTTGAAAAAAAAACTTCAATTTAGATTTTTTTTAAAATTCTATTTTGTTTCAAAAATTTTTTTTCCAATAACTAATTATTAGGTATATTTGAAGATTGAGATTTAAAAAAATATTTTCTGATTGGATTTTTTGAAAAAATATCCCTGCTAAATTGTTTCTTCTTATATGAACTAGATTTTTTCTATGAGAATTTTAAATTAAATAAAAATGTCAGTTCTTCTTGAGAATTTTTATAAAAAATTATTTTTACATTTTTTACATCAGTTTTTTTTTTTTTTTTTTTTAAGAAATTGAAAAAAGATGAAACGACTTTTTCGAAATAGGCTGTTTAATATTTCTGAGAAATTTTCCTAAACATTTTTAAACAATTTTTAAACCAAGTATAAATACGCTTAATTTTGTTGCAAAAAATCCTTCATAAAAAGGGTATTTCCCAGGATTTTTTAACTTTTTTTTTTTTTTTTTTTTTTTTTTCATAAAAGAATTTTGAATTTTACGCTGGAAATTTTTCAAAAAAACTTCCCTTAAATTTTTTTTTTCCAAAACTATTTTTGTTCTGCGTTGAAGAAAAATATAGTTACCTAATCTTAAAAAGATCATGAAAAGTTTTTTCAATAAAAAGCTCAAGAATTCATCAGATTTGTTTGAGATTTTTTCAACTAAATTTTTCAATGAAAGAATTTTAATTTTTAACGATATTTTATAAAGAATGTTTTGCTGAAAATTCTTCTCAAAAATGTTTTTAAAACATGATTTTTGCAAAGAATTTTTCCAAACATAAATAAAAAAAGATTTTTCTTCCAAAAAAAAAAAAAAAAAAAAAAAAAAAAAAACTCACAGAATTTTGCTGAAAAAAGAAGAAACAGGAAAGTGTCAAGACCATAAAAATGATAACTGTATTAATGATAGACTATAGTAATTTATGTGTAATTTTACTGTAATTCTAAAAATTACAGTCATAATAATTTTACTTTGGTTGGGAAGTTCTAAGTATTTCTTTAAAAAAAACACCAACTTAGGTAGATGCTTATTCTGCAATTTTTTTTTTTTTTTAATAAGTATAGGTCATAGGGACACATAGAATTCTTCAATGAGAAAATTTCAATTTTCATCTCTCTAAGAATTCTAGTGAAAAATTAAAATTTTCAAAATAAAATCCAAAGATTCCTCAACCAGTTTTTATGAGATTTTTTTCAAGAAAAATTTTTAGTGAAAAATTTTAAGTTTTGCCTAGAAATTTCATGAAATTATTTTTCAGAAAATTCTTATTATTTTTTCAAACAGAATTTTTAGGAAAAAAAAATTCTGAAAATATTTGTATAAGATTCAACTTTTTAGAAAAAGATAATTTTTTTGAAAAAAAATCTTGGAATAAACGCTTATTCTGCAATTTTATTTTTTCGATAAAGAATTTTTCAATGAGAAAATTTCAATTTTTATCAGGAATTCTTATGGAGATTTTTTTAAAGTTAACTACCTATTGAAAATAGTTTTTAAATAATTTTTTTAATATCAAGTTTTCAAGATGTTTAAGAATTTTTTTTTCAAGATTTCAAGGGGAAAATATCAAAAAAAAAAAAAAATAATAATAATTAATAAATAATAACCTATAACTAATTATAAATAATAAATATCTAATAAAATAAAAACACGGGAAGAAAAATATGAGATACCTTACCAAAAAAATGCATACCACCTAAGATTTTGTAGAAGGAAATTTTTTAAGACTTTGCAACAGGTTTTTACACTGAAAAAAAAAAAATGGATTGTAATGATTCTGGGCAAAACACAGTAATTTTAGGACACGTCGCCAATTTTAGAATCATTCCGGTGAAAAACAGAAAAGATTCAGTTCAATTCCAGAATGATTACGGAGGAATAGAACTGAATCTTTTCTGTTTTTCCGTAATCATTCTGGAATAGAACTGAATCTTTTCTGTTTTTCACCGGAATGATTCTAAAACTGGCGACGTGTCCTAAAATTACTGCGTTTTACCCAAACTCATTACGGTTTTTAAAAATTAATTTTTTTCAGTGTATGAGATTTTGAAGTTTTTGTTTTCCAAAAAAAATTTATAACGAAAAAATTTTATTCCCAACTTGAAATAATATTTATAAATAATTTTTTGGAGAAATTTCTTTTATAATAATTAATTTTTTAAAACAACATTTTTATGATGGGAAGCATTATTCAATTTTTTTTTCAAATTTCTTATTTTATTTTATTTTATTTTAGGAATTAAAAAAAAAAAAAATTGAATAGGCATTTTGAAGTTCAAAGCATACAAAAGATTCCCGTTCATTTTCCCGAATCCATCGTCCCGAAGGACGTTTTCCCGAATGAAAAAGTTCCTGAAAGTTGTTCTGCCGAAAATTTTTACCCCGAATTTTTTTTCCCGAATCACTCTCTCTTGAACATCACTAAATCGGGAAATTGTCCTTCGGGACATTGAGTTTGGGGTTAATTTAGTGAAGGAAGGGATATGGTACATACCGAAATTATTACTAGGACTTCAATCTATAACTTTTTAAAAAAAATTTCTTCAGTTGCGGAGGCCTACCCCCCCCCCCCCCCCATCCCTCCCTAATAATTCATAACTTTTCAAGTATCTAACTCATTAATTTTATTCAAGTCATATTATGCGAAATTGAAGGGAAGGGAGGGGTTCTTTAAACCTTATTTTTATAAATTTTCTTAATTTTCAATCTTACAGCAATTTTTTTCATTTTTTCCTATTTTTAATATTTGCGTACCTAACTAACTACTTACTTGATTTTTTCTCTTTTTTCCCCTATTCTTATAAAAGTTTTGGCTGAAATCCCCCCTTTAAAATACAAAATCTACTATCTTCCCTATCAAAAAAATTAGTTGATATTGCACAAAATTTAAATCATATGTTTCTTCTTGAATTAATTTTTTTTTAATTTTTAATTTTTGAATTGAGTTAAATTTTGTTTTGATTTTATTTTTATTTCATTCTTAATGATCCAAAAAAAATCCAAATCGTTCTCCCGAGTGGTGTATTTTTTTCTGTGAGCCATTACAAACCATGCCTATACCTACAGATTATTTTCATTGCAAAAAATGTCACCCAAGTGGTCGCTACCTGCGCCTTTACACGACCATACCAGCAACAACACCTACAGCTTAGGACTGGTGCGAAATTGCGAACCAACTCGTGGTCGTGGGCGATAATGTTTCGGTTAAAACACGTTGTACCATTTAACACGATTTAATCCCCAGCGTGTAATTACTCAATTTGTGGAATTTCCACCAATTCGTAGCTATTCGTTTCTGTGCCATTCGCATCGCTCCATACTTTGATTAAAATATCAAAAGGATTATCATTTACCTAGGTATAATATCTAGCACGTTATTAAATTAATGGCACCGCGCACTCATCGTCGAGCCGAACAACATTTTAATTTTTCTAATGGTTCGTATACCTAATTTCTAGTTATTTTCACCGTCTCATCTACACGACACGATGGGTAATTGCCCGGTATTATCGAGCATTTACCATATTTATGCGTTTATTTTTCCAATTCACAGCCTCACAGGTCCATGCATATAGTGAGACGAAGTCGGAATTAGATGTATAAATGTCGTCGTTAGTTCCATTTAATAGCGTTTATTATTGGAATTTAAAATTAAGCTGGGTTGCATATGGTTGGACGAGATATCGAAGGCTGAGGGGTGGGCGGGGGGAGTTTGGGACGGGTGCTAGTCGAGAAATTAATAATAAACGATTTGAAATATATGTGTGAGACTGCGAGTATGAGGGGGAAACATATAAGATATTAAAATCGGTCTCGTCTTGCAGTCTTGGGACAAATATTAATTCGCATTCTAGTCTCGAGAATTTTTCAATTTAATTTTCCTTCGGATGCGAAATTAATTACGAATTGACTCGTTCATAGAATGCATAAATTTTATATTGACACGATTTAATTGAAGACAATTTTCTTCTTTTATTCTCTTTACAGGTAATCAATATACACTTATCATCTATAAGAAATAAGTACGAATTTTTATACGAAGAGGACCCGGACACTCCAAATGAGGAATTCGATTTGGTCTCCGCGCAGCACTCAAACTGCAGGCGAGAAATTATAATGATGATAGACCTTTGCACACCGCGACGACGACTACGACGACCAAAGAGAGTTGCCAAGGTTAAAAAAGAGGTAGCAGATTTTAGCTTTAAGAAACAAATCATAGCCACACCCTTATATCGATCGTTCTTATTATATTCGAAATGGTAACGTCGAAGGGACGTATAAGAAGGGAGTCCCTTTTTCAATTTTACTTTTTTTTTCTCCTGCCGCGCGCCGCTGCGGTGTTCAGCTTTGTGTGTGTGTTCCCATTTTGGGATAGGAGTAAAACGCGTGTACACCTTTCTTTGGTATTAAAACTTATCCCTTCCGAAGTAAAACTCGTTTAATATAGTTTCTCAGCCAAGTTAACATTCTTTCGAGTACGCAATTGGCACCAGTAGGCAGAAATGGTCGGTTATAAGCGTCATTTTTTCAACTCGCAGCGAAAACTTGGCCTATATTCGGGGAGCACTGAATTTGTAAAAAATGCCAACTTGAACTTACATGCGGTATAGCAGATGGCATCGGAATGACGTATTTCAAGCTCGTAACTTTATGAATAAGCATAATCGTGTTTGAAAGTGTCGCGAAAAATAATATACTGATAATTTCGACACTAGGTAGGTAAATATTATTTACGATAGGTTATATACTTATGAAAATACTTGAGGGTTTCTTGGAAACCTTATCTTATACTTACAAGGTATAATTATATTTTCAATCAGTTTGAACTTGAAATAAACTCTAAAGAGTTGCAAGGAGCAAGGGAGAAGGGGTATGACGAGAAGTGAGATTTCCTTATTCCGAGTTTGTACCAGATTTTTACCATCATCGTGATTAATACTAAATTTTTACCATCACGATGATGGTAAAAATCTGGTAATTACTTTGCTTGATGGTAAAAATTTGGTAATTCCAAAATTACTGTGTTTTGCCCAGAATCATTACAATCCATTTTTTTCAGTGCAGCTTTCATCGACATTTTCACCATTTTTTTCTCTAAATCAGTAAGCTCCATTTCAGCTCGATGTTTTTCAATAGCACAATAATAATGATAATAATTTGAAAGGAATAATGACATCACATGGTGATATAATGAAATTTATTTTATTTATATAATAATACCTACAGCACATATTTACATATTTAGTGAATAATGATAGTAATAATAAGAAGAAAACAGTAAAAATCGCAGGTGAACTATTTTTTTTTTATCTGATCTCACAATTTTTTGACTTTTTGAGATTTTCATATTTAAAGAAAATTTTTCCAATTTTTGATTTCATGAGTGATGAGAAAAGTTACGTGGCCCTTTCCCCTTCAAATCATAAGAAAAAAACATAAAAATACAAAAAAAGGAGGAATAATATTGCTGTAAATTCTGAGAGGAAAAAAAATATGTATTAAAAAGAAGAAAAATAGAAGAAAATGCAGGAATTGAAAGATTAAATTTTTAGAGGCGGCCGCGATACATAGACACATAGATTCATAGATATATATTTTTGTAAAACATATTATCTTAACGCCATGACCCTAAAAATTAAAGTATCAAATTTAAAAAAACTTGCCTTTCACTTCTTCTCCATTTCTAGTAATACAACGCACTGAATTCAATTGAAATTTAATATCGAAAGATATTTTGCAGAACCACGCATGCAATTAAAATTACAACCGAGTAGGGGAAATTATGAAAAAACAATAAAATTTCAGTAGCTAGTAAAATATTTTTCTATAATATTGGAATCAAATTGCACACTACTTACACGCATTGCTTGGAATTGAGCCAGAACGTTCCGGTTCGTGAAAAATCTAAGTAACTACACTACGTAACCTATATTAAATTTGATCAAAATTTGAACAAAAAAATTCTTCTGATTTTTTTTTTTTTTTTTAGTTCTATTGAAGTAGATATAGATAATTTGAAAACGATGTCAAATTTTTAAAGAAATTTTTACGAATATAGTTTAGAAATTGAAAAATAATATTAGATACTTAATCAAATTTTTATCTCATTATTTTTGAAAAAAAATTAACTGTCGTCGGATCTTATTAATTTCGAATCTACGCTGGATGATCTAATTTTTTGGAAATAGAAAATTTTTCAATTTTTTAGAGAAAGAAATCTCAGTTTTTTGAGATAGATAATTAGATACTACCTATATTTGTATGAATGTAGCTAGAAATAAACTCGGCGCTTCGCGCCTCGCCAGGGCTGGGCTTCGCCCCCTGGACCCCCCTGGTTGGCTCTATTTCCACACTACGTTTGAAAGTATGAAACATAGTATATGCTTTTACTTCTTGACAAAATGTCTAAAAATCACGAATAATAATTTCCACGGAAATTTAAAAGTCTAAAAAGTATACCTAATAAAAAAAAATTCAAGTTTCAAAATGTCTGAAAGTCATCTTTCTAAAAAAATAATAAAAAGTCACGAATATTAATTTCAATGGAAATTTAAAAATCTAAAATTATAATAAATAAAATTTATAAAAATTTAAAAAATTTCTTTAAAAAAAAGTCATTAAATTTATTAAAAAAATTCCAAGTTTCAAAATGCCTAACAAAATGTCTGAAAGTCATCTTTCTATTTTACTTATAAAAAAAATTCCAAATTTCAAAATGGCTGAAAGTCGCCTTTCTAAAAAAATTTCCAAGTTACAAAATGTCTGAAAGTCATCTTTCTAAAAAAAAAGTGTAAAAGTCACAAATATTTGATTTCCATAGAAATTTCAAAATCTAAAAACTATACTTAATAAATTGGTCTCCGCAATAAAAATTAAAAAATTTCAAGTTTAAAAATGTCTGACAAAATGTCTGAAAGTTATCTTTATAAAAAAATTTCCAAGTTTCAAAATGTCTGACAGAATGTCTGAAAGTCATCTTTCTAAATAAAATTCCAAGTTTTAGAATGTCTGACAAAATGTCTAGAAAATGACTAAAAGTCATAAAATTCCAAAAAAATTTACAAGTTCCAAAATGTCTGACATAATGTCTAAAAAATCGAATTTATTAAAAATTTTCTGTTTTTTTATGTCATCCAAACCTAACATAATGTAACCTAACCTAACCCAATAGTGTCGGATTTTGGGGTCGTTTTTTTCCATTTTGGTCTCCGTAAAAGCATAAGTATACTATGCTAAATTATTATTGTTCCCAAATATTTTGAAAAAAAAATACATTTTTTTGAAGAAGAAAATTTCCATTTTACTGAAATACTTAGGCCTGCTTACAAATAAAAATCGTTCAATTTTTTTGGAAAAAAGAAATAGTTGAAGTCAAAAAATTCTCTTTTTTTGGAAAAATTTTTTAAATTTTTTGGAGATAAAAACTATTTAAAATTAAATCTCTCAAGTACCTATTTTTAGAGAAAAAATTGTGATTTTTTTTTAGAAAATAATCTTGATTATAAGTATTGTTTTAAATATTTTGGAGCGAAAAAAAATCAATTTTTTGTTTTAAACAAAATCTCATTTTTAAAGAAAAAATTCTCAGTTTTTTTGAAAAAAATTCCAAATCTCAATTTTTTGAAGGAAAAATATTTTTCAAATTCTTGGAGAAGAAAAAGAATTCTTAATTTTTGTAGACGAAAATCTCTTATTCTCAAGGCAGAAGAAAAACAATTGTCAAAAAAATCTTTGAATTTTTTTTGGAATGAAAAATACATCTATTTTTTTAGGACCATCCCTTCAAAAAATTCTCATGTCTTATTGCCAAAAAAGGGTTTAAATTGAAGAAATTATATTGATTTCTTTTGTTTTGTACCTAAAGTCTTAAATAATAATAATTTTTTTATTGATTAACTTTTATTATAAAAATTAATTTCCCAAAGTGCCACAAAATTGTATAGATATAGAATTAATTATTTTTAATTTTATATGTTTTCAAAAGCCTATAAAATATCAAACATTCAGCCATAAAAAAGATTTAAAGTTATTTACCAAAAATGGAGAGAGGGAGGACTAACAAAATAATAAATTGCGGAACAATTTTCATTTTGGGGTTTTGACATGACTTTGGCCTAAATTTTGGATCAAAATGCGTTCCGCTTCATAATTTTTCTCAGTTCGAGCACTGTAAGGTACACTCGGTGGCGTGTTGTGCATGTTTTCCTCCTAGAATTTAGGAGGCCCCCATTTTGAGGACCTTACAACTATTAGATACACAAAATTGAAAAAAATCAGTTTAAATAATTACTTAGGCCTATATTGAATTTAAAAAAAAAAAAATTCGTTTACTCATAAATTCATAATAAGGTTAAATTATAGACAAAGGTATATAATATTTTTTATTCCAAGTAGATTGAGAATTTTTTTTTTAGAAATGTTGGGTGTGTAAAGGGGGAAAGGGAGAAAGAGCCTATACCATATACCTACATTCTAGCCTCACTTGCAATAACTTTCATTCTTTTTGTGTCAATCGTTGGTTATTAATTATTGTGGTTTATTTCATTTTGGTACAATTGGATGCTATCGTTAAGGTACGTTCTCATCAGCAAAACCTGAATTTTTTGCTATGATTTATAAAAAATTAAGTTACTATAGGTATAATAGGTAATACCTACAGTTATGGGTCTTTCTAAGGAAAGGCTATATCAAGGGATGGGAAGATGTAGGTGATTTTGGCCTACGACGCGACGTCTTTTTTACTTCCATCCTCTTTGAGGTGGGTGGTACCTCGAAAAAACACGATTTTCACTTTTTATGCTTAGTTAACAGGCATTTTTCAGCTAAGGAAAAAATTATTCTAAAATTAATTATTTTTATTTTTAAAAAATTTACAAAAATTTTCTTAGTAGAAAAAAATTAAATAGGTATCTAATTTAAAAAAAATTATCCAATGAAAAATGACAATTTTATAATTCTCATCACTGACTGTGATTGTTATTTCGGTGGCAGAGTCTACCATTCGTTCACTACTGAAACTCGTACTTCTTTAATTTACATTATGTGCACGAACTTTCGTTCAGTTTTCGCTGACATTTTTGGCACTCCCTTCCGTTCTAAGGCGAGGTTTTATTTTTTCGGAAAGAACTTTTCATTATGGGTCATAATGGAAGTAAAGTGAAACCCCATCCGAAGTGTTATACTATTTAGCAGCGTCCAAATTAAAGTTTTTGTGCCTCGAGAGGCAATTGAGCGAGCGAGAGAGAGAAAAAGTAATTTTCTTCTTTTCTTTTATATACTACGTAGGTACCTTTGTGTAGGTATATTTTTCATACAACTATTTCGCCTTATCTCGAAGGGTTTTCAACTTTTCAACCATCATAGATACACGTACGAATATTCGAAGGCGAATTTCGTTCAAATAAATTTTATGTATTCGTATTTAGTTTTTCAAAAAACATAGATTTAATGGAATTAAAGATTATTATCGTTTCACGACGCTAGGTATGATCTACGTACGTTTATTAATAAATTAAACACGGTGGAAAAAAACACCGAAAAATTACAGCAGAGAAAAAGTTGGGTAAATTATGCGCTTCGTTTCCTGATTATTACATAATTCAAATAGATAAAAATCGCGCCCAACCAAAAAATGCCAAGTTTTTTCAAATGAAAACACGCGTTTTTGGTACATTGTTGTTTACAAGTTGCGCGTTCATTTTGTTATTATGTCATCTTGGCCGAATTTATAGAAGGCGTGCTGGCGTTAAAAAATATTATTTACGAGCTGGTTTCAAATTTGACATAGTGTCGATATAATTTACCAAATCGCGGCGTTAACCTCGCAGCGTGAAGCTCCCGTATGGAGTAGAAAGTTTTTTTTTCCTATATCGATGCGGAGAAAATGTATCGAAGATTCGAGGGTGGCTTTGTAACTGGTTTTTAGGTGTCGGTGAAGATTAGGTAACCCATTACCAGGTGATTGGTTTTTTTTTTACAGGAGAGTACAGTACGTGTATATTAATGGTTGTAAAAATACTTATATGATCTCTTGTGTTTTAGGAGAGTTCAGCAGGGTTCAAAGGAGTAATTGAATTTTACATAACATGTGGAGGGGAACTTGAGAAAATAGTTGCAGAATCGAATGAGACTGGGGTGGTTGGAAGGCATGAGGAAATCTCGTATTCTCTGATCATAATCTTTGGATGCTGAATTTTATTTTTGGAAATTTTGTGAATTTTTAAAAATTGTAGAAATTTTTAAAGTTTGATAATTTTTTACGATTTTATTACCCATACCTAGTGAAGAAAATTTTTAATAGATACCTAATAAAAATTTAAAATTATGAAATTTATGAATTTTTTGAAATTTTATCAATTTTTAATTTGATCTAGGTATGTACTTTCAAGTCAGCTCAATTTCCTAAAAATTTCAAATAGTTATTCGATTTTCAAAGGTTGATAAATTTTTACGTAGTTACAATTTTAATATTTCTGCAAATTTTTCAAATTTGGTAAAAATTCCAAATTTGATCATAGTTTTTTATTTTATTAAATTGTATATATATATTATTATATTGACAATTTTTTATAGTTTGTTTTGGTATTTTAATAAATTTTCCAAATTTACAAGAAATTTAAAATTGGATCCTTTTTCAATTATTGATGCAAAAAATTCACTTCGATAGAAATTTTTTTTAAAATTTTCATTGCAGGATTGCCAACTTTAAATTTTTATAAAAAAAATCAAAATTTCCTAATTTTTTTATGGTAAAAATTAATTTTTTCATTAAAATTAAGAATTTGCCACCTTGCAATAAAACATATAATTTTTTTTTCTATAGATAAGAATTTTTTGCATCAATATACGTCAGCAATGTAACTACGTCTATCCCTAATTTAGAGTTTCTATATCTTTAAAAAATATTTTAAAATGTCTGAAAAAGGGCCCCCAAAGGTATCGAATTTAGAAAGAAAAAAAAATTCCCAGTGCTTTTCATTGCCACCCCAAAGCAATTTTGCAAAAAAACACATTAATCCAAGAAATAGCACAATAAAAAATATTTTTTAAAAAACATCACCAATCTAAATACCTTTTTTCAAGCACCTTTCCCCATCAGAATAGTTGCACCATCATCGCTGTCTCGATGACACTATAAAATCATAAATCACTCGACATAGATACGTTTTCACAAAGCCATAAAAAAAATACCACGTATCTACGGAACAAGCTACACTCGAGAACATCTCAATATCGAAACAAGTTCGTTGGTCTTTGTACCGTTGTAATTGACTGAGAATCAATTGATATTAAGTCTAAATTATTGTTTACCTATAAAACAAGTTGTTAATTTATGCCGAGTCGTAAAACCGCGAGGAAAAACTCTCGTTTGGGGCTCGATTAGATGAAGTTTTTCGGCAATCGCGCACAGATAAATATCTGCCAACTAAAAAAACCTACCGAGACGATCTGCATATGGAAAATTTATCTGCGAGAAATGCATTTTTTGATGAAAAAATGGAAAATATCATACAAAATGAAGGAAGAAAAGAAGTACTCTCATTATGAATACCCATGTGATATCGAGAACTCAGTGGTGCCTATTGCAATAATTTTACGGTTTTTTTTTGTGTTTTTTTTTTACCAAGTTTGGAACTTGTCTCTGTTGGACGCCATTCAATTTTTTGTGTCACTTCTGAACAAATTTCTTACTCTACTAGATTTTTCAATTAATTCTTGGAAAAAAAATTCTTATTCTGTATTTTCTTGGAATACAAAATACTTATCACAGTTTTTTCACGTATAAAAAAATTGCTTAAATATTCTGATTTTGTGTGAGAAGAATCTATGATTTTTTTGGAAGAAGACCCCCTCCAATTTTTTAAGAAAGGACAATTTCAATTTTTTTTGAGAAAAAATTTCAACTTTTTGAAATGAAAGTTACATGTTTACCATTACCTAACTAATCTCTATTTTTTTAGAGAAAAATTTCAACAAAAAAAAATCCATTTCTTTGGAGTGAAAACATTTTTAAACTTTGTGAGGTAAAAAAACTTACCATTTAATTTTTACAGACAAAAATTTCACGATTTTCGAAAACAGCAGTAGCGACCGCTGCTGCTAAAATAGCGATTCCCGCACTCCCTCTTAGTACTATTTTTTGGGGGGATTAAATAAGTGTAAGTTTAAATTCAAAATGTTAAAAATAATTTTTTTTCGTGACATTATTAGGGTTTTTGAATTTTGATTATATGATTTATTATTAAAATTTTGATTAAAATTCAAAAATATAAAACTGGGCGCTTCGCGCCTCGCCAGGGGGACTGAAGACATACCACACACACACACACAAAATAAAATAAATAAAAATAAGAATAAAATAAAAAAAAATAAAAGAAAGAAATAATAATAGAATAAGATTAATAATCAGAGCTTGGCCCGAGGCAGACGGTGATTGCCTCGAAGGAATTCTGCATTCCATAGCTTCCGGAGAACTTCAGTCATATAAAGTCGATGTTCTTCATTATGAACATCCAGTTGAGATGATGGGCGGCCCCTAGCATATAAGGGGCAACTGGTGAGCACATGAGAACCTAATGTAACCTAACCTAACCCAACATGTCGGATTTTGGTCTCGGATTTTAGTCTCGGATTTTTGGGTTGGATTTTGGTGTCGTTTTTTTTCATTTTGGTCTACGTAAAAGCATATTATACTATGCTAATTTATTTAAAACATTTCTAAATTACTTAATTAAATAAAAGTTTTAAAATGTCAGAAAGTCATCTTTCTAAAAAAATTTCCAAGTTTCAGAATGTCTGACAAAATATCAGAAAGTCATCTTTCTAAAAAAAATTCTAATTTTCAGAATGTCTGACAAAATGTCTAAAAAAATGTCTAAAAGCCATAAAATTTCAAAAAAAATTACGTTTCAAAATGTCTGACATAATTTCTCTAAAAAATTGAATTTATTAAAAATTTTCTGTTTTTTTATGTCATCCAACCCTAACCTTTTTTTTTTTTTTTTTTTTTTTTTTTTTTTTTTTTACGAGGATCCCCACTTCGGACTTGCCCGATGGGGAAACTTTATTACACAATATTTTAACATGACATATCTGTTAAAGAGCCCCTTACCAGTAAGTATGCTGGGTACTCAATAACAGAATGAGTGTTTAGTTTAAACAACTTATAAAATAAATTTAAAATCTTAATCTTATCGACGGTCCTTACAATCTTGTTGTTATTCGGTTATCTAGTTTGTTATGGGAATTGGTATTTCTGGTATTGTGAGTTCATAATTTCTTTACAGAACGTTTTAAAGTTTGTAGTATAGTACTTGAGAGGGGAGTTTTTATTGTTGTCATCTATTGAATTTATGAATTTGGTTCTTTCATCGATTAAGTCGGGACATTCATAGATAAGGTGCCAGGAGTCTTGTATAGGGTGTCCGCAGTGACAAGCTTGGTTATCTGATTTTTTAATTTTATTGAGATAATTTTGAAAGTTTCCATGAGAGGTAAAGATTTGTGATGTTGTATAATCAAGGTCGAAATTTGAATCGTAATATAGTTTGAGATTGGGTACAAGTTTTTTAGGGATTTCAGCTTTTTCTGTGGTGTTCATTTCGATTTGAAAATTTTGCATAGCCCATGTTTTTAACAGTTTTTTAAGTTGATTTATCGAGACATTGTTGAAAGTTTTTTCCTCTGATTCATACTCTGTAAGTTGTTTTATTTCGAGAATGTTGTTAGGGATTACAATTTTGATGTTGAAGCTTTTGTCTGTAACTTTTTGTATTTCTGGAAGAGGTATGATAGTTTGTAGGGATAAATTTGGGAAATATATGTTCTTTTGAGCGCAGTATCTGAGGTTTCTGATAATTACATCGAGTTCTAGAGGAATACTTTTTGAAAGCATGAATGCAGCTTCATAAGAGATAGTTTTGTAAGCCATGATTATGTTTATACAGTATATTCTTTGGATTTTTCTGATTATATTGATATTCTTTTTTAATATAATTCTGTTAATGAAAATAGAGGAGCAGTATTTGAAAAGTGAAGCTATTGTTGATTCAAACATTATTTTCCGTGCCCAAGATTTTTGTCCCCATGTGTTGTTGCAAATTTTTGATAATTTTTGGAAGGTTTTAATTGATTTGTTATAGAGGTATTCAAAATGTTGAGTAAATGTTAGTTGTTCATCAAAATATACACCGAGAAATTTAAAGTTATCTACATGTTGGATTTCGGTTTCATTAATTTTAATTTCAGGAAGTATATAATTGCTGGGTTTTTCGTAAGTAAAAATAGAGTAGCTGCATTTATTTAAATTTAGCTTGAGATCTGCAAATTCGATGTAATCATTAATTTTAAATAGGGTTTCGTTTACAATTTCTTCAAGTTCTTCGATAGTATCTGCTGAGACTGTTACTGTATAATCATCTGCGTAGCCGATTTTGTGAATAGTTTTATTTTTGAAGGGTATTTCGAGTATTTGGTTAAAGGATATATTCCAAAGAGTGGGGCCTAACCTCGAGCCCTGAGGAACTCCTCTTCTAACGGTTCTCTTTACTGTTATATTGTTTTGTGTGAATTCGACTTCTCTGTTTTTGAGGTAAGTTATAAGGATGTTGATAATGTATCGAGGAAATCTGTAGTATATAAGCATATTAAAAAGGTGTCTGTGAGAAATGTTATCGAAAGCCCCTGAGATATCGTGGTTTATGACGGCCGTATATTTATATTTTTTCCTGTATTTGTAAATAATGTCTAGAAGTTTATTGGCTGCTGTTTCGGTGGACTTTTTGGGTACAAATCCAAATTGGTTCTTTGATAAATATTTATTTTTTGTAAGGTGTTCGTTGATATTGTTGAGAATAATTTTTTCGAGTAATTTTCCAAAGGTAGGTAATAGAGATATAGGTCTGTATGAACTTGATAAATTTGGATCTTTGTTAGGTTTCAAAAGAAGAACTAATTTTGCGATTTTCCAGATTTCTGGGAAGTAGTTGAATTTTAGGCAAGTGTTTATTATTTTTGTAACAAGTTCTGGATGATAAATGTTTAAAAGTTTGAGAGTTTTGTTGTCGATTAGGTCTTTACCTGGTGCTTTTTTGTTGTTTAGTTTACTAATAATTTTCCTAATTTCGATTTCGTTAGTTTCTGGAAATTCTTGAGGTTGGAAGTGGTCTGGGATAAGGTCTGATAAAGTATGTCCAGCTGGAAATACTTTGGGAGGAGGATCTGGAAATTTCTGTTTGAGTAAATATTCCAAGTATTGAGTTTCGTCTTCAATTAGGTTACCTGTATTTTCATCTTTTAGTGGTGGGATGCTAATTTTTTCATTTATTTTGTCATTTACGAGTTTGTATGGAAGAGTCCATATCTTCGAGTCTGAACAGAATTTTTTCCACGCTTCTTTTTTAGCTTTAATGATTTCTTTTTGGTATTGTTTTTTGGTCGATTTATATATTTGTTTAGCTATGTTTATTTCTTGGTTTGTTTTGAATGGATTGTTTTTAATTTTTTTGTAGTTTAGTATATCTTTGTTGTTTTGTTTTCTTAGTTTTTCCAAATTATCATTCCACCAGTTTTTAGTGCTATTTTTATATTCGACTTCTATTATAGCTTCTTTTTGCGCTTCATTTATTAATTTAGTAAAGTTTTCGAGATAATTTTCTAATTCGTCTTTGTTTTGGGGTTCAAAATCGGGAAAGATAATATTTTCTATTGCTTCTTTTAATTTATCTGTATTGTATCTGAAGAAAGTTGGTGGAGTAAAGGTTGGTTTTTTATCAATTTTAAATTTTATATAATAATGATCACATAGAGAATCTTCATTTTCTAGAATTTTCCATTCTTTAATGAGGTTGTTTTTATTGGTTAAGGTATAATCAAGAATGCTGTTATAGTTGTTTCTGAAAAAGGTTGGTTTATCTTCGTTTACTATTGTTAAATTATTATGTATTATAAAGGTATCAAAGTCTTCATCTCTTACAGTATAATTTTTATGAGCATTGCTCGGAAAATATTTTGAGTGGAAATTTAGATCGCCTGCTAAGATGATTTTTTCTTTTTTGTATTTATTTTTCAATTGTGTTATTTTAATTAAATTATTTTGAGGTGGTTTATTAGGTGAGAAATATGTTGAGAAAATGTTAATATCGTCTATTTTGATATGTATTAGATTATCTATGTTTTGTGGGATTTGAGTATGATTAATATCTTTTTTGATGGCCAGAACTGTTCTGTCGTTTACATATATTTTATAGTTTGAGATTTTAAGTTTTGTATTAGGTGGAATATAAGGTTCAGAAATGAAAATTATGTCTATTTTGTGATTTTCCAAAATTTTGGGGAGGATTTGTTGAGCTGTTTTTTGGTGGTTTAAATTACACTGAAGTGCGTTTAGTGACATTTAGGTAAGTCGTAATTGGGTTAAGTAAATATTGTCATAATCAGGTAAGTATACATCAATTAAATCAGCAATTGAGACATTGTCTACAATTACTGCCCAAATATCACAATGAGATTACTGTAACTAGGATTTACCATATTAATCATAAATTAGGTATTAGGTAAGTTACAGTTAGTATAATAATTGAATAAGTTATCGAGAAAATTATGAGCTATCAACTCGATAACAGCGAATTAAGCACATATTAACAATACGACAACAAAGCGAAACAAATTCAACCGACATAGTCGGCTGGCGGCTGAGAAATGTAGTCGGTGTTTTTATAAGTTCTCTTAAGTTCATCTTCGAGTGCGTGGCAGCGACTGTCATTGAAATGATGAAAGATGTTATATTCCGCAAATTCTGAGCCTTTCTTTTTGCAAATTGCTTCGACACGTTTGTTTCGACTATCGCATGCGGGACACGTTGGATCTTCATCGATTCGATCAAATCTAGGTTTCTTACAGGGGAATTTCTTCGTATGTAAGTGGCCAAACTCTTTGCAGTTCGAGCACCTGCGCGGTTTCGTTTGGTCGAATACTTTACTCACAAGCCATCCGATATTTATTTTTCCACGACACATCAAGCGACGCCAGACCCACGGTTGTACAGTTACCGAGGCTGAGGTATAGTCACGATTTGCGGCTTTTTTAAAAATAAAAACATTGAGGGGCTTATAGCCAGTTTCCTCGTATATTATATCTCGAATATCGTCTGCGGTTACGAAGTCTTCAATAGGGTATAATGTTAGGTTGGGAAGTAAGGGTTTAAGAAATCTTAATTCAATATCGTTCTGATCTATTAATTTACGGAAATTTTCGACATCGAGTTCGGATTCGAATTTAATAGATACGCGACCGTCGGGGTATACGTATCTTTCGGTATATTTTATTCCGTTTTTACGCGGATTATATTTAGACATTAATTTGGCAGTGTCCTTGAGGGTGACACCTTCTTTTACCTTTGCAGCAATGATAACTTTATTCATATTTACTGGTACATGTTTCGGAAGATCGTCTCGAGTATCAGCCATTTCGATGTATGATGGTTTGGACACTTTCCTTGAACCATTTTTCCCGGTAGTGACGTTTAGCGATGGAAAATTGACTCTACGAAGTACATTATCGATCTGTGGTTGGACTTTGGCCTGAATCTGAGCTTCAATCACCTTTACAAACTCGGGGGATTGGAAGCTACGTTGAATTTCATCTTCAATTTTTTGGTTGATATGGTCGACAATGTTCTTAAATTCGTTGGAGCAATTTGTTAGAACTTTTACAAGTTGCTGTTGGACTGCTTGCGGTATCTCGTTGGAAGTTTGACAGATATTTAGAGCTGTATCGATACTTGTTTGAACGTAGGTTATCTTTTTGGAAACGATTAGGTCGGAGTCGGTAGAGCGAGTACGTTTACGACTATGATTTTGACGACTGTCGTTATCTTCTTGTTCCATGGAGTTTACAGATTTGACAGAACTTTTCGACGAGTTAGAGGCTGAACTGGTTACAAAACCAAAAGGATCTTTATTGTAGAGTTTTGGCATGCTGTCTTTCTCGGAATCATCGGTATGCATATTTTCGTCAGCTATATTGGACTTATCGGCTCCGTTTTGGCCGGCCATTGCGGCCGGTGTATTTTAACGGTGTACCAGAATAAGCCAGATTTATAAAACACGATAAAATTAATATTGCTCCGATTCGGATATTTAAACACTGTGAAATTGCTCCGAAAGGTTCGATATATGCTCGCGAGTTTATATGGGTAGCACTACGAAGATTCAACGCATGAACACACAACCGACTCAACGTAACATCCAAACATAACCTCATCCAACCCTAACCTAATGTAACCTAACCTAACCCAACTGTCGTATTTTTGGGTCGGAATTTTGGGCCGGATTTTGGGGTCGTTTTTTCCTATTTTGGTCTCCGTAAAAGCATTCGACGCACTAAGTCCAAAACCTGCTAAGTCCTAAAAAATTGAAAACTGTTTTTTTAATGGATTCATGTTCTGGATGCTCTGCTGCATCAGTAATACTAGAAAATCCTGAAAAAAATGAAAATTTCCCCGAAAAATCGACTTTTTAATAGTTGCTACTTAAAAAGTGGAATTTACATACGAAATTTTCATTTTTTCAAGTTTTTTTGTTGTTGTAATAATCATGCAGTAGTCCTCCAGAACTAGAATCTACAAAAAAAAAAAACATTACATAGACGAAATTTCAAATAAATACCTTAAAAACTCAAAAAATAGAATGTTTTTTCGCTCTCCTGTAAAATTTTCCGAAATGGACTTAACAGGTTTTGGACTTAGTGTGTCGAATACTATGCTAAAAATTAAAATTGCTTAGCTTTTATGCAGAAAAAATCTCTGATCATTAGAGTAAAAAATATCAATTTTTGTTCTGAAATTTCTTGAAAAAAATATTTTTTTTGGGGGGGGGGAGAATATTTTGGAAAAAATATTTTAAAATTCTTTGAAGTTGTTATAATCTCTTGATTTTCATGCAGATTTTTTTTTTTTTTTTTTTAATTTTAGATGGAAAAAATTTCAATTTTTGGTTTTGATTTTTTTGAGGGGAAAAAATCAATGTTTTAGAGAAAACGAATTTTTTCACTTTCTTGGAGAAAAAATTCTTTCAATTTTTTAAGGAGAAAAAATCCCTAAAATATTTGAAGCACAATAAACATTTCTCGTTTGGGCCCTTGGGAAAAAACCGGGCCCGGTTCAAATGCACCCTTTGCACCCTCCCCTTTTTGCCATTACTGTATATACACTGAGAGAAATTTACATGTGAAATTTTACTATAATTTACAAGTTTTTGGATGGAGTCTGGGAATATTGCACTTAATAGTAATAAGTACAATTTTTCTAGACTTCATCTAAAAACTTATAATTTATAGTAATAAGTGCTATACATTTCTCTCAGTGTACCTCATACATAATCTAAATCCATATCGGCATCTCTAGAGAAACAAACACCAATAAAATATTATTTTATCGATCAAAAGGCGTAATTGTATCGCCTTTTAAATCGAGTAATTAATACTAAATACAAACACCATAACGAGCACCACTATCTTATGCATATATAGTTCTTAATTAAGTACATAAAATAACCAATTTTACAGCTCACTTATATCATGGTGGAATTTTAATGACGACGCAGAGACGTAGAAGGGAAAAGAAGGAAGGAAAAAAAAAGGGAAATACGAGCGAAAAAGAAAAGAAAGAAAAAACCAAACCTGACGGTATTAACATATTGTAAATTGCCGGTTAAATTGCAATATCTCAACAGAGAAATACCTTTTATGGTTAATATTCTGTAAATAGAACGGAATTTAATAGCGTTCGTTATTGCCACGAGGTCGTTATTACGGGCATAAAATTTAAATCATATTTTCATTTAAAATACATCACACGCACACGCAGTAGCAATATAGCATACGTATTACATGCCGAATAATTTATACGTACGGTCGAAATGAATGAGCGTTTCATTGATCATTTTTTTTTTTTTTTGTCGAATTTAAACGTCACGTACACGCGGTCTCGTATTGTGGAACGCAACCAAGTATGAATGGAAACGTATGTTTATGTGTGGTGTAAGAACTTGGCGGGCTTTTTTCTTCTTATTTTATTTTATTATTATTATTTTTTCAAGTGAACTCAATTTTCTTCTTCAAGGTGCTCTCCAAAAATTATAGAAATGAATAAAATTACAATGGGAATAACCCAATATGTTGTAGGAAAAACACCAAGTAAAATATTTCCTTAGATATAGGTGCTTAAAAGTTTTCAGTCGAGTTCCACATTTTAAATAATTATATTTTGCAAGTTTTTCAGAAAAAAATTAATACCTGTTCTGATGAAAAAAAATTACCTTTTCCGCGCATTGCCTTCGGCAGCTGAAAATTTAATCCTAGCGTTAGTATGATGCCATCTATCGATTGACGTAGTTGAATCCAAAATCCGAGGTGACGAGTTCGCACTTTTTTTTTTGACAACTTGAAAATTCTGCATTTTTAAAAAATTTCCAAAAAATCAATTTCTCCAGAATATCACCCGAAACTTCGTCTACCCCCTAAAGTCGACCCCTCGAGTCGATTGACACCATTTTTGAAGCGATCTGGAACCTCCAAAAAATGTTGACATTTGCCGTCTGAAGAGATTCCAGTGTGCTGGAGAAACGTCAACTTTTTCTGGAGACTCCAGATCGCTTCGGAAATAGTGCCAATCGACTAGGGGGGTCAACTTTGGTGTACAAACCAATTTTCAGGATTATATCTTGAAATTTAATTTTTTTTTTCAAAAAATGGTTTATTGGAGGCGCGGTTTTAGCCATTTCAAAAATTGAAAAATCAACTTCGGCAGCTAAAAATTTGTTTGTGAGATCTAGGTTGCATGCTCTTTCAGTGAGCCAAATTTCAGCTCAATCGGAGGTGACGAGTTGTCGAAGTTCTCTTGTTAGGTAAGCATTTGTAAACGTTTTCGTAAAGAGATCAAAAATCCTGTTGAATAATTCAAAAATTATTTTCTTGAAATTTTTTCTGATTCTCCTATAGAAGGTGTTAGGCCCTCTGAGGATGGATGTTTTCGGGTTTTTCAAATAGCGATTCACATCATTTCTCAAACATGGAATTGGAGTCCTAAGCAAAATTTTAGAAACCGGTTATCGTTACTTCGGAAAACAAACGATTTCAAACAATTTTTTTGGCGTAGAATTTTTTTATATAAAATAATATAAATAATTATAGGCCTATATTTTTTCAATACTTCAAAAGTAAATTTAGGATATATCAGCTGTGGAAATTTAAAATTTTCTATTACAGTTTTTTTTGTAGAAACATCATTCCAAATTCCAGAAAGTCCTAAATTGTTCAGAGGATTTTTTATTTTTATTTTTTAAAAATTCTAAGATTTTTTTCTCCAAAGAAATTGAGATTTTTTTTTTAGTTGAGAAAACACTTTTTTTTTTCTTTAGTGAAACTAAAAAGGTTTTTAGTTGAGAAAATACTTTTTTTTTCTTTAGTGAAACTAAAAAGTTTTTTTTAAAATTAGAAATTTTATTATTTTTTCTAAGAAATATTTTTTACCTATTTTTTATTTTTTATTTCAAAAAGATATAATTGAAGAAAAGAAAATGAAGCTACATTCAAAAAATAATTGAAAGTTTTCAATTTTTATTTGTAAATTTGCGCATAGCATAAACCCTTTTGCAATTACAGCGCCGTCTGGAGCTATTCCAGTGCGCTGAAGAAAAGTCAATTTTTCCTGGATGCTCCAGATCGCTTCGAAAAGGGTGCCAAGCGACCTGAGAGGTCGACTTTAGTGTACAAACCGATTTTCAGGATTCTATCTTGAAATTTACAATTTTTTTCTCAAAAAATGTTTTTTTGGAAGTGGTTTTACCCATTTTCAAAAATTCGTCAAAAATCGAAAAATCAACTTCGGCAGCTAAAAGTTTGGTTATGAGGTCTGCGTGGCATGTTCTTTCAGTGAGCTAAATTTCAGCTGAATCGCATGTGACGAGTTGGCGAGGTTCCCTTGTAAGTAGGTATTTCCTTAGGTATTGTAATTTTTTAGATTTTTTTTTCCAAACATTCTTAGAAATAATTTCTTAATTGTTTTCAGGTTTTTTTGTTTCAATAGAAAATTTCGTTGAAAAAAATTATTTTTTGAAGAGCTTTTAATTTTTTTTTCAGATTTCAAATAAATTCTTCTTTGAAAAAAATTTTCAAGAAAGTTTTTTGTATCAAAATTTTACCTTCTTGAAAAAAGTTTAAAATCACTAAAGAAGAATTTTTAAAAATTTAAATAAAATTGAATTTATTTGATTTTTAATTTTTTAATTTTCAATTTTTTGAAAATGAATTGAGTCAGGTTTTTTATATATTGCTGACTTTATTCATTTTTTAGATTATTGTTGAATAAAATTTCTCCATTTCTTGAGAAAAATTGAATGGGTAACTATGTTTTTGCTTACAACACAACATTAAATAATAAGTTAAAAGTTAAATTCACAAACTTTAATTTTTTGCTGTCATACCTACCTAATTGATGCTTATTCGAAAAAATTAATTTTTTTATTTTATAGAAAAATGTTGAAAAATTGGAGAAAAATTACTTCCCTATTTCAAAAAAATTTAAAAATATTTTTTCAGAAAAAATTGTTGCTTAGGTATCTACTTGAAAAATTTTCAGTTCCAGAATAATTTTTTCAAATGATCGATTATCCTGCAGTCACTTCAGTAGGTATCAAAATCTATAAAAAAATTTAAGAGTCTTAGATGACGAAGAAAGGGTTGGGGAGGTAAATGATCAGATTACTTTTATACTTTTTTAAAATTACAAAAACCTGAGTACTTATTCAGTCTTCTTATAAGGGCCACTTCAGCTCTCATAGCTCACATTCATTCATAAAGCTCCAAAATGGAGTCATTTCGATTATAGCAACTTTTTCTAGAACCGAGTCAAATATTCTTGGAATAATTCCACTCTGCGAGAAAAAAAAAGGTCACGGTTGATTTGTATTTTGAAAATTGAAACAACAAATCGTATTCGTGTAATATTCGAAGTTAATGTAGCACATCGCACGGAGACGCAAGCAGACGCCGCCGCCGGACCTCGTAAAAAAAATATTTACACGATGGCGTGTGGGATAGAAAAAAACACGTCGTCGCTGTCGCTTCGTACAGAATACACAAAGGTACTGAAGTTGAAAAAACCTCCGCTGTTGCAGTATTCTCTTCGCTGCCGACAATAAAACAATGCTCGTTTAATTATTCAGAAATTCGTACACGATGAAAAAAAAAAGGCGAAGAGATCTCTGCCGTGGCCTGGACCCGGTAGAATTGTGTAATTTTGTAAAACTAGTCGAAAGTGTGTATCTTGGACGTAAAATAAAACGTGTTTTTGTATAATATAACGTTCGCGTTAGCGCTTCGTCTGAAATAAATATACTCGCGCATCTCCGGCCTTTCAGGCAAACTGCCGGAGTACGTGGCGTGGCCAAGTCCGGCGTTGATACGGGGTCGAATAAAGCGTGAATTTGACGCGGGCGGCGGACGAGCGCATCGGGTACGTGCGGGGTTGGGGAGTCGCTTAATGATCGGCCCATAAAATGACGTTTTTTACGACTTATTTCTTGGCAGAAGTTGTGTTGCGAGTAATGCCTCCGCGCCTTGCTTTATACTCGTAGACTTGTTCGCCGAGTAGATAAAGCGATATGTGTGCTTATAGTGCCCTATGCTCTTTTCTTGTACAATTTTAAGCCCGATGCTTTTATACATATCTGTGGTGTGAAACAAAAAGGCTGTATAATTTGGAGAGAAATTTTGACAGAAATCGAGCACCTAAAATGACAAAAGAAGTTTCTCTCAACTTCTCAAGCAGCGACGGCGAGAGGGGGTGGAAAAGTGCACTTGCCCCGAGCCTGACCTAGAGATTTTTGTAGGTATTACTTTAAAAAATCTCTAAAAAAAATAATCACTTATTCTACTCCACAAATTGAGACCAAAACTTGATATTTTTTTTCTCTAATTCTTTTACAAAAAAAAAAAAAAAAAAAAAACACAACAGGAGCAGAAACAGAATATTTTTGCATAAAAATTAAGAGATTTTTACTCCAAAACAATTTTTTAAATTATTTATTCTTTAAAAAACTGTGATTTTTTTTCTCCAAAAAACTGTGATTTTTTTTCTCCAAAAAATTAAGACATTATTTTTTCAATCCAAAAAAACTAAAAGATTCTTTTAAAAAAAAATTAGTGATTTTTTTTCTCTAAAAATAAAGCGAACTAATTAAAAAAAATTGAAATTTTTACTCCGCAAAACTAAAAGATGTTATTTTATTTTTTTAAATGGATAAGACGAATAATAATTGATTTTTCATCAAAAAAGTGAAACTTTTTTTTTTCTACAAAAACTTGAAAAATTTAGGAATTTTTGCTAAAAAAAATGGAGATTTTTTTTCTTCTCCGAAAGTGAAAATATTGTTTCTTAAAAAAAACAACATATATTTTTACATTAAAATAAAAACTGATTTCTACTCCAAAAAACTGAAAGATTCTTCTAAAAATACCTACTTTTTTTCTCCAAGGTAAAAATAAATAATTTAAAAAATACAGATTTTTTCCACAAAACTGAAAGATTTTATTCTATTTCCTTTTAATAAATTAGACGAAAAACATTTGATTTGTTTTGAAAAAAGTAAGACGTTTTTTAAATACAAAAACTTGATAAATTTAGGAAATTTTCTCCAAAAAATAAAAGATATTTTTTACCGAAAAGACCCTCAAAATTCTTATTTTCAAAAGAAATGATGACCAGAAATCATGATTTTTTTTCTTTTCAAAAGTAAAAATAGTTTTCAAAAAAACAAACAAAAAAAAAACAGATTTTTGTATGAAAATTGAATGAGTTTTTTGTTGTGAAAAATTCTTGGAATAAAATTAATTAGATACCTATACCTACCTAATCTTTAAAAATCTGTGAATTTCCCCCCAAAAAATAGTTACTGGATTTTTTACTTCAAAATTTTTTTTTTTTTTTTTTTTTTTTGAAATTAAGAGTTTTATCTTCTCTAAAAATTGACGATTAATCCCCCCCCCCCCCGGGTAAATTTGAAAGATTTTATTTTATTTCTTAAAGGAATGGATATGATTTAAAATAAACGAATTTTCTTCAAGAAAGTGATAAGTTTTTTTATACAAAAATTTGAAAAATTTAGGAATTTTTTCTCCAAAAAAAGGTCTGAATTTTAGCATAGTGGGTATATGCTTTTACGGAGACCAAAATGGAAAAAAACGACACCAAAATCCGTCACGAAATTGGGTTAGGCTAGGTTAAATTATGTTAGGTTTGGATGACATAAAAAACTTGGAAAATTTTTTAAAAATTTGATGACTTTTATACATTTTGTCAGACATTTTGAAACTTAGAAAATTTTTAGAAATTGATGACTTTTAGACATTTTGTCAGACATTCTGAAAGTTCGAATTATTTAGAAAATTAATGACTTTGTAAATAAATTTTATGACTTTTAGACATTTTGACAGACATTCTGAAAAAATTTCCATGGAAATTAATTTTGATGACTTTTAGACGTTTTGTCATGGAGTAAAAGCATATACTATGTTTAATACTTTAAAACGTAGTGTGGAAGTAGAGCCTACCAGGGGGGTCCAGGGGGCGAAGCCCACCCCTGGCGAGGCGCCAAGCGCCGAGTTTTTTAACTTTACCTCAGTCCTCAATCTTCAGGAACTGCATGAACTACGCCATTTTCCAAGAATTATATGTTTTTTTAATCAATGAAAAAAACAAGATTTTTGTTTCTGAAAAAAATATGACCAAAAATCATAATTATTATTTGTCTCAAGATGTAAAAATATTTTTTCTCAAAAAAATGAAATTTTTTTCTGAGTAAAAATCTAGAGATTTCAAACTTTAAAAATTTTTTTAGAGAAAAGTCGGTGTTTTCTTTTAAAGGTAAATCTTTTTTTAATTAAAAAAAAAAATTAAAGAAATAAAATTCACCTAATGGATTTTTACTTTTTTCAAAAACAAATTCTTTCACTCCAAAAAATGTATAATATAGATTCCGTCCACCAAAAAAAATGTACGATCTATGTAATTTCTAAAATGAAATAAGAAGAAGAAGAAGAAAGGTATGACAAAAAAATAAGTTTTTTTCTCCAAAAAAATGAGAAGTTTTTTCAAATTTATATTTCATTCCCATTTGGGGATTTCTTCTTCCAAAGAAATGAGATTTTTTCAACAAGAATTTAAAGAGTACCTAATTATTAGTATTTTTATTACAGCACAAGGGAAAAATTTTTCACTTCAAGAAAATTTCCATTTTAATTTTAATTTAAACAAAAAATTGAGGTTTGTTTTTCTCTAAAAATAAGAGATATCTTTTTCTCCAAAAAATTTTAATATTTTTGAAAAATGAGATAATTATTTTTTTTTAGCAAATTGTGGAATTGAAAAATGTAAGTTGTGAAAATTTTTCAGCGATATTCTCATCAGAGGTAGTTCCAAATTGAGTAAAAATAGCCTAAAAAAATAATAACACTGGGGGCCCACTCATCTCTCTCCGTCACTGCTCTCAAGGAGTAATTCAGGAGTACGAAAATTCGAAAGTGTCTTCACTTTTCACTTCCCTATAGTCAAGGAGCACACACACAGTTGTAAATTAAAAAAATATATTGTATTGTCATCGTGCACCAATCGAAAGTTGACTTCTGCGTCTCATTCCATCGCCTTAATAACATAGACATCCGTTTCATAGGTGTTAATTTTTCTCGCATATGTCCATTAAAGTCGACTAGTTTGCATAATGCTGCTGGTTGTGGGCTGCCAGGAAGGGTAACAACTAGTAATAACAATGGCCAACTTTAAGATGCCCTGATTTATATCATATTCGAACACTAATAGGACGAAGAAAATCTCGCAACGATATAAAAGTTCTTCTATTCCCATTCTAACCGCAGCATCTTATTAATGTATACATTTATACAGATGCCAAAGTGAACTTTATATCATCAACCAGTTACGATGAAGATTTAAACAGCAGTTTATCGCGATCCGATTTACGATTCGTTGGGAAAAGCATGATCGGTAAAAAGAGTGTACTGCAGGGCTATGGTGAATGGTGATTAACCGTTTCTGGTTTTTATTATTCGGCTTTTTATTTGCTAATCGAATGGATTTTCTCGTATTTCGACGAGCGACGATGGCGTTTTAATGGCATTTATAGCGTTTACGCCGAGTATAATCAGTTCGTTATTTCACGCGGCGCGGCATTTTAAAAATGAAATTATTACAGTAGTCTTTTCCCTTTTTTTGAACCTTTTTTCGAGATATTCGACTACTTTGTGTATATACAGGGTGTCCTATGGACGGAAATTTCAATTTGATTGCATTAATGGTAAGTTGTGTTTTGGTGACAAAGTTATAAGTGCTTTCAAAATTGAAGTGGTTGTGAGAACGAAGTACATATGTTGCCTACATTTTATTTAGAAGGCGATAAGAATTATTTTAGCCATTAAATATTTTTTCTTTTTTTGCCAAGTTATACAATGCTCATGATACCATATTGAAATGCAACCCAAGACCTATATCTATAGACAAATTTTTAGAAATCTTACACTCATAGGAGGGGGAAAGAGAATTTTTCCAAGTTGAATAAGGTGCTAGAACAACTTTCCATTTATATTATTTTTCGAATAAAAAGTTTTTCAGTTTTATTGGAAAGAAAAATAATTTCTCAATTTTAATGCAGAGAAAATTTCTCATTTTTTGTGAAAAAAATTCTCAGTTATAGTTATTGGAAAGAAAAATGACTTTTCATTATTGTTGTGGAAAAAATTTCTTATTTTTGAAAATAAAAATGAAAATTTCTCGAGTTTTTTTGAACGAAAAATTTTCAATTTTTTTTCATTTGACGTTTTTAATTTTGGATAAATTTTTTTTCTACTTTTTCTGGAGTGTATAAGTAAGTAGATAAGCAATCTTCTAATTATTTGGATCATTTGAAAAAAATTGTTTTTTTTGGGAGGGGGGGGGGGGGGATAAAACAAGTTCCTAATTTTTTCATTTTTTCGCAGAATAAAAATTTCTTATTATTCAGAAGTAAAAATATTTTACCTTTTTTTTTCGATTTCTCATTTTTTTTTTAAATAAGAAATCTTCCCATTTTTTGGAATAATTAAAAAAACTTATTTGTTTGAAAGTTTTTTTTTGAGTAAAATTTTCTTTTAGGTATTTATTTTTTTTTGTAACAAAACTAATTTTTTTGGAATTAGATATAAATAGGTAGCTATTTAATTTTTATGGATTAAAGAGTGTTTTCAATTTTTTTCAACTGTCGTGTTCTTTTGAATAATTTTTTTTACAAGTGTAAGCAATCTTTTAATTTTTTAAATCACTTGAAATTTTTTTGAATTTTTTGTGACTTTTTGGTGGGGAGGGGGGGGGGGTATTAGCATTTCCCATTTTTTTTCAATTTTTTGCTGAATGACATTTTTCTTATTATGTTGTAAGGAAAAATATTTTTTATTTTTTCAAAATTTCTCAAGTTTTCTTATTATTAAAAAAAAAATTGTGAGAAAAAAATTCTCAGTTTTTAAGGTGTACCTTAAGAATATTTTCCTTAAAAATATGATTTTGGTTGAAAAAATCAAAAATAAAGTTTCGAAAAGTGTTTTTTAAAAGGAATATTTTACAGAGAATTTCATGCAAGAAAAAGGTACTTTTTCTTTAAAATAATTTTATTCTGCGAGGAGATTTTTTCATGAGAATTTTTAATGAGAAAGTAATTTTTGAATAAAAAATATGAAATAATTCGGCTACTTCAAAAAAAACTTCAAGATTTTCTTAAAAAAAAAAAAAAAAAAAAAAAAATCCATTTTTTTTTTAATTCAACCGACAACGACAGTTATTTGTCCCCCCCTCCCCCCTATCACACCAGAAGCCTTGGAATTTTTTTAGGACACCCTGTACAAAGATATAGCAACACATAGATGAATCAAAGGGAAAGATAAATTTTGGTATAAATAATCTAGTATTACGATTAATTAACAACGTAGGTACGTAGTTAAATATACGAAGAAAGAAAAAATACACCCGGCAATAAACGAAAGAAGAACAACGTTGTTAAAATAAAAACGATACGACGACCTTGCCAGTTTGATGCATTTTTTATCGGATAATTTGTATTCAATTGATGGCATATTAGATGAAATTTATAAACCATTCGTTTAATAGAAATTTTACGACTGTTTTGGTTACCAAATTACCAATACACCGAAGATAATAGACCAGATCTAAATTTATACCAAACGAGTACGTACGCACATTGATAATGAGATTATCTCCGATCCGATGACAGCACCTGCACCTCCGAGCACTTGCACTCTGGCACTTGCACGTAAATAAAAGTGAAATTCGTATCGAAAGTATTCGCGAAATTCACCTGACACTGGATTTAAAATCGAAAACACCATCGAAGCCTTTAGACGCGAATTGTAAACTGAACTCGAGTACTCTGAGAGTGTTTTTATTCCATGTGTGAATTTTTTACGCTCTTTTTTTCACTCTATTTTCAAAGAAATAAAGAAAACTTGCGGTTTCGTTTCCGTTAGGTGCGAAATGTTTTAACCCTTTGACCACGGAATTGTTATTTAACCCTTTAGATACCTGAGTTCGTAATACGGTTTAAATGGAAAGAACCGTTATGTGGACAAAAGAATTCGATGATTTTTACGACGAAATGGTGTAACGGTTTGATACGATGATGCGTTTGTTTATACTACTAAGACGTCTCCTTTTTTTTTCTTACAAAAAAACCTGGGTAGGTATAGATTTATAAGTCCTTCGTTTATGAAGATAGGGTTAAATGTGCGTTGGTGTTTTGACTGCAATTCTTATAAAGGTATCGTATATTTTGCTGAGAAAAGGTTGATCGTGAATGTCGATTTGAAAAACTTAAAGGTAAGAGTGATCTCGAGAAAAAAAAACGAAAGTTGGCCAGGTATTTTTATCAAGACAATAAAAGGTGAATGAAAGAATTAAAAGGATGGAAAAAATCGAGTACCTATTCGTACTCTTCTTCTTACATAATTTACGATTGTGCTAACATTTGATTGAGTGAAATTTCCAGTGCTGTATGTTGGTATCGAGATCTGTAAATTCTGGAATTCCACCCTTCCCCCAAATACTTATAAAATTTTGAATTTTTAGCTTTACTTCAAGGTAGGCAACGAAATTAGTTTTCCTCGAGAAATCGATTTTTTCAGAAAAAGGAAAAAATCCTCTCACGTTAAAAATTTCATCATGAAACTCCCCTGAAGGAAATTTATTCTTTAGGGAAAAGATTCTTTCTTTAAATAATTTTATTAAAAAATAACTTTTTTTTAAAACGTAAAATTTTACATAATTATAAAAATAAATATTTTCAGAAAAAATTCTCTTACAAAATTTAAAAAAATTGCTGGAAATGTTTTATAGAAAAATTCTCCTAATAAAAATTAATTTACTCATATAGTAAAAATATTTTGAAGAAGAAGAATCCGGTCGAAAATTTTATTAAAAAGTTCGTTCTAAGGAAGTACCTACCTAAGTAAAAAAAATTTTCTCGCGAAATTGAAATTTTCCATAAAATAAAATACACATATAATTATATGTATCACCGGAAAAATTCTTTCAAGGAAATAATTCCTTTTTGAAAAAATTATAGGAAATGATATTGTTGCGTTGAAAAAAACTCACCTAGTTTTTTGTTTCAATTTTTAGGAATTTTTTTAAATGTTATTTATGCTCCGATCGAGCTGAAATTCTGTTTACGGGCTAAATTGAGGTCGCTGAACCCAAATATGTCATCAGTTTTCAAATCCGATGTTTTGTTCCCGAGATACAGAAAATGGTCCATATCTCTGCGAATTAGCCTCCGATCGGCAAACTGATTGCTGGGATCGATTCGTCTGGTCCGATTACCCCCTCCTAGACACCTCACACGTCGATCTGAAACAAAAAGTTTTTTTTTTTTTTTTTAAATGAAGGTTGCCCCTTGATTTTTTTGATTTTTTTTGACCTCCAAAAAAATCGAGATACCTAAAGGTGGTTTTCGACTAAGTCGACCACACTGATTCCGATTCTGATATCCATTTTGGTGTACGATGCTTTCTCGCCGAGTAACTAAGTACGCGGACTTTGAAATTTTCAAAATTTTCAAAAAAATTCTGATTAATATTCTTATCGACTAATTTGATCTCGCAGACTCCAAATCTGCCGATACTTTTCAATTTCGACCCTTCCTTCGCCTTTAAACGAGTAATTTTTTTCCAATTTTTTTTCCAATTTTTGACTATGTAATTATCTGTTAATAATATCGTTAACTATATATACAAAGAAACTCGGCGCTTCGCGCCTCGCCAGGAGGGCTTCGCCTCCTCGACCCCCTGGTTGGCTATATTTCCACACTACGTTTGAAAGTATGAAACATAGTATAAATATGCTTTTACTTTATGAAAAGTGATGAATATTAATTTCCGCATGGAAATTTAAAATGCATTGTCCGACAAAATGTCTAAAAGTCATCAAATTAAAAAAATGAAATTTCTAAAAAATCAATTTCCATGGAAATTTAAAAATCATTGTCCGACAAAATGTCTAAAAGTCATATCAAATTAAAAAAATGAAATTTCTTTTAAAAAAGTCATAAATTTTAAATAAAAAAAGTCTAATAAAAATTTAAAAAATTAAAGTTTCAGAATGTCTGACAAAAAGTCTAAAAGTCATAATTTTTTTTTAAATTTTCCAAGTTTCAGAATGTTTGACAAAATGTTCAAAAGTCATAAAATTTATTTTTAAAAAAAAAGTCTAAAAGTCGTCAAATTTATAAAATAATATCAAAAAGTCAATAAATTTTATTTATAAAAAAATCCCAAGTTTCAAAATGTCTGACAAAATGTCTGAAAGCCATCTTTCTAAAAAAAATTCCAAGTTTCAGAACGTCTGACAAAATGTCTAAAAAATGTCTCTAATGTAATAACCTAACCTAACCCAACTGTCGGATTTTGGGGTCGTTTTTTTTCTTCAATTTTGGTCTCCGTAAAAGCATATACCTACTATGCTAAAAAGAATCTTCTTGAGGATGAATTTTTTTCGGGCATTATCTACTTTCAAAGCATGAAAAAAATCCTCTCGGACTGAAAATTAAATTTATAAAAATTCTCTCATGGAAATGAATTTTTTCAAAAAAAGTTCTCTCTAATAGGGAACGTGTTAAAAAAAATCTTATGTGTAAAAATCTTGACCACCTCCCCCCTTAAATGAAAAATTCTCTATCAGATAAAAACATTCTTGAACGAATTTATTTATTCAGAGGAACACTTTTGAGAATAAAATTTTCCTTAAAATCTGAAAAAAAATATTACCTGTACTTATGGGTTTTCTGAAGAAATGAAAAAACACGTATAAATTTTATACTTAGTGATGAATAAAACACGAAGAAAAATTAAAATTCATCTTACTTACTTTGAATAGTTGATATTTTAACAATATTATAGATTTAATTTATGTATAAGCATACTCAATAACGATTTGTAAAACTATATTGAATAGGTACTAGATAAGGTATTTATTTTTTATATTAGATACCTAATATGAGTTTTTCACCCTCTCATTCATATCTTAAAAATGTATTTTGTTTTTTTCTCTAATTCCGCCCATTTTTAGATCTAGGGAAACCTTTAGTTTATTTGTAGATAAGTAAGATATCTAATTTATAGTTGAAAAGTAAAATTATTAATAAATACCTACCTAATAATGAATTGAATTGAAATAAAATTCTTTCGAGATGATTGATTTTCTTACTTTTTTTTCGAATTCTTATTAATTCTTTCTAAAAAATAAACTACGTTACAAGGAGAAGACAGTCAAGACACAAAGAAACAAATATTAAAAAACGCATTGGAGATTATGCCTGATGTCTTTTGGCACAACATACTTTTTCCAGAAAAAAGTTTTGAATTTTTTTGAAATGAAACTTTTTCATTTTTTTTTTTTTTTGAAAAAAAAAAATTTTAAAAATAGAAAACCTTTTATTTTATTTGAAAGAAAATACCAATTTTTTCTCAGTTAGAAAAAAAAAATTAGAGTAAGTAAAACTAGTTTTTAAATTTTTGAAAAATTTCTTTTTTTTGAATTTTCTTGGAATTGAATATTGATGTTTATTGGAAAAAAGAGCTTTTCAATTTTTTTAAAACCGACAAATTTTTCAATTCAACAACCACATGAAAAATCGTGCAATTTTCCGGGAAAATGTGCTTTTCAAAGCTTTTCATACTCAGTGCGAATTCGCGTACCTATACATTTCCGAAAACAAAGATCGTCTTTCAAGCCAAAACTTAGCTAAGATAATATTGCGTAATTTTTTTTCCAATTTTTCAATGTGAAAACATATTAATTTTCAGTGAGAAAAAATTTCATAATTTTTTGGATAAGCTTACAAAAATTATCATTTTCAAAAGTTGAAAAAAATAGATCAAAATTCTTTTACTTAAAAAAAAAAAAAAAAAAAAAAAGGTTTTCAAAGGTTTTTAATTTTTTATAAGAGAATTTTTATTCTTATTTTGGTGTTCTTCCCTAAAGGAAAAAAATCCGAGTAAATATTTCGTCATTTTTTTTTTTTTTTTTGGAATAATGAAAATTATTATTTTTTTAGTTTAATTTTTTCGAACTTTTAGAGTGAAGAGTACCTGTAGGTATTAATTTTCTCTGAGAAAAAATTAATTAATTCCTTTGAAACGGTAAATAATACCTACCTGCTTTTTTTTCTTAATTTTTTGAGAAAAAAAAATCTTTTCACTTTTTAATTTTTTTCTAATTCAATATTTTTTGTATCTAGTGGAATTTTTTTTTGATTTTTCGTATAATTTTTTTTTGGGGGGGGGGGAGGAGAATTAACTATTTAAAAAAATATTGGAGTTGGAAAATCGTATAATTTCTTGGAGAGAAAAAAAAAATCTCTAACTTTTTAGAGAATGGGTAAGTACATATATAGGTACCTAAAATATGGAATAAAAAAGCTTTCAATTATTTTGGCAGAAAAAAAATAATTTTCACATTTTATCATTTAAAAATTGATCATTGAGTTCCATCCTAGAAAACTGAAAATTCAATAGTAGCCATCCTAGAAATGAGTGCAATCAAATGAAAAGGTTCGGTTACGTTTATGAAAGGCTCTTATAGGACGAAACATAAATATTTTCAGAAGAAAAAAATCTTATGGACAAAAAAAATTGAAAATCTTACAATAACAATAATTGTACCTATGCATTTCCATAAAACTGAAAATACATTCTAGAATCTTTTTAGGTGGAAAATCCAGCCATAAAAAAATTTGCAATAAATTCAACTCGAAAAAAAATTGAAAGTAGGTATTCGTTTTCACTGTAGACGAAAGTGAGAAAAAAAATTCCAAGAAAATTTATTTCCATCTCGATACAAACGACCGCACCCCTACTGCGAACCTTATGCTTTATGAGTAATACCTCATCTTCATCATTGTCTCGCTCCAGCGGAGTAGAACTCGCGGGGCGAAATTTTCCTCGCGGTTAAATCAAAAGCGCGCGAGCATAAATGCCAAGCCAGGCTTAAACCCATACGATACGGCGGCGTCGGCGTCGGTGACGCTGACGGTGGCACATGCACAGGCGCTTTTCGAGATATTCACAAAATTTAAGCTATTACATTGCTTTATTTAAACGGCCATAAAATCCGTAGGGCAACAAATAATAACCGGATGCCGGATAGTTCGACTCGTAGGAACCAGTTTTTTAATGGTCGCTGCGTGAATCGCGACGCGCATACCTCGACCATTCCGACTCACTTATGAAATATTAACGTTTAATAACAACGTGTTTGTAATTTTTCCTTCTTTTCTCTTACCTATTCCTATCTTTTTTTAGTCGAAAAGTGGTAGAACAAAATCAAACCTTCGAATGGCCGCTCTAATAATTATATTTAATGGTGCCACCGCGCCACCGTCCAACTCCAATGGCGGTCATCGCGCTCAGCCTGGTTCTCGGCAGTCTTATAACAAAAATTCGATGCCCGGAAATGATGTAATCGCCATTGTGTTCAAGGTGAACGTGGAAATTCTCCCCGATTTAGTGAAAAAATTTCCGGTCCGGGTCAATTTCACTTTCGCGTTGTAGAAGATTATTTTCAAGGCATTCTTGACCAATTACAAAGCTCCAGACTTGCGCTAACAAGGTGGCAATTCGTCACCCTCGATTTAGCTGAAATTTGGCTTACCGAAGGAGCGTGTCATCCAGACCTCAGAACCAAAATCTTAGCTGCTGAAGTTGATTTTTCGATTTTTGCGGAATTTTTGAAAATGGCGAAACCCCTCCCCCCATTTTAGGTAAATTAATTTTTTACAAAAATTGTAAATTTTGAGATGAAATTCTGAAAATCAGTTTATATTCTAAAGTCGATCCTCTGAGTCGATTTCGACCACTTTCGAATCGATCTGGAGCCTCCAGAAAAAGTTAAGTATCGATTAGCACAGTTGAACCCAAAATCAAAGATGACGAGTTTGCATTACCTATTTGTGAAAAAAATTCTCAACTTGGAATATTTTCAAAAATTCGCCAAAAATCAAAAAAATCAACTTTGCCTGCTAAAAGTTTGGTTCAGAGGTCCGGATGACATGTTGAGACGGCGAGCGGGGGTGCAAAAGTGTACTTGCACTGGCCCCGGCCATAATATATTACATTTTCTGAGAAAAAATCTCCGAAAAAATAATTATTCTAACCTCACAATTTGAGACCAATAAACTTGATATATTTTTCTTTGAAAGTAAAAGGTTTTTTATAAAAAAAAAAAAAACAAACAAACAGATTTCTTTGCATAAAAATTGAGAGATTTTTACTCCATTGTTTACTTATTCTTTAAAAAATTGTGAATTTTTTTTTTCAAAAAATTAAGATTTTTTTTCTTCAAAAAAATAAGGAGTTTTTTTTATCTAAAACATTTTAAAAATCAAGATTCATTTTTTCAAAAAAAAATATAAAAAAGAAAAAAGAACCAGAAACAGATTTTTTCGCATACGATCAATAAAAAGATTTTACTCCAAAACATTTTTGTAAATTATTTATTCTTTAAAAATTTTGATTAGGTAGGTATTTTTTCTTCAAAAGTAAAAATATTTTTTATAAAAAAAAAGAAAAAGTTTTTTTTTTTGCATAAAAATTAAGAGATATTATTTACTCCAAACCCAATTTTAAATAATTTATTGTTCTTTAAAAAATTGTGAATTTTTTTCTTCAAAAAAATAAACAATAACTAAAAAAACTCAATACTCATTTTTCAAAAAAAGATGACCAAAAATCATGATTTTTTTCTCCAAAAGTAAAAATAAAAACAAGATTTATACTTACTACAAAACAATTTTTTAAATTCATTCTTTAAAAAATTGTGACTTTTTTCTCAAAAAAAAAAACCAAAAGATTCTTTTAAAAAAATTATAGATTTTTTTTCCCGCAATAAATTGAAAGATTTTATTACATTTTTTAAATGGATAAAACAAAAAATAATTGCTTTTTCTTCAAAAAAGTGAGAAGTTTATTTTTATACAAAATATTGAAAAATTTAGGATTTTTTCTCCAAAAAATAGAAAAATTTAATTCAAAATCCAAAAAAGAATCCTCAAAATTATGACCAAAAATCATAAATTTTTTTCTCCAGATGTAAAATATTAAAAAAAAACATTTAAAAAAAAATTGAAATTTTTTCCTTAGTAGGTACTTAAAAATTAAGAGATTTTATACATAGTTACTTGAAAAAATTTGGAGATTTTCTGCAAAATAGAAAAAAAATTCTTCAAAGAAAATATAAGAGAAGTTTATTCTTTTTGAAAAGCTAAAAAAATTCATTCTTAGAAAAATTTAGGAATTTTTTCCTAATTTGTTTAATCGCTCCCTCCCTAAAAAAACAAAATCAATTTGAAAAATGTTAATTTTTTCAACAAAAAAAAAAAGAATCAAGTCTTTCACAAAAGAAAACAAAATTCTGCATCAACTCCCAAAAAATAAGACAATTTTTTTTTCAAAGAAAGTTAGGAACAAAAATCGTGATTTGTTTCTCTTCAAGTAGGTAATAAAAAAAAAACACAACGAAACATTATAACAAACTGAAAAAATAAAATTCAAAGAATTTCTACTCAAAAAAAATTAAAATGAATTATTTTACTCCAAAAAATGTATGTAAAGATCTTTCCATACAAAAAATATATAAGTACATATAAAAAATAGAACGGTCTAATTTCAAAAATAAAAATATAAAATAAAGAAGAAGAAGAAGAAGAATAAAAATAGGTATGACAAAAAATTGAGTGTTTTTCTCCAAAAAAAAGGAAAGTTCTTTCAAGTTGATTTTTTACTCCTAAAATTTGGGTATTTCTTCCTCCAAAAGAAATGAAATTTTTTCTACAAGAATTTAAGGAGTATTTTTATTTCAACTCAAGAGAAAAATTTTTCTTTTCAAGAAAATTTTTATTTTTATTTAAGCAAAAAATTGAGGTTTGTTTTTCTCTAAAAATATAAGGGTTATTTTTTTTAAAAATGACGATCTTTTACTAGGTACGAAAAATTGTTATTAAATTTTTTTAAAAGAAATATACTTACTTACTTCCATTCTTCCAGTTTAAAAAAAAACTTTTTTATTTTCGGTCGTCACGTTTTCACGAATTTCGTGTTTATCAAAAACAGCAGCAGCGACGGCTGCTGCTGAAATCGCGCCGATTCCTACACCCTCTCTTACTACTAGTTTTTTTGGTGATTAAATAAGTGTAGATAAGTTTAAATTCAAAATGTTGAAAATAAATTTTTTTCGTGACATTATTAGGGTTTTTGAATTTTGATTAGGTATATGATTTATTATTAAAATTTTGATTAAAATTCAAAAATAAAAAACTGAGCGCTTCGCGCCTCGCCAAGGAGGGCTTTGCCCCCTGGACCCTCCTGGTTGGCTCTATTTTCACACTACGTTTGAAAGTATGAAACATGGTATATGCTTTTACTCTGTGACAAAATGTCTAAAAGTATAAAAAATATATACTTGCTAAAAATTCATTTCCATTGAAATTTAAAATTTAAAAATTTTCAAGTTTCAGAATGTAAGTATAACAAAAAGCCTAAAAGTCATAAAATTTATTTAAATAATAAAAAAAGTCTAATAAAAAAATTTAAAAATCAAAAAATTCTAATTTAAAAAAAAATAAAGTTTAAAAATGTCTGAAAAAAAGCCTAAAAGTCATAAAATTTATTTAAATAATAAAAAAAGTCTAATAAAAAAATTTAAAAATAAAAAAATTCTAATTTAAAAAAAAATAAAGTTTAAAAATGTCTGAAAAAAGCCTAAAAGTCATAAAATTAAAAAAAAATATTCTAAGTTTCAGAATGTCTGACAAAATGTCTAAAAGTCATAAAATTTATTTTAAAAATTTCTAAAATAAATTTTTTTTTAAATTTTCCAAGATTCAGAATTTCTGACAAAATGCCCAAAAAGCCATATAATTTCTTAAAAAAATTTCTTTAAAAAAATTAAAAAGTCTCTAAAAGTCGTAAAATTTCTAAAATAATATCAAAAAGTCATTAAATTTATAAAAAAAATCCAAGTTTCAAAATGTCTGACAAAATGTATGAAACCCATCTTTCTATATTTTATAAAAAATTACCCCCCCCCCCTCCCAAAACAATTTATTGATCTTTTTTCAAAATAAAACTCGGCGCTTGGCGCCTCGCCAGGGGGAGGCTTCACACCCTGGACCCCCCTAGTTGGCTCTATTTCCACACTACGTTTGAAAGTATGAAACATAGTATAAATGGTTTTACTCTGTGACAAAATGTCTAAAAGTCAAGAATATTAATTTCCATGGAAATTTAAAAATCCAAAAAGTATAATAAATAAAAGAAATTTCAAGTTTCAAAATGTCTGACAAAATGTCTGAAAGTCATCTTTCTAAAAAAATTTCTAAGTTTCAGAATGTCTAGAAAATGTCTAAAAATCATAAAATTTCAAAAAAAATTACGTTTCAAAATGTCTAACATAATATCTAAAAAATCGAATTTATTAAAAAATTTCTGTTTTTTATGTCATCCAAACCTAACCTAATGTAACCTAACCTTTTTTTTTTTTTTAATTTGGCCTTCAATTCCCACATGGGGATAAATAACTAATAAAGCTATTAAAACTTTTCACAAGACTTTTCCATCTGTCCTTCCTCAAATTTTCGAAGCTTGTTTTAAACTAAACTACTTCCCTATAGACTGGAAAATCGGGTCTGTGGTTCTCATACCAAAACCAGGGAAAGACGAATCAAGACCAAGTGGTCTACGTCCAATAACTTTACTCCCAACAATGGGTAAAATTGCTGAAAAACTAATTAAATGTAACCTAACCTAATCTAACCCAACTGTCGGATTTTGGGGTCGGATTTTAGTCTCGGATTTTGGTCTCGTTTTTTTCATTTTGGTCTCCGTAAAAGCTTACTTACTATTATGCTATAATTGAAAATTGTATGCACTAAAAATAGTTATCGATATTAATTCCTTCTTTCCTGCATTTTATATTTCGACTCGACTAATTTCTTCCCCTTCCTTCAATTTAATTCTCGAAAAATCGAAATATTTTAAGTTCCGCGTGGTCTTAATATCGGAATACATTTTTCTAAAAAATAATTATTTATTTCTTGAAAAATTAGATTTTATTAACTTTAGCAATTATTGTGGAATTGAAAAATGTAGGTTGAAATTGAGAAATGAATCTTCTTTATCAAATTGTGGAATTGAAAAAGGAAGGTTGTGAAAATTTTTCATTCGTGTCACAAAACAATTTAATGACTTATCAGAGGAGGTTCCAAACTGAGTATAAAGAGGCCGAAAAATTATTACACTGGGACCCCACTCGGATCTCTCCGTCACTCAGTCACTGGTGACATGCTCTTTCATTGAGCCAAAGTTTAGCTGAATTGGAGGTGACGAGTTGGCAAGGTTCGCTTGTTAGATAAAATGCAGAAGATGTGTATCGTGCTCGAGTATTTTTTCGAGTTACGATTCGTATCCTAAAACGAATGATTTGTTTTTTTTTCTTTCAATTCAGACCGTTCTACGCTTCCTTGTGTATATTTTTTTTATAATCGTGTAAATACGAATAGGTACGTCAACGAGTCCTTGGAATAGATTTTTAACCTCTGGCCCATCGCGACCTTGACAATTACATACGAACAGGAGAGAAAACAGACAAAAAACAACTCCGAACTCGGCCAGGATGAAAAAGAGCTCTCCTATAGGTATCAATTGAATCGAATCGATGTGCAGGAAAACGGGCAGTGGGACCTGATTCATTGTGAACATAATTTACACCCTCGTAAACATCTCCACCGTCGAAGAATATTATTGTCCTCGTGATATCACTTTGTTTATAGTCCATTATACAGGGTAGTTCGTTGTAAACAGAAAAAGGGTTGAATTTAACGACTTTTTTTTTTTGGTGAAGAAGAGAAAAAAAACACGCATAATATACTCCTTCGTATAAAAAGGTCATCGAAGTAGATAAGAAAATCGAATGAAAAAAAAAATAACAATAGCGTTTATTACGATGTTGGAATTGTGCGGTAAAGGTTTTTTCTATTCATATACAAACCTCGTACTCGACTTCATACAATGAATTGTTCTTGTAGACTAGTTCCCGGTTCACTTTTTTTCTTCGTCGAATAAATTGGCTCGAGGCTTCGAGTACCGAGAGCTCGAGATAAATGAGGGTAAAATATTGGCTAATGGAAAATTCATTTTTCGTCTTATCTCCTGAAAGCAGAGCTTTATTTATCGATTTGCCATCCAAAGGGTACTTTCTTGCTCTGTCGATGGTACCTATTTTGTCGAAGATAAGGGTTCGTGGAGGTTCGAGGTATAAAGTCTGTATATACTTTGAGCCGATAATCAACTAGGCCAATTCTACTCCGAGAATAAGGATCGAGTTTTCCAACTTTTTCGCCAACTTTCCGGTTTATTTTGCTCGTTATCGAAGAGATTTCTTAATTTTATTAGAAAGTTTTTCTCGAGCGTGTGTACTGTGTACGAGATAGAAAAGGTGAGTTTTTTTTTCACCCAAGGACAAAAAAGTCGAAATGTGTAGTGATTTGTCGAGTTGATATTATATCTACTTGTATTTTTATGAGATTTACGAAATGAGCTGAGTTATCGTTGTAAGTACTTTTTTTTTTTTTTTTTGATTATATACCTAAAATTTAAAATAGATCTATTCAAAGCGCGGTATTTTCAACAAAAAAAAAAGAGGAAAAAAGATTTTGAAAAGTTTTCTATATAGGTAGTTAAAGAGAAAAATTAACCCGAATAATTAAGCTGATGAAGTTTTTGAATTGTGGTGTTTATTTATTCACCGAAGGATATAAAATTATGATGAAGTTTGTTCAACTTGGATACTTCGCAAGTGATGAATTTTTCATCGTTTTCATTTTAATTTTTCTTAATGAAGGAGAAAGACAAGGTGTTTTGGTGGGAGGAACGTGTTTTTCTTTTCTTATCGTGCTTATGTTTGGTTGTGATTTTATTTTTTGCGAAAAGTTCAGGTTCTTTTTCAAGACTTGGATATTTCTTATTGCCTCGAGAAGTGTGAATTTTTTTTGTGAAATCTATGGTAAAAGGAAGAAATTGTTGTTAAAAAATTTTTGCTCTCGCGAATTTGGACAAAGGAAATATCAACCATGAAAAGAGTTCCAATTTTCATTTTTTTATACTTATCTCCTTTTGATTGATTTATACGTTATCTCAAATTTTTGATTCGATTTTAATTTTTGAAATTTCTCATTTACAATGATTTTTAAATTAATTTTCATCAGTTACTTTTTGTAATTTTTGCATGATTTTCAATTCAATTTCAATTTTTAGTTTTTATTGATTTTTTTTATACCTACTGCATTTTTATTTTTATTTGTCAGTTTTTCGGTTTTATGTTTTTAATTTTTTTTTTAAATGCTATATTGCAGGATAAGCATGGTGAAGTGAATTGTCCTTGAAATGGTCATAACCTAAATTTGAGCCAATTTCATTAATTTTTCCATCTTTAGAAATTTTCCTTTTAAATTACCGAAGGCGGAATGACGCCATTTTGGAAACTTTAAATCTCCTCCCATATTTCTTGAGAGCCTAAAAGTCTATGGACCTATTTCAACTTGGTATTTGTCATATGTAGTTACTACAATTTCAGCTGAAGTGAGATTTTTTTCAAACCCACGTCACCACTTATATACCTACATACCTAATAAGTATTTTTTCCCATGTCAGAAAATACCTAGTTAATTCGTGAAAGTGGATTTTTTTTTCAAATCAAATGAAAAATTCTGAGGAAATTTTGAGTGAAAATGTCTCATAAAAATTTAGTAGAAAATTTCAAGTGAAATATTTCCATAAAAAATTCTTAGAACTTTGTACAAAAAGTTTTAGGTAGGTAGTAGGTACATATACAATTAAAAAAGAAAATGATTGAAAATTGAAAAGGAATTCAATATAAATTTTTTTCAACAGATTTCCACGCTATTAGGTTTGAAAGTACGAAACATAGTAAGGTACCGGCGGATAATATGGGACACTTTTTTCAAAACGCTCCTACACACTGAAATTTGATTCTTTTTGAAAAACTAAAAATTGCATCTTGTAGAGAATTTTATCCTCTTTCAGAATATCTACTTGAAAGTCTCAAAATTCGGCCCCTTCATGTCCAAAAAGTCCATTGAAAAAAAGTCAAAAATGTCCCATAGTACCCTACCGGTATTATTAGGGTAATATGGGACACATGCATTTTTTAAAATTTAAAGCACCAAAATGTTGGAAAAATAACTCAATTTTTTCACAAGAAATTCAATTTTCACGAAAATTTATTCAGGGGGGCGTACTGTATCCACATATAAAATTTCAGCCGAATTGGATAAAAAAAGTCGTTCTACAGCGATTTTTTTTGATTTTTCACAAGGAAAATTCAACTCTTTTTCACTTGAAATAGGTTCTATGGGCCGGATCCGGCTCATTTTTGGTATGAGAGTGTGTTAGGTCCCTATGAATGTACATACCAAAAATGAGCCAGATCCGGCTCATAGAACATATTTTAAGTGGAAAAGAGTTGAATTTTCCATTAAAAATTGAAAAATTGCTGTAGAACGACTTCCTTTCATCCGATCCGGCTGAAATTTGATATGTGGATACAGTACACCCTTCTGAATAAATTTTGGCGAAAATTAATTTTTTCAGGACAAAAAATTACGGGTCCATATTACCCTACCAGTACTTTTTTATGAATGGCCCATATTACCCTACCATGCTATTTTTTTTTTTTTTTTTTTTAAGTGGAATTACTTCAAGACTCCGATCTTAAAAACAACATTCATGCACATATTTGGAAAGCTCATTAAATTTCCTATCTTTTTGATATAAAATTTCCCCGAATTCATTTAGTTAAATATAATTTATTATACAATGAAAATACACAATTCCCACGACTACAGTTTCTATATTTTCGCCATTTTTTAAAAAATTGTCACAGAATCGACACTTTTTGAGTAAGACACTTCATATATTGTGATATTTTAAAGGGAAGTAAACCTTATTACCCAGTGAAACCGGATTTCAAAAAAAATGAAAACAGAACAAAATAACATAGGGTAGGTAATATGGTCAGTGTCCCATATTACCCGCCGGTACCTTATATGATTTTACTCTCTGACAAAATGTCTAAAAGTCACGAATATTAATTTCCATGAAAATTTAAAAATCAAAAAAGTCTAATAAAACAAAATGTTAAAAATATAAAACAATATTAATAAATTATGTATCCTCTTAGAGAAAATACATGTTAAAATAAGTAATATGGTTAAAATAGTAATAAGAAGCTCGTGATTACAAATTACAGTGGCTCGTTCGTCTTTTGAACATTTTAATAAATTTTCAACCAGTATACTCAGCTTTAGTAGTTTTTCTCCATGAATTTGTTGTAAGTATGTTTCTTTGACTTTGTCGATTCCTCTGGATACACCTTCCTTTTAAAACGATAAAGTTCATCTTGAATTAGGTTGGTTTAGGATTTTATTTGAATGGTTCTTCAGCTTAAGATGGAAGTTTTGTGTTTTCATATAACTTATAAGTAAATGTGTCATGTAACTCTCATTTTCAATTTTTTTATTCGTGTCGAAATTATTATTATTATTTTTTTTAAATCGAGAAATTCACGTAAAATTGAAAAATTATGATCTTTTACTATTGAAATTACCAACAGAAACTCGGAGCCTCCCTCCTCGCCGGGGGGGGGGCTTCGCCCCTGGACCCCCCCCCCCCTGGTTGACTCTATTTCCACACTACGTCTGAAAGTATGAAACATAGTATATGCTTTTACTCTGTAACAAAATGTCTATACTTAGGTAAGTGATAAAAATTAATTTCCACGGAAATTTAAAATTGATAAAATTCACTATCTGACAAAATGTCTAAAAGTCACGTATATTAATTTCCATGGAAATTTTAAAATCAAAAAAGTCTAATAAAATATTGAAAATTTGAAATACCTAATAAAAGTCCTAAAAATTTTTTTAAATTTTCAAAGTTTCAGAATTTCTGACAAAATGTTCAAAAGTCATAAAATTTCTTTTAAAAAAATTTTAAATTTTAAAAGTCGTAAAATTTCTACAATTTTTCGTCATGAGATCTCAAGACGCCGGGGGGAGGACAGGAGCCTCAAAACTCTGGTCCAAATTCAAAAAATGTTTAAAAAACATGTAACATATCGTTTGTTACATTTTTGATAACGCTGAGTTCGAATATTGCTTTACTTTTTTGATATAACTCTCCCCTATAGTCCTCCACAATCCTTTGAATTTTGAAAAAAATTTATGTGGCATATCGTTTGTTATGTTTTCGATGGTGCCGAATTTGAATATTCACTTATTTTTTTGATTCGGGTCTTTCAATGCTTCTTACTCGGCCTATTTTTGGGATAAAAATTACTCATATGTATAAGACATAGACCTACAAAAATTGAAATTTCATTAAAACTCAACGATTCAACTTATCCGCATAATACCGTCTAATACATAAAAATAGTACTCGAATTCATTTGTCGAGAACACTAATTAAAATTTATATGTCAGCGAAAAGTTGTTTTCCCAAGTAATTAAAATTTTCATTAATTTATTACGGTTCGAACAAGCGGCGAGAGTTTTTATCAGTTTCGTACTTTTTCAAGCGTTAATAGACGTAAACGTCATACACGCCTTAATTAATTAGTTTATAGCAAGTCGAGAGAGTCTATGAGCTCGGATTTTTTTTTTTCGGTACACACAAAAGTTAACTAATTTTTATCGTCGATGTACGTAATTAATGGTCGCCAGAGAGGGCATGGTGGTCGGTAACGAATACATATTTTTATGTATAAACGAACACGAACAGAATTATATTTACATATAGACATTTGGGTGTTTGAAAAATTCGACTCGTAATGCCGCGTGCATGTACCACGAATTATAAAAATTTCTAGTCGTAATATAAGGGCGGTCAAATGAGTCAAAAAATGGAGACGTGGTGTTGGTGGTTTGATGTAAGTATATTTATTTTGCAAAATACGAGTTTATTTTTAATATTATAAGTCTCGCTGCTGCTCTGTGCCTTGTGCATGTAATAATTCAAGCTCAATATCAGGGAGGTCTTAGTCGAGAAAAAAATAAAAATAAACGTTGTAAACTGTACGTAATTTTAATTAAAATCTCGTATAATATGTAACTGGAAGATACGACGAGATGTGTTGGCAGCTGCATACACGTTTATGTGGGATTTCAATGATGCTGATCGTTCGATTAGTTAGTATATGTCGTCGTTGTCGTTACCATCGTCACAGAATTATAGGTATAAAAATTTTCCCTCCATATATCATCGTATATAGAATGGAGGAGGTTACACGGTGTTATAAAAAAAGCATAACTTTATGGGTATCGTATGCTAGGGCTGAGTGACGCTGCGAGGAAATGACTATATTCATTAAATTCTCATCCAGATGTCTGATCGATACGTTGCCAGATATCGAGGCGTCTATTAGATTACAGTTCACTGGTTAATATATATTTTGACAAATTCTTCGTCCATATATAATATAACTCATTGTCATAGTATCGCGAAAACGCCTGCCTGTGTTTATTTTTCACGAAACTTCTGCAGTCAGCATCGTTGATCGAATTGTCTGGCGAGTTGATTTATGACCTGTGATCTCTTTCAATACGTCGTCTTTGGAATTGAAATTCGTTTGAAAAATATATTGATCTTTAATGCTTCAATAAGGTCGCGCGTTTTCCACCATCCGATGTAATATAATATGAAAATATATACGAACCGAAGAATCGTTATGGGTTTATAATAATAAATAATGTCGATCGGCTGAGCAAAAAATCCCATACAATGTATACGAGCATGGCGACCCGACTACGATTCGATCGACGTATGGTCTGAATTCAATTCACAATTCATAAGGCAAAGTTCGCAGCCAAATATTCGCGGCCATTTCTGCTCAGCACTTTGAGTGCCTGCACGTTACCTTTTGTGTAAATACATACGAAGAAGAATGAGAATAAAAAGGGGAGAATTTGTACGTACGTATAAACCTTTCATCGATCGCGGAAATAGGGGACGAAACGGTTCGTACACGTGTACGAATTAAAAAGTATGGATGTATCGGATTCGTATATGCAGTCGTATGTAATTTTAAGAGTTTCGAGAAGTGTGAACTGGTTCGATGTGGGGTGAGCGAATCGCCGACTTTGTCTGGGATGAGTGATGGACGCATTTTTAAGAAAAATCAATGAAGTTTGTTATTTTATAGTAATTAAGATTGTGATGGGATCGTGGGCTGGCTCATGAAACGTCAGCTGTGCCCCAAATTTGGATTTATACACTAGTAATTGAGTAATATAGAGTATATCTTTGTCTATATTGGAATTTGAAGGAGCAGAGATTTAAAAAAATTTTATCCAATGAAAAATCCATGGAATAACTTTTTAAAGTGAACGCAAAAAAGTATAAGCTCATTTTTTTCATTTTTACTTTTAGGTCGAATCTTAAAAAAGATGAACTCATACCCTAGAAAATTTCTTCAAATTATTATTTGTTATTTTTTTGAATAAATTTTTTTCATTTTATTGAACGATTATTTAGATTTTTCCAGAATTCTTTCAAAAATGAAATTTTCAAAACTCATCACAAAAACGATTTTTTTTTCTTCAAAAATGTACAAAAATAAATTTTATTGTACCTACATTTATTCAAAAAAAAAATATAATTATTTAGTTTCTGAACGAAACTTTAAAAAAATCAATTAAAAAAGATTTAGAAAATGTTTGGGTACGTGCTTAATTCATTTTTTTGAAATTTTGTAGAAGTGATTAAAAGTTAAAAATCAAGTTTCATATTTTTTCAATTTTTTTTAATGATTATTTTACTTTTTCAACTTTAAGATTTTTTTCTCAAAATTTGAAAATTTCCTAATTAGGTAAATTTATTTTAAAAGATGAAAACAAAGTTCCAAATTTTGATTTTTTCGAAAAGCATTTTTTTTTCAAAATTTTGCTTGAACGAACTGAATAGTTTTTAAATACTTACCTAACTACATACTTTTAAATAAAATTTTTCACTTGTTTGGAAATGAATTTTCGTTTTTGGATGTTCCTTTATTCTTCAACAAATCAAATTTTCTTTACTTATTCAGAATTCACCGCAAATAATCTTTCTTACCGAAATTTTGCAAAAACGAATGTGAACATCAAAAATGTTTTAAATCATTTTTTTTTTAAATTTTGTTTAAACTTTAAAGGTTTTATTTTATTTTATTTTATTTTAGAATAATTATTTCCTTCTTTTTTCCCCTCTCTCTTAGGTTAATAATGTATTTTTATGCTATTTTTTGATTTATTAAAAAATGTACTTTCTATTCTTATGCTTTTCAAACATTTCATTTTAATACTTACCTAAGTTTTCAAATTTTTCAAAAATATCCCTCTTTGCAGAAACAATTAATCTGAACGTTATAAAAAAAATTTAACGCAAGTTAATTTTTGATTCCTTTCAGTTTTGCAAACACATTTTTTGAATTAATGAATATTAATTTTTTTTAAATTTTGTTTTAAAATAATTTTTTTTAGGTATTAATTAATTTTTTAATTTTAAGAAAACAAATTCCAATATATTTCTTTTAATGGGTACCTAAATTTTTCAAAATTTTGTTCAAAAATTATTTTTTAATTTATTTTTTCAAAAGTTACCTACCTATACCTCTCATTTTATTGCTTACATATAACATGCTTTTTTTTCAACATTTTGCAAAAACGAATTTGAACAATTAATTTTTTCAAATTCCGTTCAATTTTTTTTAAACTATTTTTTTGATCAATTGTTTGACTACTATTCTTTTGTTTTATTTAAGGACTTTTTTCCAAATTTTTCAAAAGTAAATCTGAACATACTATACAAAAAAATAAATAAATAAAAATAATAACGCATTTTTGAAAGAAATATTTTCCACTTTTAAACTTTACCATTTTTCTCTTAAATTTTCAAAATTGAAATTGAACTATTTTCATTTCATATTTTTAGTTCACTGAAAAAAATGTATTTTCAAAAACCGTAATGATTCTGGGCAAAACACAGTAATTTTAGGACACGTCGCCAATTTTGGAATCATTCTGGTGAAAAACAAAAAAGATTCAGTCCTATTCCAGAATGATTACGGAGACTCTGTAATCATTCTGGAATAGGACTGAATCTTTTCTGTTTTTCACCGGAACGATTCCAAAATTGGCGACGTGTCCTAAAATTAATGTGTTTACCAGAATCATTACAATCCATTTTTTTCAGTGTGATAATTGTGGTATTTGACTTATTTTTCAGAATTTATTGCTAATCTGATTTTTTTTTCTTTTCAAATCGAATTTTTTAAAATTATCAACTTTTTAAAATATATAATTTTTACACAAAAAATTTCCATCCTCCCTCCCAACTAAGCATTTTTGAAAAATTGCAAGTTTTACATTTGAATATTGAATAAAATAAAATAAAATAGAATTTTGTCAAAGTTTATTTTAAAACGTGTATGGTATAATAGATAAGCTAAATATATCTTATAGGTAGGTACATATTTCAGTTTGAAAAAAAAACCTTTTTGTTGATCAAATTTTTCGTTCTAAACTGTTTACCAAAAAATTTTGCAAATACGAATTTGAACATTAAAAAATATATTATTCAAGAATTTTTCTGAATTGTGTTCAAAAATATTCAAATGCAAAAAGAATCTGAACATTTGAAAGCACTTTGAATCGAATCGAATGATACCTAATTGATTAAAAAATTATTTTTAAGTTTGATTTTTATCTTAAAAACACTTTCATTTTTTTGAATAAATATTTTCCATTTTTCCGCTTAGCTTCAAACAATTTTTTTTAATTTTTTGAAATCGAATTGAGATATATAATTACGAGTGAATAAAAATTTCGATTTAAAAAAAAAAAGTAATTATCTATTCAATTGTTTATAAAAATGTATCTTAAATTTCGCCATTTTTTCGCAATGAGCATTTCTTTTGAAATTTTACCAAAAAAAGTTAGTTAGGCATTTTTTTTGACATCTTTTTTTTTTTTTTTTTTACATTTCCAAACGTGAGTTCTTCTAATATTATTTTTTCAATGGGAATAGTCCCTTATCGAATTCTCATGAGTTTTTTTTTTTCAATTCACTGGTAGAAAAAAATATGAGAAAAATTAATTCGCGTAGATATATGAAACCGTATAGTAGAGCAGTTCCTTATCAGTTTCAAAATGTGGTATAAATTGCTACAGAATGCCATTATTGTGTTTTATTGGTGAAATTGTGTGACAAGATTTACTACGTGGGCTGGTATACGAATTTAATGTACATTTTAGACGTTGCGTTGCGTGCTTCAGTTGAGCTTTTGTTTTACAAACATTTTATTTGCAGCATGGCCCATAGGGTATGACAAAGTTACGTGATTTTTTTTTAGGGATTTGTGGGGAAGGAGGTAGCTTTTGGTGGCAGAGAAGGAAGCAGTAACTGTTCGGGTTTCGAGTTGTGATTTAAAAAAAAAATATATATATATATATATATATATATATATATATATATCAAAGCTTTGTTTTCCGTTACTATAATTTTCAAATAAGTAAGTGGTTTTACTCTCAAGGGAACCTCGCCAACTCGTCACCTCTTATTGAGCTGAAATTTGGCTCACTGAAAGAGCATGCCACCCAGACCTCACAACCAAATTTTTAGCTGCCAAAGTTGATTTTTCGATTTTTGGCGAATTCTTGAAAATGGCCAAAACCGCCTCCAAAAAAACATTTTTTGAAAAAAAAATTGTAAATTTCAAGATAGAATCCTGAAAATCGGTTTGTACACTAAAGTCGACCTACCGAGTTGATTGGCACTATTTTCAAAGCGATCTGGAGCCTCCAGGAAAATTTGATTTTTCTCCAGCGCACTGGAATAGCTCCAGACGGCGCTGTAATCAACTTCGGCAGCTGAAAATTTAATCCTATAGCGTTAGTATGATGCCATCTGTCGATTGACGTAGTTGAATCCGAAATCCGAGGTGACGAGTTCGCACGTGTTTTTTTTTTGACAACCTGAAAATTCTGCATTTTTAAAAAATTTCCTAGAAATCAATTTCTCCAGCATATCACCCGAAACTTCGTCTACTCCCTAAAGTCGACTCCCCGAGTCGATTGGCATCATTTTCGAAGCGACCTGGAGCCTTCAGAAAATGTTGACTTTTGCTGTCTGGGGAGATTCCAGTGTGCTGGAGAAAAGTCAACTTTTTTCTGGAGGCTCCAGATGGCTTCGAAAATGGTGCCAATCAACTCGAGAGGTCGACTTTAGTGTACAAACCAATTTTCAAGATTCTATCTTGAAATTTACAATTTTTTTTTCAAAAAATGATTTTTTGGAGGCTGTTTCTGCCATTTTTAAAAATTCGCCAAAAATCGAAAAATCAACTTCGGCAGCTAAATATTGGGTTGTGAGGCTCTTTCAGTGAGCCAAATTTCAGCTTAATCGGAGGTGACGAGTTGGCGAGGTTCCCTGGTCTGGAAGTCTGGATGCTATTTTTCCAACCATAAAATTGATTTTACTCCATCTTGTTTTTTAAAAAAAATTTTTTTATCATTTTAAATTCTTTGCGTATAAGTAAATTATGTGCAAATCGTAAAAATTTGTGTACCTAAACATTGGCATTTTTGTCATTTATAAAATTGACATAAATTGTGAAAATTTTGCAAATCGCGAAATTTTCGAAAATCTTGAAATTGACATGAATTGTAAAAATTGCTCAACTAGTATAATTAGTAGTTTACCAATTCCAACCTCTCTCTCACCTACCTCCCCAATCCCCCATAATTATTAATTTACCTTATGCTAATGATTGTGAAACACCGAAGAAAAACGGTCGCATCATAAAAATTCGATCCGGTTCTCGAACAGTTGCATGAAAATAAAATAAAATAAAAATAACGTAAACAAAAAACCAACAACACTTGTGGATCAGGTAACCGCTCAATTGAAATTGCAACAATTCAAACCCAAATACATAAACTATTCAGACTAAGGTAATCGATATCACCAACACCATTCACGCATTATGTACCCTTATTCGATCATTTCGTCCATTTTTGTCATCGAAAGAAAACCCCAATACAGCTAATCCGATGAAATATCCATCTAACGGTTACACAGCTCTGGGGAAAAGAACCAGTGGCTAATTTGAATATCCTCATTCGGCTCGAGCAAGCTACCGACTTATAAGTAAATTTCAACCCGGTCTGGTATACATATAAAGACGAATGGCGAATTTGTAAAAATCAAGTATTCACCTGGGAAACACGATATCTCGACGGGTTACGCGTTTCCGAAGAAAGGAACAGGAAAAAGAAGAAGATCAGGAAGGGAAATGCTAATCTTAAATTATGAGAACACATTCCGAAGTGCGAAGTCATTTGTAGAAATAACAAAAAAAAGGTAAATAAATAAATCCCATCTAAGAACCCATCGAATGAACCCAGCTTTATTGTGTTTGATCGTTTAACCGTGTCATTTTAAGATTACACAAACAATCCAGCCCCTTCTACCATACTTATGACCCTTTGAAGTGGAAACATGGACGATACGTGTAATACTGCCGAAGAAGGTAAAGGAAACCGATGCCCCTTCAACGAAACAGGTATCGCAACCCTTATAACGGTTTTCTCCCTTATAGTCCTCGATGCACCTATTTTACCAAATGAAGCAACCGGTCCAACCCCATCCGATAGTAAAAAGTTTTTTAAAGTTGCACGTTTTGGAAAAATTCACCTATTACGACTTGCCAGTCCCATTTATACCAACGCGATGGATTATTTTAAAGTCACGAAGTTGTTAAGGTGTAATTTGTGTCAAAGATAAGGCATGTTTCGTGATACGCGAATTACATTTTTGCGTTTTTCACACACGTCTCGAATGTTATAGTTAATTGCGAAATAGCTGTAATTAAACGGTTCGGTTACACGCTGCTTTCCAACTTTTCTATACGACTTTATTTTCCTCGAAAATTGCATACATTTTAAAGAGGAAATTTTAAATTAGCGGCGAACCGCATATTAGATGCTTATAGGTGGTCGAAAATTTTTTCCTGCGTGGCAGACACTCAGCGTGATATAATGATACCTATTTGCATAAATATTAGATCAAAAGATGAAAAATACCAATTACGAATTAATTAGGTCAACTTGGTAGAATGTTGCATAATAATTTTCAGGTGTGCACAGCGGAGATCGCGAACTTAGTTGCAGGTATTTGTCTCATATCAAATCTCGTCCTTGAGTCGTATAGACTCAGATTTGCCATTTTTTAATTAATCCTGATTTCCGGATTATAATTAGGTAACACTAGATCATTTAGATTTTGCAGAGAGATTATTTTCGTTTTTTATCAATTTTTAGGAAAATTTTTAGCTACAGCACCCAGGCCACATTCATTATTAAATACTGGTCCCATGCAGAGACAACAATTTTTTATTTCTCTTTTTTTTCTTGTTCTGCTATAAAAAGCCAAAATTCGCTTCATCATTTGCAATTTCGCACCCCTTACCCCCCCCCCCCCCCCAGTCATTGAGACAACTGTCTCATCTAAACCTATACCATTATTTAGAGCATTAGAGCTTAAAAACATGATGCGCATACAATTTTTTCAAATTTTTTTTCGATTGCGTTGTTGTGTAGATAACGGTTTTGTACCCAACTAAATAGGTGTGAATTTTTTTTCCAAAGGAGTGTCTGCTCTAAAGGATATTTTTCAATGTACCTACTTGCTATTTGCTATTTACTTGTATGTTTTTTTCAACTTTTAAATTTTATTTAGTTTTTATTATTGAATAATTTTTTACAATCTTCAAAAGTAATTTGGCTGTTTTAACACAATAGTTTTGCAATGAAGGAAATTTTTCAAAAAAAAAAAAAAAACACCTTGTGAAAAGATTTTTAATTCAAAAGAAAATTGTGGATTTTTTTTAAAAGGAAAACTCACATATGTATAATTGTATATATATCCTAAAAAAGAAATTAATACAAATATGATTATCTATTATTAATATTCTTCTTACTCATAGATATATTTTTATTAAAAAATGTATTAAAATAAGTACCTATTACGTTTTAAATGAATAATTGTTAAAATAAAAATTATTGAATTTATATTTTTCAATATACCTACTTACCTACTATTTATGTTTTATTTTCAACTCTTAAATTTTATGTAATATTATTAAAATTAAACTGAATTATTTTAGAGGATTGGTCAAAGCTTTAGAACTCACCATTAGAAGGTTTTGTATATTAGGTATATGCGGTATTGGTATTACATTATAAAAATTTTAAAATAGTGAAGATTTGAAAAAAATTGAGATTTTTTAGAGCATTTCAGCTGATTTTAGAAAATTTCAGCCTTCAAAAAGTTTGGAAACCCTTAGTAAATTTTTGAAAATTTTGAGAAATTTTAAATACTTAGTTTGACAGTTTAAAAAGGAAAACAAACTTACCTAGCTACAGAAGATTTCAAAGGATTTTTGAAGATTTTAAAATTTTTTAGAAGGTTTTAGAATATTTCAGTCAATTTCTGAAGACTCAATGAAATTTCAATGAATTTGACTGAATTTTAGAATCTAGTTACAGCCTTATGAAAAGTCTAAAGGATTTCACAAAACTTTAGATTATCTCAATAAATTTCTAATTTTACAAAATTTCAAAAAATTTGAGGGAATTGTTTAAGGTTGAAGATTTCTCGAAAACTTCAGAATGGTTCGATGAATTTCTGAATCTATTAAGAAATTTTGCAGAATTTTGAAAGATGCAGACCCACTTTGAAAATTTTAGAAAATTTGAGGAAGTTTTACAACGTGTTGTAATTTTCTAAAGCTTTTACCAAATTTCAAAAAAAAAAAAAGGAAAATTTTAGAAAGTTGAAGATTTTGAAAAATTACAAAGAATTTTACAGAATTTTACACGATTTCAAAATGTTTCTGAGAATTTGGGAAGATTTTAGGTACACAAATTCAAAGAATTTTAATAAATTTTATAGAAAGTTGTGAACTTATCAAAGAATTCTAAGCATTTTAGAAAACTTCAAAATAATTATTCATGAATTATTTCATTAAAAATTTCACAAAATTCCAAAAATATTGACAGAATTTTATAGTAGGTAGGTGCAAAGAGAAGAGTTATAGAAGATTTATAAAAGAACTTCAGAAGATTTTAGAAAACTTTTGATAGTTTTAAAATATTTCAGAGAATTTTTTCAATTCATAAAGTTTTGAAAAATTTGTCAAAATTTTAGAAGGTCCAACTTTCCGAAGATTTCAAGGAGTTTTCCGAAGAGTTGATCTGTGTATTTCTGAAGATTTTTGAAATTTCAATAAATTTGACAACATTTTATGAGATACTGCCTTGTGCAAGATTTAAAGGATTTTGCAAGGTTTCTGAATATCTCTATAAATTTTTGAAGATTTTGACAATTTTTAAATTTTTTCCCCAGAATTTTAGAAGATGGAGATTCACAGACAATTTGATAGGTATACCTACGATTTTAGAAGATTTAAGTAAATTTTAGGTTGTATTGACTTTTATAAAATTTTTGAATATGTGGCATTATTTTGGAAAAGATCCCACTTTGACTTGTCGGTCCAAAATGAGTTAAGACCGGGTCTTTGTAGGGTAGAAAATTCTCTGTCCAATGAGATGTTTTCGAAGTCTGTTTGATAATTTTTGAGCGTTTTACAGTGCTTCAAAGTTGAAAGTTCAGGAAATGAAAATTTTGCGGGAAAAGTTTTAAAATTTTGCCCCTAATTTTTCTTATTACTGTAGAATTGCCCCTATTATAGCTAAAAATTGCATTGACCATTCATTTGAAAGGAAATTTTATGCTCTATAACATGGTGGTCTTGAAAATTTTCCTTGAGTCAAAATTGGACCTGTCGTAATATGGATTTTGATGAATGGTCAATCTTAAATGCCTTAGTTAACCGACTTCCCGCGAGTTGCGCTAGTGAATTCTTAGTCCACATGAAATAATACACCTTCCACTTACTGAATCCATCTTCCATCAATAACTCAAAACCACTTTGAACATTTTTACCTAAAAAATGTGATTTTCTCAAAACTATGAAAAAACCAAAGTGGGACCTTTTCCAAAATAATGCCACATATGCAAACTTATATTACGTAGAAGATTCTATACTTGATATATTTTTGAAGTTTTTAGAGAACTTAAGAATATTCTTCAATTTCTATCATCATCAACATCATAATCATCACCATCATCATTTAATTTTTGATGATTCTTAGAAACTTTGAACAGTACTTAGGTACATAATTTCAGAAGATGTTGACCAGTGGCAAAAAACTTGATCAACAGTTTCGGAGGAGGGGGGAGCAAATCAAAAATTTGCTTACTGATGGTATTAAAAAAAAAATTGCCAACTACTAAAAGCAACATTTTTTTTCGTTTGAGCGTCTTTTTTTTTTAGCGAAGAATTTTGTACCCGGCATGCATCCAATTTTTAGTCAATTTGTCAAATTATTGAGGGGTGAGACACCCAATGTACCGTCCTAGATTCGGCTCTGATACTGACTGAAACCAGTAAAAAATTTCAATTCCTTCCATATGGTTTTAGAATATCTCAATAAATGTTTGAAGATTTCATAAAATTTCAAAGACTTTGCCAAAATTTTATAAGACAAAGATTTTTATTTATTTTTTAATCTTCTGAACATTTTAGAATATTTCAGTGAAATTCTGAAGATTTTGCAAAATTTCAAAGAATTGTCGAAGTCTATTGAGGTTGAATTTGGTTAATAAGTACTTACCTGTTACCTACTTTTCTCACTCTCTTGAAGTTTAAAGATTTTAAAGGTTTTTAGCAGATTTTAGTGAACGTTGAGAGTATCAGAACATTTCTTTTTAGTAAAATTTTGAATTTTTCTCTTCAGAGCATTTTGCAGAATTTTAGAAGATTTTTTTCTTTAAAAAAAAAAACAATAATATCTCTTTTTACACTTTTCAATTTCAGAAGAGCGCCTCCCCGTGTAGCAACGTCGATGCTAATTTCGATATAAATGTCGACACATCGAAATCGGTCACTTTTCGATCGTACATGTCGACACGATTTTGGATGGTTTGTCGAGGTTATTATCGACACATTTGTCGACCGTCGACATGTCGAGCCATATTTGGACGGTCGACAAACATTTCGATAATAAGCTCGACAAACCATCCACAATCGTGTCGACATGTACGATCGAAAAGTGATCGATTTCGATGTGTCGACATTTATATCGACATTCACATCGACATTTGCAATGCTGAGATGTTGAAAAAAATGCCAAGTTCAAAATTTTTAATAGGTATATGTTTTAAAATTAAACCAAAAATAGTGATCAAGCCAACACTTCGACATTTCGTCAAAATTGCGGCTCTGAAATCACCTTTGTAGCTGAACATATGTGTGCCCAGCTAACGAAGAGGCAATTCTTAAAGTCTTATGTACTAATTCATAACACACTTCATCTGCGAGTATCAAAAATCACCCTCAAGACGTCGACAGTCAAGTCGATGCATTATTCGACCCTCGACAATTAGGTCGACATTGGCTCGACTTAAAATTCCTTTGGTCGACACTGTCGACAGTTAGGTCGATGCATTATTCGACCCTCGACAATTACATCGACACTAACTCGACCTAAAATTCCTCTGGTCGACACTGTCGACAGTGAAGTCGATGCATTATTCGACCATCGACAATTATGTCGACAATAACTCGACAAGTACTCGTATTATTCAAAATTTTAAAAAAATGAGAAAATTTCGTGATTCTTTCAAAAATTGTTTATTCCTGAGCTTAAAAATTGTTTTTAGTTCTTTTTAGATATAAAATTAGTGAATTTAATTGGCAGAAAATGTCGACATTAACGTCGATTCGTTTATCGAGTATCGATTTTTACATCGACATGTCTATGCAGAAAAACAATATTTTCTGAATTACAGGAAAATACTGAGAAAAATTCAAAAATTTTGATTGAACAGTTATGTTTAACATAGAACATTACTTTAAATCTCATATATCATTTTTAATTCATCGTTAACCAAGAAAAAAATGTGTCTGAATTTTGTCGACATAAATGTCGATGTCGACAATTGCTACACGGGTCCTTCGTGATTTTTTAAAAACAATCAATTAAAAAAAATTCTCTTCAAAGAAGAAAAATACTCAATCAGATTTTTTCAATTATTGAGCACATAAAATAGATAGAATCGAAAATCTTCATCCATGATATAAGTAAATGCTTGGCACTGAAATTATAAAGGCTCTCAATTTAAATTAATTTTAGTACCTCGAGCGCACAATTCGAAGCGAATATTAAGCAAAATAATGGAATTAATACCTTGAGTCATCATACTATCGCATAATTTGGCGAATAAACGCCACGAAAACAATAAATATTCTACAAATTATGGTGCAATATGTTACGTTGATATACCTACACACACATCCTCTGCAGTTATACTTCATTTATTTATGCAACGAACGTATATAAATTCTACTCCACTTATAAGCTCATACCGAATAATACTTACTTAATTACGCGGACGCGCGAATTAAACGTAAATTTTCAACGTACAGCACTCGTAAATTCTATATGTTTGTAGCAGCAATTCCATAGAAATTTTCTACGACTGCTGAGTTACGCATTTTGATACATACGAGAATTAACTCTCATTTAAAATTATTCTAACATCGAGCTTCCGTTTCGAACGAGATGGCATTTATTAGCTCGACTGAAATTTAATTAAATGTATTAATAATTCATAATTTTGTCTAGCTCGCTAAGGTTAAGTATCTAGCCAATGACAGCTTTTTCCGGCTCTTCAGTGTGAACACTTCGTATACAATACAGAAATAAAATTGCAACCTACGAAGCTGGCCTGGCACGGTGCATTGCGTTGCATAATAATTGTCTTTAAGATTTACGATTATACTTATATTTATTTTCGCAATTAAAATGCATTTAACGAAGAACTAGCGCTAAAATGTGAAATGAAATACGCCAATATTAACACGGCGCTGGGTTAGTTGACAATTATTACATTGTCGTCAAGACGAGTATAATTTATCATTAATTATCAGCGAGCTTTTTGTTATTTAAAAAATTAACCTTACATTAATTAAACGTTTAGCGTTGTAAATTATCATACATGTCGTGGGTCTTACTTATATAGAAAGAGATAGGTGATGGTATTTCTCATTTTCTCGCGACAATGGTAGCTAATAATTGGTTAAAAATATTCGCCATATCAGTACGTACAGTGTATGTCGTTCTCGTTGGACGAAGCCGTAGTGCCCGGCGAGAGGCGGGTACAGGGGGTGCACTTTCACCGGGCCCGGGCTCTTTTTGAGGACCCGAACGCAGGGACGAACCCATAAGGGGGAATATCAACTCAAATTTATGCTAAAAATGTATTTTTTTTTCGTCAAAAATCATATAAGGTAGTTGCACCAGTGGTGGACCCTTATATTGGAAGTGTCTTATAAAAAACATTCTGGTTTAAAAACTAATAGCGTTGGCGAAATGGTGAATATACCAAACGATTCTTTGTGTATTCTACAACAAAATGCGCTATAATTTTTTAATTTTACTTCATTTCTTTGAAAATTACGACCATTTTAAGTGAAAAAATAGAAAAGTCCAGTGGTTGGTCAAGATAATCTAGTAGTTGACCACCCAGTAGTTGGTCACGCGCTAGTAGTTGATCACCCAGTAGTTGGTCAATCAGATTATGACAACGGCTCTCAACCATTTAATTTTTTTAAAAATCAATAAGTATTCGGTAAAATTGTCACTCATTAGCCATGAGAAAGAGAAACTATCATTTTTCGTAAATATTTACCAATTTTTTGCATGATCAACCACTAGAACTTTACAAAAATTTCGTAAGTCTAGTACTTGATCAAAATGATCAACTACTGGCTAAACACCATTTTTTCCTTCCAGTAGATAGTCACCGCCATATTTGATAGAATTTTGGCAATATTTTTTATTTTAATGAAGAAATGGAATCTCCAAACTCTTCTGATTCAGGTCCAAATGGTTATATTTCAAGTTTTATTAATCTTAATAGTGTAAAATTCATATTTCGATAACACTTCGGCTTAACAAAAATCTTTAGAATTGGCATCATTTTGAAAATTGTTCTAACAAAAAAATTTCAGACAATCATTATTAATTACTTGAACAGAATTGATTAAAAACTTTTATGTGGTTCTATGCAGAAATGTTCCAGGTTTGCTCTAAAAAAAATTTCTGAAGCTATTTTAAAAATACGCCTAATTATAAACACTTTTCTTGACTGGTGCAACTACCTTATTTTTCATAATTTTCGCCCTCGCTTCGCTCGGGCAGTATTTCCAATTGCAAATTGGGAAACAGCACGTATTTTTGAGTTGTGAAAATTTTGCACATCAAAAAAAAGGGCCCGCAAAAAAGTTGCACCGGGGCCCGGCTCAGCTCTCGCCGGCTCTGGACGAAGGACATTTTATATTCGAGTATTTACTTCATTAATACGACCTATGAAAACAAATATCTTAGGATCAACGCCCAGTCTGAATTTATCGTAATGTTCCTAACAGTCTGGGCTGAGTCTGGTAGATGGCGCGATGGTGTCTACCTTCGTATGTAATTTCGTTTTTCCATCCTACACCATGGATTCGTCCTAGACGTATTTTTCAGACTGAAAGTTTTGTATATCTACGAGCTTTGGAGCTTCAAGCTCATATTCCAAAGAATGCAGATCCGATTAAAATACGTACAAATAATATCGAGACATTTATAACGTAATTTTTCTCCCATAAACCGGAAATTTATAATACGCGAATTGAGAAAATGTAACACGGGGAAATTTATTCGTATAATTTTATGCACTTTAGTAGCGAAAAAAAAGCGTCATTTATGACGAATTTTTATTACCTCGGTCGTTGTAAAAAATTTTATGTATTAACAATGCGTCGATATCGTGCTACCGAAGTACCGATTCACCGGTGTTGGAATAGATGGCGCCAGTGTCTTCCTTATAGGCATGATGTGTTTGGTATTATGGTACTAGAATGGTTGTGCGTGTAAAACTAACACTGAACAGCTGATTTTTTTAGTCAGATAACAAATACGACTGCTGGCATTGTTATCTTAAGTGATATTCGTATTTGAAAGAGAAGAAACAGGAATTGAAGTTGATAAAAAATTCTAAATTTTATGGGTGTGTTTATTCATCAGACTACCTATTCCATTGTTTTTCAAATTTTGAATTTAATTTTCCAAAAAAAAATATATTTTTAAGTTACCTACCTATTTGCTTAATTTTTGAAAGAAAAAAAAATGAATTTTTCCTAAAAATGTCCAATTTGAACAAATTCAATGAAGAAAAGAATAAAACTTGTGGAAAAATTAGGAAAAACATGTTAGTTGTAGTTGTTGTTGTTGTTGTTGATGTAGTTGTTGGTAAAATGAAACAAAATGAAAAATGTAAATATGCTCAAATCAATCATCGATCAAACAAGATGGAAATATCGAAGAAGAAATAAATCGATTTTATCAATTAGGTAAGTATAAAAAATCGTTAAAAAACTAAAAAAAAAATCGTCAAGAGCAACTTTTTAGAGTTTTTAAAAAGAAAATTAAAAAAAAATATTCAACGACAAAATCTTTTGAAAATTGTTCAAAAAATTATAAAATAAGTATAATAATAAGAACCCCTGAAAACTTTTTTTTTCAAATTGTTGCAGTAAGTATCGAAATTGAAAAAAAATATATTGATACGTAAGGTATCCGATTCTTTTTGAATTGTTAAAAAGCAAAATTTTCAAAAATTGTTCTATTTTTTATTTTTATTTTTCATTTTTTGAAACTGTTGAAATAAGTATCAAAATGTTTTGCAATATTATTGAAAAACATTCAAAATTTTCTCAACATTATTGAAAAATAAAATTTAAACTGGAATCGTCTTTTATTTATTTATTCATTTTTGGAATTCTTAGTTATAAGTAGATATTATACCTCCTTTTTTCAAATTATTAAACGTTAGGTATATTTTTAAATAGGTAATTTTTCCAATTTGTTAGGGAACAATCTAAAAATTGTTCATTCGAAACATTAAAAAATATATATATTTAGAAGTAAAATTTTGGTTTTAAAGCAGAACTTTTAAAAATAGTTTTAAAAAAATTCCAAAAATTGTTCAGGGGACATTTTTTGAAAATTGTTGAAAAGAGAAAATATCAAGTTTTTAAAAAGTGACTAAAAAACATTTTTTCCATTGTTGAAAAGCAAAATTATGTTTTCAAAAACTTTTCAGAGGTTTTTTTTTGTTGAAATTAATACCTTAAAAAGCAAAAATACTTATTTTGAAATTATTGAAGTGATATTAAATTTTTAAAATGATTGAGACTTAATTTTTTCAATAGATGAAAAATAATTGTTATGAAAATTGAAATTTTCAAAAATTGTTCAGGAAACATTTTTTTTTCTTTTGAAAATTTGTTAAAAAGCAAAAGTTGTGAATTTTGTTGAGAACTTGATTTCTGCCAATTTCTGTTAAAAAGAAAATTTTTAATTTTTCCAATTTTTCTAAAAAAAAAAAAAATAAATAAATAAATACTTAGGTAGTGAATTTTTGAAGAAATCAAAATTTTGCAAATTTTCGTACGAAAAAGATATTTTGTGTATTTTGAAAGTATCAAAGTATCAAATTTAAGTACATACGAGTAAAAAAATAAATAAATAAAATACATTTTTAGTTTAATAAAAAACTATACCTTAAAAAATTTAGAAATGCTTGAATAACATTTTTTTTGAATTGTTCCAGAAGTAGGTAGGTACCTACTGCTTTCAAATGGTTGAAAAACAAAATTTTAGCTGATTTTTTTCTTCGAAAAAATCAGCTATTAAATTTGACCCGTTGGTAGCAGTGGGGGGTGGGAGTGATATTTCTCGACGTTTTATGACAAAATATGACGATTGACACCAATTTCGCAATTTGGTATTTCTTTATATATAACTATATATGTATAGACTAAAATTTGTTGGTGCGATAACTCGAGTTATAATTGATGGAATTACTCGAAATTTATGTCAATGGTAGAGGGTCATTGGGAATAGAAGCCTATTGAATTTGAGCAAAATCGGTTCGTGGGTTCGCGAGATATCCGCGATCAAAATTTTCAAAGCTCGTTAGCTCCTTAAATATGGCAGATGGGTGAAATTTGTTCATAACCTTTTCTGTAGTAGAGATCAAAATTTATTCAAAAATGCAATCGTTCAAATGAATCAGTCGTTCGCGAACGATTAGTTCAAATGAATCAGTCGTTCGCGAATGATTCGTTCAAATGAATCAGTCGTTTGCGAACGATTAGTTTGAATGAATCAGTCGTTTGCAAACGTTTCATTCAAATGAATCAGTCGTTCGCGAACGATTCGTTCAAATGAATCAGTCGTTCAGAACGATTAGTTCGAATGAATCAGTCGTTTGCAAACGTTTCATTCAAATGAATCAGTCGTTTGCGAATGTTTTGTTCAAATGAATCAATCGTTCGCGAACGATTCGTTCAAATGAATCAGTCGTTCGCGAATGACTTCAATTGAACTGATCGATCAAATTTCAAATGAATCAGCAATCAGTTGTTTGTGGACGATTAGTACAAATGAATCAGTAGTTCGCGAACGAATATTTTTTAAAGATTGTTTTTTATGAGTTGTTTTAGAGCACTTTTTTTGGGATTGTTGGAAACAAAAATTATATTGAAATTGTTAAAGTATCAAAATTCCAAAAAAATATTAAAATTATAGGTAGGTAGGTATTTTCTGAAAATTTTTTAAATTTTTTTTTGAAAAATAAAATTGTTCAAAAATCAAAATACATAGGTATTTATGTTGCTTGAAAATTTATTCTTTAAAGAAATTGTAGGTATCGAAATTCATTCTTTAAAATTGTTGAGAAACCAAAATTTTTAAAAATTGTTTATGAAGTAGGTACCTACTTCAATTTTTTGAAATTTTTGTCAAATAAAATTATCTGCAGACATTTTCTTTTTTTTGAAATCTTTGAAAACCAAAATTATTTTGAAACTGAAAAATATTAAATTCTGAAAAAAAATCTGTGAAATTGTTCAAAAGAAAATTTTCCAAAATAGGTAGCTTAAAATCAAGTTTTTAAAAAAATGTTTGTATTTTATTCATTTATTCATTTTTTTTAGCATTGCTGAAGTATTCGTTATTTTAAAAATGATTGAACTGCATTTTTTTAATTGTTAAGAAAACAAAATTTTAAAAAATTATCAGGGAAATAACTTTTTTGGAGGTGTGAAAAAACAAAATTTTTCGAAACTGTTCTAGAATTAAAAAAAAAATTGATAAAGTAACGATCAAATTTTCAAAAAATTATTGAAAAGCAAAATTCTTCTGAAATGGTTCAAAAATGTTTTTAAAAATCAAAGTTGTTTGGATGCAAGATTGTTTAAGAAACATTATTTGAAGTCGTTGAAGTGGACCTATTCAATTTTTTTGTTTTTAAATATTTGAAATGACTTAATTTTTGAAAATTATTCTAGAAACTTTTAGCCATTTTTTAGAATTGGCGGAATGATATCAAACTTTTCAACCATTATTAAAAGCCAGAAATTTTTCTAAGTCTTTACGAGATTAATTTTTTTTTGAAATTGTTAAAAAAGAAGAACTTTAAATAAACTTTTCAGGATTTTTTTTGAATTTTTTAAAAGTATGCAGAATTTCAGATATATTAAATAAAATGATAACCAATTTTTTTTAAATGTTGAAAAGCGAATTTTTTTGAAATTTTTGAAAATAGTTTAGGAGAAGCTGAAATTTTAATCGTAAGCTTTAATTTCAGCACTCATATTTTCAACACATTGAAAAAATAATTAAAATTTGGTCCAAATTCACCAAAGCTGATACCTATACCTAATTATAATTTTATTTTTTTCAAATACGAGTATAAAGTGTGCACTTGATGCAGCTAGGGACACCAGCCCAAAAACAAATTTTTCTCCTGTTTCCAAAACCATGCAAAAAAAACTTGGAAAAATTGTACCCCAGGTAACTTCTCTATAGACAAATAATTGGAAAAGTATAATGCATCCTTATATACGGCGATATCCTACATCTTTCACACGCGCCAGTCGCGTTATTTCGATTGAAAATAAAGCGCAGAGGAACGCTTACGATGCTCGGAACGACGACGCGGTAAAACCCATACCACGCTATAGGTATTCGCGTATACAACGCCTCCAGCACTGTTCGGCATTTTCGCTGTCACGGGCGCTACAAAATCAATAGCTCAGGGGTATACGTTTCCTTTGAATTACCTCCATTTACCTTTGAAATCCCATTGGAACCATTTTCACAGTAGGGATTGCGAATGTTGAAATTAGTTTTTCCTGCTAAAAGTAAAGCGAACCGAGAAAGGGCTGGCGTTTTACGAGCCAAAGATTCTACCTCTACTGCCTTCTTTTTCGCTCACTTTCAACGCACAAGTTTAAAGAAAAAGTTATTTCAGCATTTTACTCGCGAACTATCGCCAAGAATCGATTGGAAAGCTGTTCGAGGGGTCGGGGAGAAACGGCATGGCTTCGCTTCTTTCCTTCTACTATGACCGTTCTTTTCGTCGTTTTTCGAAGTGAGATACTCGCCATGTATTTTCCAGGGCTTTTACGAAAAACTCTATGCCAGTGAGTGCAGTACACTGTGTTTTTTTGGTACCATCGAAAATAATACTATATAGATAGTTTATATTCAAAATTAGAGGAGAGGGAGGGGTCCAACTGCAATTTTTGTAATATCCAAAATTATTCTTAGCACTTCAAGCTACAACTTTGCTTGAAAATTTTTTCAATTGTACCCCTCCACCTTCCCCATCGATCTTGCATAATACTCCGAAAATACTAATTAAAAAATAAAAATTGAAGGAGTGAGGGAGGAAAGGGGTCAATTGAAAAAATTTTCAAATAAAAGTTGAAGATTTATATCCTAAAAATAATTTTGGTTATTATTAGAATTTCGGTTGGACCCCTCTCCCCTCTCGACCACTGATGAAATTTTTGAAAAAATTTAAACTCACTCGATTATGTGAAAATTTTCAAAAAATGAGTTTTTGCAAAATTGTTTTTATCAATGAAAAAAGCTACCATCAAGTCCAATGCAGAATCCTCCTCTTGATAGATTTTTTTTTAAATGTTGCAAACATAAATTTTGTAAAAAAAATTATTTTTAGTGATGTTCAAAAAATGAGATTTTTTGCAAAATTACATTTACTTAATCAATGAAAAAAGCTCCAATAAAATCCAATGAAAAATCTTTCTCTGATGAAATTTAAAAAAAATAAATAAATAAGCTTAATCAATTTTGTGAAAATTTTCATTTTCAGTAATTTTCAAAAAATGAGATTTTTTCCAAAATTACATTACTATAAAATATGTATTATTATAATATTAATGAAAAAAGCTATACAATAAAATCCAATATAAATTCCTCCTCTGATAAAAATTTTTAAAAATTTTAAAATTAGGGGGACCGTCATTCATTATATTGTAGGTATCTATCTATATCTATGATCTATTCACGCAAATAAATTCAAATTCAAAAAATTCAAAAAATTATAAATTTTGTGAAAATTTTTGAAAAATGAGAACTTTAGCAAAATTACATTTAATTAATGAAACATGCTCCGGAAAATTCCAATGCAACTTCTCTGATAAAATTTTTGAAACATGAAATTTTTGAAAAAATTTTAAATCATCAATTTTGTGAAAATTTTTATTTTCAGTAATCTTTGAATAATGAAGGCTTTTGCGAAATTGCATTTGATCATTGAAAAAAGCTACGATAAAATCCAATAAAAATCCTCCTCTGATGATGAAATTTTTGAAAAAATTTTAAATCATCAATTAGGTATGTGAAAATTTTAATTTTCAGTAATTTTTGAAAAATTAGGGCTTTTTTGAAATTGCATTTAATCGATGAAAAAGACTGTTACAAATATAAAGTCCAATACAAAATCCTTCTTTAATAAAATTTTTAAAAATTTAAAAATCCTAAATTTTATGAAAATTTTTTTATTTTCAGTACCTGTAGGTACCTAATTTCCAAAAAATGAGCTATTTATGCAAAATTACATTCATTGGTAATTAATGAAAAAAGCTACTATAAAATCCAATGCAAATTCCTTCTCTGATGAAATTTAAAAAAAATTTAAATTCGTCAATTTTGTGAAAATTTTGAAAAATGAGAGGTTTTGCAAAATTACATTTAATCAATGAAAAATGCTTCGTAAAAGTCCAATGCAAATTCTCTGGTGAAAGTTTTGAAAAAATTTAAAATCATCAATTTTGTGAAAATTTTCATTTTCAGTAATTTTTGAAAAATGAGGGCTTTTGCGAGATGGCACTTAATCAATGAAAAAAGCTCCGATAAACTCCAATACAAAATCCTCATCTGATGAAATTTTTAAAAAAATATAAAATTGTCAATTTTGTGAAAATTTTTGAAAAATGAGATTTTTGAAAAATTGCATTTAATCGATGAAAAAAGCTTCGATAAAATCCAATGAAAATCCTCCTCTGATGAAATTTTTGAAAAATTTTAAAATCATCAATTATTATGTGAAAATTTTTATTTTCAGTAATTTTTGAAAAATTAGGGTTTTTGCGAAATTGCATTGAGTCGACAAAAGCTTCGATAAATTCCATGACAAAATCCCCCTTGATTTCACATAACATCGAGTAGATGATTTTTCAAAATTGAGGGAGGGGTCTAATTGAAAAATTTTTCAAACAAAATTTGTTCATTGAGGTCCTAGATATAATTTTGGTTATTATAAAATTTTCAATTATACCCTCCTTCTCCCTCCCAGTTCTACATAATATGACTTAGATACTTATATTATTAAAAACTGGCGAGGGTAGGGGTCCAATTGAAAAAATTTTCAAACAAAAGTTATAGCTTGAAGCAGTAGAAATAATTTTGGTTATTACAAAAATCGCGATTGGACCCCTCCCTCCCCTGCAATTTTGAATATCAAATATCTACTATGTATATGTATTGGACTTGGTAAGTTTTAGATGCGCCAAAAACAAGAAACAGTATAGGTACTGTGGTGATCCACTCCTCGATACGAATGGTACATTTCTCACCTGATTTTCCGGCCGACCGAACTCCAAGATGTAATCGATTTTCGAAATGTGGGTTGTGCGCAGTTTGGATTTGTCTATTCGAATATCATGGCCATTGGTCGTAGTCGTATATGCGTAAAGCGATTCTCAACGTTTTCCAAATGGACGATAAAACTGGCATAAGCTATCAAACGATGCAATTTCCGTTTAAAGAAATTCTCTCGCTGAAATGAAAACGAAAAAAAAAAAAAAAAAAGGATTAAAGTGGATCGAATCGCAATTGTCGAGGGAAACTGTGTCGATACGGATATTACAACGATACCACTTCACTATTTGATCCTCGTCTTGTATAAGTGGACCGCACAATCGCACCCACTTCAAATCACCGACCATCATACCATTTGACCAGCCCTGGAAAAAAATAGTCAAATAGAAAATCGCCGAAGAGACAGTTTCTTTATTACAGAATGATCTGCTCGGGGCTATTAGATTATTTGGCCACATCCATAGAGCGTATAATGTTGTTCGATGATAAGAGCGTAAGGTTACTCCAAGGGGGGTTACTTACTTCGCCCATGAACACATACTTAAGATAACAGTAATGCTCCATCATTGTTATATGTATCGCTGACGAGAGACACACTCCAAAACTCTCGTAAGGGCAATGTTTCATCCCATATTCGTTCGCTTTGCCTTGCCTTGCCAGTTGCCACGGTACGCACACGTACGACCATTTCCTCATCGTGGGTTCACTTCAAGCTGGCTGTACGATGAGGTGAGGACCGACGATGGTGTGAAGTTTATTTACGGCGTGCAAATCCCAAACAGACGCTAAACTGTAATTTAAGTAATTTATCTTCTTCGAAAGGGGCCAAACTGGTTGTAAGCCTGACTATGTAATGTTTTCCTTTATCGATTATTTGTTTTCAGCGTATATATACGATACGGATGAGTACGTACCGTACGTACGCAGCTATCGTGCTGTCGAGTCGATACCCGATGCGATGCTTTAACGATTCAACGATAGCTATATGGGATGAAGGCGTTTTAAATAGCCCTCGATGGCGTTTTTATAGTAGAAGTATCGACATGGGCGCGGGCCATGCGATATAACCTAAGATCCGATGAGAAAACGACATTTGTGTTTACGTTGATGTCACCGCATAACGGCACGTATACTGTTTGAATGGCCCCTCCTGGGGTACGAAAGCACTTCTAAGAGTAATTACTTTTAGAATTTATTTTCCTTTCCGCGATCGATGCTCGGATGTGGCGGTTTTGAGGTTTGGGTTTTGCTAACGTCGGCGCCAATGGCGTGAGGAGAGGATTTCTGAAGGGATTACCTGGTGAGGGGGACTGTTGCGATGAAAGGTTTAAGATTTGTGTGATAAATCTACTTTGGAGTCGCAGACTGCAAAAAGTGAGCGAATTACGAAAGCCAATAAATTCAACGAGGTCAAGGATCTCAAAATAGAAAATTTCTAATGCAATGCTAATATACCAACCATGTTTTTTGTTTACGTATAACTTGCATTCTAGCCAAAAAGTTAATTTTTGTACCTAGTTATTAAAATATTGAAATAGGCCTATTCCCGAGCAGCACAATCGACAAGTTATCGAAATAAAAAATCGACAGAATATCGAATTCGATAAAGTGTCGCGTTAGTTCCGCCTAAATCGTGAAATTATCTTTCGACATATTGATAGATTATCGACGAATTATAGTTAGCAAAAATTTCGAGATTATAGTAAGATATTTTATCGATAATATATCTATAATATCGAAAGATAATTTCACGATTTAGGCGGAACTTTTGCGACACTTTATCGAATTCGATATTCTGTCGATTTTTTATCGATTTTTTATTCCGATTTTTCGTATTTTACTAGCTTTTTTCTATAATTAAAAATCATTAATTAGCATAATGCCTAAACACATTATTCATGTTACGGTAAGAGGATCATTTCAGAAAAAGTCAAAAAAATTATAAAAATCTGCCACCCGTGGGGCTTGAACCATCTACCTCCTGCATGGTAATCCTCTTCCTTAACCACTATGCCACACCTTATCGTTGAGGAATTAGCAATAAAACGCTTATAATAGGCAGTTTAGTACTTCCAGACGAGTTGGACTTAGAAAAATTTTCACCAATTTTTAAAATTTGGAAATAATTTCAAATATCGTCACAAAATCGTTGAAAAATCGTTCGACAAATTTCAGATTATTTTTCGATAATATAGTTTCAAATATCGTCATAAAATCGTTGAAAAATCGAATTCGAGAAATTTCAGATTACGTGTCGATAATAAAGTTTTAAATATCTTCACAAAATCGTTAAAAAATCGAATTCGAGAAATTTCAGATTATTTGTCGATAATATAGTTTCAAATATCGTCACAAAATCGGAAAAAAGTCGAAATCGAGAAATTTCATATTACGTGTCGATAATATAGTTTCAAATATCTTCACGCAATCGTTAGAAAATCGAATTCGAGAAATTGCATATTATGTGCCGATAATATAGTTTCAAATATCTTTATAAAATCGGTAAAAAATCGGATTCGATAAATTTAATATAATCTGTCGATAATATAGTTTCAAATGTCGTCAAAAAATCGGTAAAATATCGAAGTCAAGAAATTTCATATAATCTGTCGATAATATAGTTTTAAATATCTTTACAAAATCGTTAAAAAATCGAATTCGATAAATTTAATATTCTTTGTCGATAATGTAGGTTCAAATATCTGCACAAAATCGGTGGAAAATCGGAATCGATAAATTGAATATTCTTTGTCGATAGTATCGTTGACGAATATCGTCATAAAATCTTAATAATATCGAATTCGATAGTTTTTAGATTTTTTGCCTATGAAGTTGTACCGATAAATCTTTATAATATCGTGAGAACATCTATAGATTTTCAAACGATTTTTTATCGATACGTTACATCTTCCGATATTATCGATCGAGTGTGCCGCTCGGGTTATTTTATTTCCTATATTTTGTAATTTTTTTCAAAATTTTTAATTTGATGAATTTTTAATAATTGCTATTTTAGCATTATTGAAGATTTTTGCAGTTCTTTCGCATTGAATGATTTAAAAAAAAATTTATATCTACTTAATTTAAATTTTTTTAACATTTTTTTTCTGTTTTTAAAGCTTTTGCAGAACATAATTTTCTTTTAATTTTAGTATTTTGCAAGATTTTCAATTTTTAAATTTAAATTAATTTTTTTTTGTAAAATTTCACAATTAGGCATGTAAGTGCAGATAAGTATTATTGTTTTTTTTTTTTGTTTTTGAAGTTTTTACAAAATCTGCTAATTTTCCAAGTCTTTCTTTCTTACACGCAATTTTTTGTATATTTTAATTTTTATGCAAAATTTTGAATTTGCTAAAGTTTTTAGACAAATGTTATTCTAGCAGAATTATTGAAAATTTTCGCAGAATTTCAAGCGATTTTTTTTAAATACATTTTTTGTTAGATTGCTTTGAAAATTTTTACATTTCTCAGTTTTTAACTTAATTTGCAAAATCTGAATTTTTTAGATTTTAATTTTGGCAAAATTTTCAATTTTTTAATTTGGTTTTTGAGGTTTTAGTTTTTTTCCTTCAGTTTTTTCAGTTTTCACAAACTCTGCAAAATTGTCAAGTTTTTATTTCTTACAAATTTAGCAATTTTTGTGTATTTTAATTTTTATGCAAAATTTTTAATTTGCTGAATTAAAAAAAAAAGTTATTTTAACATCATTTGTAGATTTTGCAGAATTTTGAATTGAGTGATTTTTTAAAAATTAAGTAGACCGTATAGATTTTTTGTTAAGTGTATTTTGAAAAAGTGTACATTTTTCCCAGATTTTAAAACTTTTACAAAATTATAATTTATTTAAACATTTGATTTTTTGAAAAATTTGTAATTTTTTTGTATTTTTAAGTTTTTGCATTTCAGCTTTTGTTTTAGGTTTCTAAAGTTTTCACAAAATCTTTATTTTTTAAAATAATTTTCCAAATTTTGGTACACTTCCCGGTAAACACACCGTATGCGAATCGCGTGCTAATATAATGCTACATTCGCATCTATCGCATACGAATAGCATACGAAAATAGCGTACTATTAGCATATCAAAAATGTCCGCTTTTTTAGCGGCTAATTTCACGCTAATAGTGCGCGAAATTAGCAGCGAATATAGCGTTCTATTCGCTGTTAATTCGCTGGCGATTAGCGTTCGAAATTCGCTTTTAAAAAGCAGCCAAATGACGATTTCCACTCAGCAGTAAGTTAATTATTTCAAAAATACATCTCATTTGTGATCGCAAATCTGTGTAAAATGAAATTATGCCGAATGGTAAAGATTTTGACCTACCTAGTAGTGGTGTTTGATAAATAAGTAGGGCGTAGGTATTTCAATTTACAACTTTTTTCATAAAATTTTTTGATGGACACTATATACCTTCTTCTATTTTGAATAATAAATATCTACGTAGTATTAGATGAAATTAGAAGGAAGGAAAGGAGGGAGGGGTCCAATCTTAATTTTTATGAAAATCAAAATTATTTCCAAGAATTCAATCTACAACTTTTGTTTGAAAAATTTCTCAATTGTGAGAGGGAAGAAGGGCTGGCCCAACTGAAATTTTTTTCAAACAAAAGTTGTAGATTGAAATCCTAGAAATAATTTCGATTATTATAAAAATTTCGATTTGACTCCTCCTTTCCTTCTAATTTCGCATAATATGTACTTAGGTATACTGCTTCAAACAGAAGAAGGCAGAGAAACAATTTTATTAAAAAATTTTATAACACTGATAAGACGTCGAAAATTTTTACGTACGATTCGATAAAATTTCATTTCACACAGATTCACGATCACAAATAGATATACATTCAAAATAATTAACTTACTGCTGAGTGGAAGTCGTCCAAGAAACTCAATCTTCGTCTCCATTCTTGCGTCATTTTGATCAAATCATTGGGATTTTTATTTAAAAAGAAGAAAAAACATCAATCAAAACACAAAATCCCCCAACAAAATCAATAAAACTTGAAAAATATTCAGTTTATTGTTAATAAGTCACTGCAACAATCTCCAGTATACACGTTCATGCTTGAAAATGATTTCTCTCGTTCATAAAAAATATTGAAAGACATTGTCACCATAATCGTATGCGATTCGCAAGCGAATATCGCACTAATATCGTATGAAATATCTGCACGTTTCCCAATGCGATTTTAGCATACAATTCGTAAGTGAATATCGCGCTAATTTCGTACGAAAGATATACGTATTTTTAAATGCGATTTTAGCACGATATTCATTCACGAATAGTATACGAATTTATCTCAGAAGATTTTCCTCGATTTTCACGTTGAGTCCGCATTCTATTCGTATGCGAATAGACCGCGATTTTCGTATCTGCTATTTTAGCATACGAATAGCACACAGTGTGTTTATCGGGTTGAATTTTTATACAAAATATTGAATTTAATTGGATTTTTAATACCTAAACGTTATTTTAGCATTTAAAGCTGTTTGCAGAATTTTCAAGTTGGAGTGTTTTTTTCTAATTTTATTATAGATTTTATTATTTTGAAAAAGTTGACATTTTTTCACTGATTTTACATAATTTTGCAAAATCAGAATTTTTTAGATTTTATTTTTATCCAAAATTTCAAACATTTTCAGTTTTTGATTTTCGTATTTTTTATGTTTTTTTATTCAAGTTTTTTCCAAATTTAAACTTTTTTAGAAAATTTCAAAAAAATGTATTTTCTCCCTTATGTAGGTATTACGAATATTTCAATTTTTTGTATATTTTATTTTCTATGTAAGTATAATTTTCACTTTGAATTTTTGTAAAATTGAAGAAGAAAAAATTATTTATTACTTTTTTGAAAATTGTGAAAATTTTGAAAATTGTCAAATTAATCTAGTAAGTATAACAAAAAAGTATTCCTGAAGAGTTTTATCTCTCTTTTTTGGGGGAGGGGATGTAAAGGGAGAATTTTCATAAGACTCGGTGTTTTTAAATTTATTCCTCAAGCCTACATTTTTATAATTTTCTTGACTAAGGTATTTTGAAAATATTTTTGATATTTTCAACAACTTTTGATTTTTTATGCTTTTGATAGATTGTGCAAAATCCAAAATGTCACATTTGTTGTATTTTATTTGTAATTTTAAAAGTACAAATTTTGAAAAAACTTGAGATTTTTTAGTTAATTTTTGAATTTTTAATTTTTTTTTATTTCTTTCTCTAATCTAAAATTTTCTACACTTTAACGAAAGTTTGTATTCTTTTTTAAATTTTTTAAGAACTTTCACATGTTTATATTTTTGATTTTTGATTTTTTTTTAAATGATGAACTGAAAATTTTCTGCACTTTTGCAAAATTTTTTTTGAGTTTCAAACTTTTTCACAAAATCTTCAAATTTTTAAATTTATTGTAAAATTTAAAAATTTTTTGTACCTATTTAAAAAATTTTTGAAGGTATATTTAGCATTGTATGTTTTTGGTGATTTTTTTTCTTTAAAAAGTTTAACATTCCGTTGTTTTACACATTTTGTAATTTTTTATCAAGTAGGTATTTTAAAATTTTAATGTAGGTGCCTATAAGTTATTGAAATTTTTATGAATTCCATAATTTTTGCATTAATAATTTTTTTGTTTTATGTTTCAGTTTCTTTTTACGCCTGTTTTTATTCAAAAAATTTGGATATTTCTACTTTTATAACTATTTTGATCATTTTGAAAATTTTTAAACTTCCATTTTTGTGATTTTTTCTGCTTTTTTTTGCTTTTTTTGGAAGATTTTAGATTTCATTGAAATTATGCTTTATCCAGGTATAGTTCCTTGAATTTTCTGTTTTTTCGTTGATTTTTTTTTTGATTTTTTTTGATAACTTAAATTTTTTTAAATTTTAGATTTTTTCTTGAAAACTTGAAAAAATTAGATTGCGGGGTTTTGCAAAATTTCTTTCTTTTCAAATGTAATATTTTTGAATTTTTATGGAAATATTGTCCTTTCTTGGTGTTTTTGAATTTTTTCTGAAGAAAAATAAAAACTTGGTTGATTTTGATTTGTTTTGGATAACTTTTTAAAAATTTTTTGCAAAAGTGAAAATTGATCATTTTTTGAAATTTTGGTATAGGTACCTAGATCTTAAAATTTCCTACCTTTAACTACATTCCTTTTTGAAAAAAAAAATAAATTCGAAAAATTCAGATCTTTTGTAGTTAAATTGTGTTTTTTTTTTGTGAAAAATCAGAAACTTTTGAAGTAAAAAATTACGGCTAGAAAGCTTGAACTTTATTGCACAAATACATTGGTATACCTAATTCAAAATCCCAAGTTGTAAGTTCAAATTGTAACATGCTCGTAATTAAAAATTACAAAATAGCATCAAAAAATTTCAAGCGCAAAAAATTCTCAACAATTTACAACCCCCCCCCCCCCCCATTTTCGAAGGTATCGCGTGTGAAAGTGAATTGAAGGGCGGAAATTGGATTCCATGTAAGAAAAAACTCGTGAAATGGAAAACCTCTAAAACGTTTTTTTTCGAAGAAACCTTGAACATATAATTTTTTTTTCATAAAATTACCTACTGACTGCGTTTACCTGTACGTATGACTTACTCTTTAGCAGCTTTAAAATGCATATGTAACGCAACACGTAACGGTTTTATAGTTTAAACGAGGGTTTTAACGATAATTAATTATTATTGTGCATTGGTTTAGTATACTGGTGATTGCACGTTTAAATCTTAATCGCCTTATTTACGATGGAATTATTTTTTCTTTCAGGTATATTTTCGGTATATACGGCGAGAAGAGCTGAAACGACAAATGGAGGAGATTCGGTGAGTGATTAATACCTTACGATTGATTCATTCAACCTTGACAAAATTTCACACTACCTTGAAATAATTTTGGTATCTACTCGTGGTAGATTGGATTTTTATTATTCGAGCAATACGACAATTGAAAAGGAAAGTGAGAAATTTAGTCGGTGTCTTATATACGAGTAACTCTAATTAAGACACACACGTCTAATTTGTCTCTATAGAGAATACGAGTACGCAAAATAAAATCGCCATACGTTATTACTCGCTTAATGGATTTTATTGCTGTATTAAAATGATGTTTATGATTTCTCTTATAGCGTAGTTACTCTCTACACGAAAAAAAAAAACACGTATTTACAAAGCGGCTAACACCACAGAGAGAGTAAATATACCAAAAGGTGTTTGAGCATCAGTTACGAGAGGTTTCGCTAGAGCGCGTCCCCGGCTACAATTTTACGCCTCGTAAAAAGTATCGAAGAATGATATTGACTTTGTAGCCTTTTTAAATGGTGGTAGATGGTGAAATTGCGCCGTTTCGCCGATGCTTATGGGTATAAAAAAAAAACGAGGGGAAATGAAAGTAGGATGTAAGTATGGGCGTTTCAGGCGTTTACGTTGCGTAAAGCGAGCACGTTTTGGCCAAAAAAAATAGGAAAAAATGAGATCGTTTTAGGAAATATTCTCGTTTGTTATTTTACCGGAGAGGAATTTTTCGCCAAAGGGAAATTCTCTCTAGCTCCATTTATTTGTGTCGATGGTATTGATACGTCATTGCAGAGCACGTCGCGGCTACTTCAAAATTCCTAGAAATTGGCTCGTTTTATGGCCATGGTATGCGAGATCAATTTCCTAAATTGTCGTGATATAGGTGTTTCGTTGTGTTTCAAATGAATTCCTCCTATCGAGTGGAAGACCTTTTTTTATGATGGAACTCGTTTGAATGAAGGTTTTTTTCGACCAGTTTTGAGTGATTTATTCGTTATAGTTGTATCGATTTTTTTTGAATGGTTTGGCATTTCATTTTTTTAAATATAAAATGTAGAAAAAGTTTTAGAATTTTTTTTCAAGTAAAAATTTCAATTTTCGGAAATAGATATTTTAATTAAAATTTCTGCAGAATTTTCGCAACATTTTCCTCGCGTCAATTTTTCCATCATAAAAAATAATTGTTTTCTTGGTTTAATTTTTTTATGTTATTGATTTTTGTTTTTGTGAAGGAGTTATTTTGGAAAATTTATAACAGGGCAGGGAGAAGTGAAGAGGGACGGGGGTAGGTCCTCACTTCATCTTTTAGATGCATTCAATAATTTTTAGTGAAAATTTGGACACTAAATTGGTCTAAAAAAATTTATAAATTCCCCCTTGTCCCCATAAAAATGGTTTTCTAATTATGCAAAATCTTCACAATTTTCGAAAAGAAAAAATTATAAACCTGATTTTTTCAGTTTTATTTAGAAAGGAGTCCATAATGAAAGTGAAAGGGTCATCCAGGTCATCTCCTTGAATTTCTATTGAAAAAAAAAAAAAAAAAAAAGGTTATCTATGTGGTGATTTTATTGTTATCGTGGGTCTTCTGTTTACCAAAAAGTTAACCATCAAAAAGAAAGAAGCTAGAAAATTAAAAAAAAAACCTATCAAAGAAAACAAATCATCGCACCGAGACCGAATACATCATGCAAATGGTAGTCTCGGACTCGGTCTCGATCAAATACTCAGATTAAGTGATTTACGTGTCCTACATCATGCGGCGAACAAAAGAAAATCATAAAATACCATTGGAAGATTTTATACTTATTCGATTCCTTCACCTTTTGTTATTCTTATACAATGACCGCTAATCAGTTTAAGGTTTTTTTTCCTTTCTATGATGTTGCGAAAATTTATAAAAAATTTTAAATATTACAATAGGATTAATGATTTTTTTTTTTTTTTGAAAAATCGCGTCGAAGTGATTATAGATTTTATACGTTTACTAGTTTTATGTGAAAAATGGATTTAAAATGCGAATCTGCAAAGCGCAGTTGCCAACTCATTTTTCGAATTACAGATCTTGAAATGTTCCATTTTAATTGTCTTATTGCATTTTTTTGGTAACAAATAACTATAAATGATGAAAATGTTCGATTTAAAAAATGCTCATTTTTGTAGTAAAATTTATACCTATAAATAAGTAGATATGAGTTTCAACTTCATTGACTTAAAAGTTCTACATAAACCCCTCGAGTTGGCAACATTGCCCCAGAGCGCCGTTGCTAATGTCTGAATTAATACTGGATTAGGTTAATCCTATTATTGATGATAAGAAATGGGAATGGAATTTTTAGGTGGAAATTGTGACGATGACGTGTCGTAGGTTCTCCTCGTGCACCCCTACCCTTCATCTACCTTTTAAAATAATATATTTATAGGCAAATGCACGTCTACGTATATGAGTTAATTGTTTGAAAAGTTATCGTCCAAAAAGAAATTGAAAGCTCCTTTCTGAAAATTGATTTGAAAAAAAAAAATGTTTTTAACATAGATAGGTATTTAGGTAACTATACTTACTTAATTGAAGATTATTCAAGAATTTTGAAAAAAAATTCAATCAAAATATCTTCAAATTTCAGTTCTTGAAAATTGAAAAAAATCAAACAATTTCCAAATTTGGTATTCAAAAAAATTCAAAAATTAATTTTTCGAAAATTTTCAAAAACTGATAAAGTTTAATTAATTGCCCAAAGCAAATTATTGGTCACAAAAAGAACTAAATTAATGCTGAAAAAATTTTTAAAACCACCTGAAAGGCCATTTTCTTAAAAACTGAAAAAATTTTAAAATGTTAACAATTCGTTTTTTCAAAAAAAAAAAAAAAAAAAAAAAAATGTGAGTTCATCTGAATAAAATTCAATTTTGTACAATTTAATAAATTGCTTTCAAAGAAAATTTCTTCATAAGATTTTTTTCTGTTTAAAAATTTTACAAAATTTAGTTTCAAAAAATTGAAATTTTTTTGAAAATGCTCAAAAAATTAAAGAAAGTAAGTATTTTTTAAATTTCGAAATTTGACTAAAAATTTGTTCCTTGAAAAATAATTTGATAATTTTGGATTTTGAGAATTGAAGAAAATTTGCCTTAAAAACTGGTTGTTGAATTAAACAATTTAAATTGAAAATTTATTTTTGAAAAATTCAACTTTTTATATACTTAAGATACCTATTTAAAAAAATTGGCAAAATTGTTTCAATTTTTTTTATTTTTTATTTTATTTTAAGATTTACCTACCTAAATAAAAACATGTATTTTGAAAAATAATTTCATAATTTCGGATTTTGAAAATTGAAGAAAATTTGACTTGAAACTGGTTTTGGTGAATTGAACAATTTTTCACAAAAAATCTTCGTTCTTAATTTCAAAAATTTAACAAAATTAATATTTTTTTAAAATGTAGGTAAGAAAAAAAATTTCTTGAATAACTATAGGTATATTAGGTACCTAATAATAAACAAAAAAAAAACTGTTTTGAAAAAAAGGGAAGGTACTCGTAGATACCTAACTCAAGGATTAAACGTTTAATTTTTTGGAAAAAAAAGTTTTTAAAAATACATAGGTAGGTAGAAGATTTGGTAGGTATGAAAAAATAAAAAATAAATAATCAAATAATTTTTTCCCAGAAAATTCTTTCTTAAAAAATTTGAAAAATCGAATACCTATTATACTTTAATATTCAATAAAAAAAATTTGTAATGAACAAAGTTATTTACAAGACTTCAATCTACAACTTTTGTTTGAAATTTTTTTCAATTGGACCCCTCTTTCCCTTCCTATTTCATATAACACTCCGTGTGGATACTTCAATTTTGGTTATTTTGAAAGAAAAAGAAAGTAGAAAAATAAAAACTAAAAGGCAAAACTGTAGTACCTATAGAGAATACTATGTCAATTGATGTTTGAATCATATCAAAATATTTGTTCAACGTTGAGTTGATGAATTTTTCGAAAAAAGGGGTCGATTTTTTTTTATTCTGATGTCAGAGTTGACATATTTTATGAGAACTCAGCAATCAAAAGTTTCTTTCTAAAAATGAGAAAAAAGTTGTTTTCAAAAATTGAAGAGAATTTCTTCTGAAAAAATGAGCAACCAAAGAATTATTTTTTCAAATTGACAAATTTCTCTCAAAATTATTCAATATTTCAATATTTAAAAAATTTAAGTAGGTATAGATATCCTTTTATTTTATTTTCCATTATTTTTTTTGTGTTTTTGTAAAAAATTAATTCTTAAAATATTTAGAAAAATAATTGATTTTTTTCCAAAAAATAAAAAAACAAAACATTCATTTTGGAAAAAAATTAAAAACAACTCAAAAATTAAAAATTCCTTTTTAGCATTTTTGTTCTCAAAAATTCAAGAAAATTTATTCAAAAAAGATCAAAAAATTTTCTTTGTTTTTAATAATTTTTTCATACAGGCTAATCAGAAAATTTGAAAATTTCAATTGTCTCAAAATAAAATTTTTCATTTTTTTTTCCAAAAAGTTAAGAAAATTTTTTCAAAAAAAAAAAATCAAAAAATTAGCTTTATTGTTATATTTATTAACTTTTCATGCAATTAGAAAATTAGAAAATGTCAATCGTCTCAAAATTAAATTTTTCAAAATGAAAATAAAAATTTTGAATGAAATTGAAAATTGAAAAAAAAAATCAAAAATGTAAGATAGTATTCCTTGAAATTTTTTACAAAATTTGATTTTTATGGAACTGAAAAAAAAATTGAGAACTCAACCCATCCAAGTGAATGCACGAATGGCAAGGACATTTCAAAGTGGATATCTATTAAGAATGAGGACTGTGTAATGAGTGGTAAAAAAAAACTGATCACGTAAAAATACCTCGTTTTTTATATTTTATTTCAAGTTTAAAAATTTTTTCTCAATTATTTTAAATTTTAATCTATAGGTATTTAACTAATATTTTAGCTCTTTTAGTTAGTTTACGTCAATGCATCTAAATTTAACATCACCCACTGCAACAACGAAGTATCCATCTCTCATCAAGCCACCTCACAACGTTCAATTCCGCACCCATCAACGCAGCAAGAAATCGCCAAAGAAAAGAAAATCTCATATTCCACAAAAAAAAAACCAGCCAAAATCATGCATTTTTCTCAGCTCAAATTGCTCAAAAAAAAACAGTACCCAGATAATCCAAGAGGAGTGAACTCATCAATCGTCTCCGGTCAGAAGGACGTTCGCACGGTCTCGCCTCACACAATCCACCAGCTCTCTGCATCCAGTCTCACTCGCAGTCGCAGTCGCAGTCGCACAGAGAGCAAAGAATACACATTCACGCGACGTAGTCGCGTCGGGCCCTCTCTCGCACGTATCTCGGGTTCGTGTATTTGTAGAATCGCGGCGTGGCGACGTCTCTCGACTCGGCGTCCCGCCGTCCGCGACCATAGGAGTCGCCTTTGCCGATTGGTAGGCGCGTTCGAAGCGCGCTACTTGATTGGCGGCGTGCTCTTTGGTAGTGGGGGTCGTGTGCGGAGCGGCTATTATCATAAGGGGTTAGCGCATTCGGTCTGTAGGTAAAAACCATACCGAAAGTCATAAACGATACCGCGTAACAAGTGCAACACGGAGCGCACCATTCAAGCTAAATTGCTACTAAACAATAGCAAAAACGTCGTTGGTTTTTTTTTTATTTTACTTTTTTTCCTCGCGCGCGACAGGGACCACAAAAACGGTCCATAAAAAGCATTTTAACGCAAAAAGAGCTTTTTATTTTTCGGTACGTCGCGTTAAAAATCCGCACATGCAATTCGGTAAATAAATATGCGAAAAGGTAAAAAAATAATATAAATAAAATTAGAAGAACGTGCGATTAATTCGAGTTATTGGTTTTATTTTTTTTCATCGAGATAATTTTTAATCGATTTTTCCGACCGATTTTCAAATTCGCTTTTTAACCCGTTTATAATTTTCATTCGATCGATTTTTTTTTTCTCTCGCCTGTGCTATTTTTCATTTTGTTCGCGACTCAGTGTGTACCTTATGTGATGACCGGCTTGTGGCGATGAAACGTATTGTGGCCTTAGCTCAGCTCAGCATCAGTCTCTGTGCAGCATCCTGAGCCGCAGCATCGATCCGGACATGACAATATGCCGCAATGAGTTCGAAATTCATTATCGATAGTATGCTACCGAAATATCACCAGCAATATCATCACCAATTATTGAACCCCGTTATCACCTCGAGCAACGCTGGAAACCTCGACTCGCCAGTGGTCAACTACAGCTTAACTAATAACTCCTCATCGAGCTCCTCTTCGCCGCCTCCATCGCTCGTATCTCCGGCCAGCCGAATGTATCCATACGTAGCCGCATCTGCGGCCGCCGCACATCACCATCATCAGCAGCAGGCCGCAGCAGCGGCCGCCTTCGCGACCGGATCAATGGTTCCGGGAGCCTTTACGTCGCCCAGCTCTGCCGCATTGGCCGCAGTCGTCGATGCGGCCACGGGCGATAAATCGTGTCGATATACCAGTAATGTTCCTAGCGCCGATTCGATGGTCAATTACACGCTGCATCATCAGAACGGAGCGACCGCCAATTCCGCATCGGCCGCGTCCGCGTCGATGGCCGCCTTTTATCATCAGGCTGCCGCAGCTTCGGTGGGAGCCGATCCTCTGAATTCGTGTTCGTCTCAGGTTAACGCCAGCACCGGCCAAGGTATGCCTGATTTACCCAGATATCCGTGGATGTCCATTACCGGTAAGCGATTCCAATCATTCCATTTACTATATAGATAGTTTTTTTCTCGTCGTATTGTTGCGGATACCTCCCCCCCCCTCCCCCCGCCCTGAGGAGATAGGTATCGATCGACGAGCTTTTCGTAGATGCCGATCGAAGGTGTCGATGTCGTTCTGTCGTCCTATTGTGGTTAGAGTTTCATTGCTTTACGATGCCAAGTAGTTGTTGTCCTACTGTGAAGCATCCTTTTCTAAACTGAACCATTCGGGTCGCTTTCGTTACGTATGAAAAGACCATCGAGACAAAAAAAACACCAAAGGTATTAGAATAATACGTGGCTGTCATTGTTTTGTATGATTGTTTACATGAAGCTAAACTTTTGATTTTCGAGGAAATACATTTATTCGTTTTCTGGAGCTCTAACTGATTGTTTTCTTTGAGAGTTTGTCCTCAGGTCCATCTTCTTATATGGTAGCAGTAGCGTTTTTCGATCTTACATGACCCAATGATGAGTTGGAATGAATTTGGTGAATGTTTGAATAAGCAGTCAATTGAAATGGAAGTGACAACTGACAAGTCTAAAGTATCAGAGGTTTGGTTTATGGTAAAGAAAATTTTGATCAAATTTCCAAAGTGAATGGTCAGGTATTCAAATTGTAGCAATTTATTTTATTGTGGTGAACTAATTGAACTAAAGTATTCGTAATTTTTAAAGTAATTTCGAAGTAATATTTAGTAAACGGCCGTCGATAGATTTTCCAAAGTAACAATAACGAATTGATAATTTCTCTGAGTAGTGGTGATTTGAGGCGAACATTCTATGTTGAAATTGAAGTATGTAGTTAAAAGTACAAACTGTAAAAAATTTTAAACAAATGAAGAAGTATTTTATGTTTGAAAAAGTAGAAATCCTAAATTTATGCGCAAATGAAGATATAGATATCAAGATGAAAGGAGAATGGTATACCTTACTTAATCGAATGTGACGAATATTGATAAATAATTTAAATTTGAAACGTGATGAAGTAGCATTTACCTACGCGGTAATATTTTAATGTGTAAGCAGAGATAGAAATACGTAGTATTTTTTGAAACTGTGACGACCTAATGTGACGAAAATTTATTGAACGAAATTCGAACGATGAAGCTGAAAACGATGTTTTAAATGACATTTGAATTTTGAAATTTGCAAAAATACGTAGGTATGATAAATTCCAAAGAAGACGATTGTACGTATATAAAGGAGAAATACGGAGAATCTTTTGAATGGTGAATTTTGAATGAAGTAGATAAGATTGAAATTTGTCGAATCAAATTATTTTAGAAACAAATTTTTGGTACAGTACGATAAATTGATGATTACCTAATGACGATTTTACTAAGTAATAATTTTGAAAAACTGAACGATGGAGTTGAAAACGACTGTTAAATGAATTTTAAATTTTGAAATCTATACTACTTAGGTGAAGAAATAACGATGAAGGTAACGGAGAAAAGTTTTACTTAATAATGTGGAGTGATGATTTAAATTTTACAAAAATTTGTCCAGTAATTCAAGTTGAAAATTTGAAGAAATTCAAGGAGATATTTTAAAGATGAAATGCAAAGATTGATAAGGAAGAAAGTTGAAGGAGAAAATAAGTTGAAAATTTGGGAGAATTAAGTAAAGCAAATTGTACATGTGGATAAAATGAACTTTGAAAGTTTGTTGGTTTTTTGAAAATTTTATTGAATGAAAACAAAGTAAAATTTAAACGAAAAATTTAATGGAGTAAAAATTGAAATGAAAAAGATGTGTACACATATATCGAAAATTTTATAAATGATTACTTATAGAAAGATGACGCGTGGAAGTAAGTTGGTATGATAATGTACGATTGGTGAACATTTTTTAAAGTTGTGTCTATAAGAATATAAATTTACGGAGATTTTGAAAGCAAAAACTTGAAGAAAATTTTACTAATGGAGATTGAAGTTTGAAGAAAGTTTTATGCATGGAGATACATAGCAGTTTAGATATTTTTATGTGGAAAAAAGTAGATAATTAAGTGGAAAAGTCGAAAAATACGTGGAAAAGCTGCTTAATAAATATGTGGAAGAATATGTAGATAATTGGAAGCATGTGGAAAAGTAGAGAAGTGTAAGTCGAAAAAGAGATAATTATAAGGAAAGTACGTAAGTAAGTGGTAATTTGAGTAAATGAAGAAGTAAATTACATCTAGCGTTGGAAAAGTCAATTTTAAATATTTGAAAGTTCAAAGGAGTTTATGCAGGAGTCCTAATTTTTCTTAAATTTTTACTAACTAATTTTGTTTTACAGATAGATTTGTGAGTGGAATTCGTTGATGTTTTTGATGATTTTGGAAGACGTGAAGTTTGGATGTGAATTCGAATGATTTTGGAAGATGAACCCGAAATTTTTATCGCGTTGTTAATAACCGTTTAGGCGTTTATTTAAAAAAAAAAAAAAAAAAAAAAAAAAAGTAGGAAGTATTAGAATAATACGTGGCTGTCATTGTTTTGTATGATTGTTTACATGAAGCTAAACTTTTGATTTTCGAGGAAATACATTTATTCGTTTTCTGGAGCTCTAACTGATTGTTTTCTTTGAGAGTTTGTCCTCAGGTCCATCTTCTTATAAAAGGTGGTCCCCCCCTAAAAGAAAGGTGAAAAAAGACAATCACGTGGGTCTCACGAATGGCTTTGAAAAGATCGATTAAATTTTAAAGCTTCTCGTATTTACTCCTATAAAAATTGGTGTGATTAATAAATTTGCTCGACAAAGTAAGTATATGTGTTTATCCACATTCACATCACGATTTATACTTACAAATCTACGAGTAAAAAAATTAAGCAAATTATTTATACGCTAGATTCATCTCTATGTATAATGCAAATTTCGCTCCACACACGTCGCAATTAATATTTAGTTATGCGAGTTTCTGAATTTCAAATGTATACTAAGGCCAAGAAAATTGGCGCTGTGTGGCGTCTCACACCGTTAAAAATATCGGTAATTTTTATTAAACTGTGGTTGCACCATCGAGTGACTGAGTACACGATGCGACGTTGTGTTTACATTTTAACCCACGTGTATAGCCTATCACAGAGTTGGAGGACTTTGTGATGCGTATTTAGGCTAAATTTATGTTACGGTTTAGCCCTTTTCTTATATGTATAAATGTACATAGTGCGTTTGAGTACTTCCAGATGGTGGATTGGATGTTTCCGCCAACGGTGATAATAATTTATGGGGGAATGGTGGCTGAGGTGGTGAAAAGGTATTTGGGAAATTTTCTAATGAGGGGGGTTTTTGTTGTAAGGGGGTTTTAATTTGGGAAATTTGGCAGGTGCATGTGGATGTTTTGCCCTTTGTGGGTTTTTTTTTGAAGTGATTTGTAGTGTTTTTATTTTAATTGTCGGTTTATGGTCTCTGTAGAATGATTTTTGTTACACATCGAAGCTAAAATCAAAAATTGGAATCAAAAATGGGAACCAATGGAATATTTAAAAAAAATAGTTTTAAAACTATTATAGGCTTTTTAATTTTTTTTTCCTGACCAAAATATGAATAAAAGTTCAATTAAAGTCGAATTGAGGCTTCAGACTACACTGAAAGAAAAAATGCAGTAACTGTTTTAAAATTTAGTAGGAATCATTCCTCAATGATGAGTGACGTGAAGACATTGGGGGACTTGAGTAATGGGTTCTCAAAAAAATTCAATTGTTCCACTTTCAAGTTGTGTAATGAATACTCCTAAATATTTGAAGAACGATTACAAAAATTTAGGGGTATTAATTACTCAACGTATGGAATAATTCCATTTTTTTTAGAAGTCGTTCCTCAATTTTCCCAATATCCCGACGTTATTCAATATATTGAGGAACGATTCCTGCTAAATTGTATAATAGAACAGTTACTGCATTTTTTCTTTCAGTGACATGCAAAACAGAATTTTTAAAAATATTTTTTAAAAATTGAGAAACTGGGTGACTTTTGAAATTCTACCATCACTGGACTCACATTTTCATGAGGAATTTGATTATATCACTCTTTTTCAAATTGACCTACGAAAATTCCTATACCTAACTGGGATTCGAACCTATGACCCTACGTTCCTAACTACCCTAACTTCACCACTAGACCACCGGGGCTCTACCATATTTAGCATGTTTAAAATAATATAAGGTTGTGAAATGAATGCATTTTTATTAAAATACTCAGTTTAAACGTTAAATACGTATGTCAAAAAAAAAAGCATGAAAAAAAAAATCATTACTTCTCATTTCTTCCCAAAAATTTTTTTCTTCAATAGATTGAAAATTTTCTTTTTGTAATAATATGTATCTCCCATTCCCAAAGAAAATTTTTTTCAACATAATTATGATTCAAATTCAATTTTTTTAAATGCAAATTACTAATAAAAACATTTTTTTTTCACTAAAATTTAAAAGAATCTGTTTTGATATTTCAAATATGAATTTCACTTTCAAATTTGAATCAAATTTTTGAAACATTTGTAAAAGGAATTAAATTTTTTCATATTTACTGAAGAAAGAAAATTATGGAAAAATCATTGTTTTGTGTGAACATTGATAACGTTTACATAAAGGTTTAGGAATGATTACCAAACAGCGTGTTATAATGATTCCATTTCAAAGTTTAATAATAATTCATTTAAGGGATGAGGAATGATTCCACAACGTAATTGAACACTTGTAAATTTTTGTATATTGGTTATTGACTCTTAACTAAAACCAAGCGTTGTGTAATTATTGCTCAAAACTTGATGAATTAATATTCAATTTTTATAAATCATTACTCTAGGTTGGGTAAAAATAAATTTTACTGCTACATAGAGTAATGATCCTACAATGTTGGAAAACTGTTATACCTAAAAAAAAAAATTTCTTTCAGTGTATGTGGAAAAGGACATTGATGGTCCTTTTTCGAAAAGAACAACTGTACTCATTTTTAAAAAAAAATAATCAAAAAACAGAATGGAATTTTTAGGTTTTGAAATTTTTCAGCCCAACATTATGATTGAAAATTCAATTAAAGTCTTAATTCTTGGCTTCAAACGGTGTGGAAAATGAACATTGATGGTCAATCCATAAACTGGATGAAATTTTTGGTTTTTCAATTTTTTTTTCGGACCAAAATATGGACAAGAATGCATTAAAGTCGAATTGGGGCTCTATTGATTGCTCCTTTTCGAAAAGGAGCCACTGTAAGTACACTAAAAAAAATGAATTTTCAAAAACCGTAATGAGTCTGGGTAAAACACAGTAAAATTAGGATACGTCGCCAATTTTAGAATCATTCCGGTGAAAAACAGAAAAGATTCAGTTCTATTCCAGAATGATTACGGAGTCTCCGTAATCATTCTGGAATAGAACTGAATCTTTCCTATTTTTCACCGGAATGATTCTAAAATTAGCGACGTATCCTAATTTTACTGTGTTTTACCCAGAATCATTACAATCCATTTTTTTCAGTGTAGATATACTTATTTCAAAATATAATCCAAAACCAAGATGAAATTTTTGGCTATTCAATTTTTTTTTGGGACAAAATATGTACAAAAATTCAATTAAAAAGTCGAATTGGGATTTTATTGAGTATATGAGTACCCTTTTACTAAAATGAGCAATCACTGTACTGATTTTAAAAACCAATTCAAAAACAGAAAGAAATTTTTAGGCTTTTAAATTTTTTTCTCAGGGCAAAAATATATGAGTAAAAATTCAATTGAAGTCAAATTGGGGATTTACCTATTGATGGAATTTTTTCGAAAAAGAGCACTGTGCTGATTTCTAAAACTAATCCAATAACAGAATTGAATTTTTGAGCTTTACAATTTTTTTTTCTGGTCAAAATAGGTAGGTATATGAATAAAAAGTCAATTGAAATCGAATTGGGGCGTCAAACCATGTGGAAAATGGCAATGATGGCCCTGTTTCGAAAAAGACCCTCTGTACTGACTTTAAAACCCAATTCAAAGACAGAACGGAATTTTTACCTAAGCCTATAAATTTTTTTCCATGCCAAAATATGGATAAAAATTCAATTTAAGTCGAAATGGGGCTTCAAACTATACTCGTATTTAGGAAATGAAATTGATGGCCCTTTTTCAAAAAAAGAATCACTAACTATACTGATTATCTATATAAAGATTAACCAAAAACAGAATGGGATTTTTAGCCTTTTCAATTTTTTTCTGCCCAAAATATGAATAAAAATTTTCAATTGATGTCGATTGAGGCTTTCAAACTTCGTGAAAAATTATGCTATTTTATTCTCTTTGTTTCGAAGTAGAGCCATAGCCCATATTCTAATACGCACAAGATGGACCATTTACAGATTCAATAATTTTAAAAATTGGGAAAAAAAATAAATAAAATCAACTTTTTTGTAAATGAGCACCCTATATACCTACGCTTATTGTTTTTAAACAGGTACAAAAACGAAAGGCAATTTTTAACCATGGTATCTTTTTTTTGTGTGTACAAGATTTGGAAAAAATCATTTAAAACCAAATTGAAGCTTCAAGCTAAATAAAAAACTGTCATTTTGGCCTCTATGGAACTTAGGAGGAATTTGATTTTTTACAAATCGAATGAGTAACTAATTTTCAAATTTATATATAATAATTAAATTTTTGATAAGAAGTCTACTTTAATAACATTTTTATGATCTTTCTAAAGATTTTCGTCAGTTTTTCAAGAAAATAAAGTGCTGAATTTTGGTCTCTCCTACTTTAATTTCGAGGCAATGAATCCATTCTTCCATTTCAATTCTTTTGGTTCCAATTGGACGTTTTTTTGTCACCAATTCAAACCAAAATCAAAAATCGAAACCAAAAAGTCTGTTCACGAGGGAATTGGATTTTTAATAATTCAAATAAAATTCAAGTTTAAAAATTTGTATTGATGAGCTTTTGACTGCTTTATTTCGACCTTTTTAGCATTTCATTATCGTTCTAAAAAAACCTCGAATTGCCTGATCCAATATTTTAGAAATTTTATGAGAAGCCTAAAAATAAATTCAAGGGATTGAAAATTTGAATTTGAGATCTTTCAAATGCTTTATTTATTTGTCGAATTTTTGCTCAAATTTTGAAGTGAAATTTTTTCATAGGTACTTAGAACGTAAAAACTTGGATTTCTTATACTTACTTACAAATCAAATAAATTTCAAATAAAAAATTGAAATTTCGCGTCTTTAAAGTGATATCGATTTTTCTAGCATTTTATATGGCCAGAATGGCCGCAGTCTATGTAGGCTGCAGACGAATCTATCTGAGAGAAATCCATTTTTATGAGATAGTACTTAGCACTGTCCAAATAGTAATAAATACTGTCCAGATGGTAAAAATCACTATTTAATAGTAAAAAATACTATCCAGGTAGTCCAAAGGCATCCTACTGCTAAGCTCGTTTTATTCACTGTACAAAATAATAGTAATATTCACTATTTAATAAAGTGAATTATACTACAGGAATGGTGATTAATACTAGAGGATAGTTATTAATACTACATGGATAGTGAATAATACGATTTTACCGGTAGGATGCCTTTGGACTATCCTAGATAGTGTCTTATACTATTCATTTCTCTCAATGATTTCCCCTCTCAGAATTTTTGAAGACATTTAGGAATTCGAGTTGTGTGAAATTTAAATTCGGAATGATTTCGACATCCTCTGTCCTTTTGGAAAATTCCTCAAGGAAAATTTCTCAAAACAGTCGAATTTATGGAATACGAAGAATTGGGTTTCTCACAAATGGAAAAATTGTCAAATTTCGAAGTTAATTTTTTTTTGACGCAATATCGTCCTTTCTGGAGTTTTATGATTGTTCTGGACTTCTGGAGGGACTCCAAAAAAAAGTTGAATTTTTCCAAGAATTTTGAACTTTGCAAGGAGATCTAAAACTCAACTTTGAATGATTAGAAATTTGAATTCAAGAAATTTTCGACGTAGGGACCCTCTTAATTCGTCGAATTTCTGCTTTAATTTTGCTATAAAAATTTAAAACCCTCAAAATTGTAGATTTTATACCTATAAAATACTGAGAATTTGTTTTTTTCCAATAAAAAAATTTGAATTCAGATTCGATTATTTTCCAATCAAAAAATTTAAATTCATTTCGGTTCAAACTTTGCAACGAAAATCTTGTACTTGACGAGGGGCAATGAGGGGGGGGGGGGGTCGATCAAAAATGCTCATTCAATCGTAAAATCATGCCACACTTCAAAGATTCCAAATATTTAAAAATTTTGCAAATTTTTTTTGCACTTTGAAAGACGACAAATTCTCCAATCGGAATGTGCAGAAAAATCTTCTGTTGAATGAGAAAACGTGGATCGAATGCCGAATCATGAATCGACCGTTGCGGTTCGTTACAAAGTACGCAAATATTTTAAAATTCTCGTCTAACCGTAAAATTTTCTGGCATATTTGGCATACGCATAACTTGAGACAGCATTCGCAGCGTTGCTGAGAGTGTTTTTCGAATAACTCACACGACATAGTGGTATTTTGGTAGAGTCGGCTGATGAAAGTTTTGAATGGAAATATCAAATACTTATTCATAAACGCGTGGATAGGCAAAGTAGGTATACTTATTATGGGTTAATTTGAATACGTGTTACAAGATGAAGCTACCGTACTTTAAAATGTTGGCCCTATAAATTAAAAGATGTCGATATACTAGTTTGATTTTGCAGCACCGGCTGCGTGTTTCAATAATCGAGTATTTTCTACTTTTACCCAAATTACCATATTTTTTGTTGGCGTTTAACCTACTGATGAACGAGATTTTTATCTCGTGATGAAACAGTTGTATATCGGAAGTGTCAAATGATGGGAATTATTGAAAGAGTGTGACGAATTTGTCGAAATTTAGAATACCTTTCTACTCATTTAATGTATACTTAAAAATTTTCAATACTCACTATAGAACTTTTCAAGTGAAATAGGATCTAGTAAAATAATTTAAACGACCCTTTCAACAATTTGTAAATCAACTGCGTATAAATTAACGCAGCCCATTTGAAAAACCAACAAATTTCAAAGTGTTTATCGACTATATACGTTTTGGAATAGCTAATAAAAATGATAATTAAGCTGCCAGACTGTTAGACTGCCGCAGCCAATTGGAGCCAATCAAATTTACAACCGCCACCTACCAAACGTTGACAATTCAATTTCTAAATTGCTTATTTACTGGCGTATAAGTGAATACGCTACGAGTTTCTATACGACAAGAAATTTTCGTCATTTTTCAAACGAGCTCTCCGCTGTGATCATGTCGACAAGGGAAAAATTTGTAGATTTTGTAAATTCTAAAAAATGAACGAAAATACGAAGAGCTGATTTTGTTGCGGTCATTTTGGAGAGAAATTTTCATCTCGATAATAATTTTCAATAAATTAAAAATACTTCGAGACTCGATTTAAAATCGAAGAAATTTAATTTTGCAAAGTGCCTATTTTTTACTTTTTTGTTCCGAAATAGGATTAGAAAGGTGGGGGTGTTTTAAAAACTTTCATCGGTAAATGGAAACTTTTCTCGTTTGTAGTTTGTTCGAAGCAAGGTTCGAGTCTAGATTATTTATAGTTTCACTATGGTCCAGACTGTGGCTTTGGTTTTATTGATTTTGAATTTTGGCAAGATTTTCAAAAATGCTTCGAGTTTATAAGTAATTTTTATGTATTTTTTTTTTCGCATCGCTCGAAATGTAATTTTGTATTGAATTTACGACTTGTTTGGACTTATAGGACGACTGGTTATGAGTTGCAGAATTGTTTCTATGCGAGAGAAATGTTCGCGAATGAGAAGGTCAGATTTGTGAAAAGAATTCTGAGAAAATTTTTACATAATTGAAGTAAGACATGGTTGAATTTAAATTGTGATAATGCTTTGTTTGGAAATGAGAAAAAAAGAAAGGGAAAGTACGTATTTTGGCAAATTTACATTTTTTTCTCGTGAGTTTTTGGATTAAAATTTTGAAATAGAAATTTGCTCTGCTTAAACCATATAAATTTTTGTTTTGTATACGTTATAAATTTAAGAAAACTTGGGAAGGAAAGGGAGTAAAAAATGTTAAATGAACAGATTCTGGAAAAATTTTAAATGGATTTATTTTTAAATAAAATTGCAAAAAATTTTTCAACGGAATTTTGAAAATAATTTTTCATTAAAATGTGTTTTAGAAGTTGATGTTTGAACAAAAAAAAGTTTGTTTTTAAAAAAAATATGATACATAGTTATTATTTTGTTTAGACAACTTGATCATGATTTTCAACAAAATTCCAAAAAAAAAATAAGGCAATAAAATTAAAAACCAAATAAATTTATTCTTGATTTTGTTAAATTTTGTTTCGAAACATTTTTTTTTTAAATTGAAAAATTGTTTTGAAACGTATTTACGTACCTACCTATTTTATTTATTTTATTTTTTTACAAAATGTTGAAAAATTGCATTCGAGTAAATTAAAATCCAAAAATTATAAAGAAAAAAAATCAAATTATTTTGAACAAAAATTTTAAAGGTTTTGTTTTTAAACAAAATTGTAAGAAAAATCGAAAAATTCCAAAAAAAAACAAAAAAAAAACAACTAACAAAGTTCCAAAAATTGTGATAGAATTTTTCAAAATTTGCATGTGATATTAGGTATACTTGAAAAAAAAATGTCTGAACGCAACATGAATTTCTTCCCAATAAATTCAAAAATATTTGTCTGAACAAAATTTGAACAATTTGTAACAAACATTTAAAAATTAATCATTCTAGCAAATTTTCATTTTTTTATGATAAAATTTTAAATAATTTGATCTTGAACAGAATTTTAAAAAATGAGATTTCGAAACTTTTTTTGAAAAATTGCCTATATTTCAGACATAATTTTTATAAATTAATTACAAGCAAACTATTTTTCAAAAAAATACTTAGTACCTATAGAATTAAAAATGAATTAAATTTCAAACAAAATTTTGAAAAATTCGTATTAAAAATTTTTAAAACAAATTTGTTTTGTACAGAATTTTGGAAAATTGTGTTAATTTTTTTTTTTGGAAAGATGTTTTTGAACAAAATTTTGGAAAACTGAATTTAGAACAAAATTAAAAATATTTGAATTTTAACATTTTAATTAAAATTGAAAAAAATCTAATAATTTTGAAAAAAAATCTAAAATTTCATTTCCGAACAATTAAAAAATAATACTAGGCACCTACCTACGCTGAACAAAATTAAAAAAAAAAAAAAAAAAAAATGGAAAATAATTTTGAATAACATGTCTTTTGAAAAAAATTGTTTTCGAACAAAATTTTGTAAAATTGTGCAAAATATTTTAATGTTCATTTCATGTTTTTTTTGTGTTTTTTTTGAAAAAAGAATCGATAAGGAAATTCCTTTCTTTAAAAATTGAAAAAAAAACTTTGAAAATAATAAAAAAAATTTGTGAAAAATGTTTTTCATGAAACTAAAAACTTTATAAAATTTAAAATTGGAAAAATTTGAATTTTTTTTGTTGAAAAAATCCACATGAAAAAATAAACAATTCGAGAAATTTTTAATTCTAACCTTTCGAAAAAAAATTATGTATAACCTTATACCTAGACCTCAAACTTTTTGAAGAAAAAAAAATTTGAGTGTTAATTTTTAATTTTCTAGAGTTGAAGTTGACTCTTTTTTTGCAGTAATTTGTCAAAACCTGCCCACAACATGCCCCAGGGATGATTTTTAATTTTTATCAAACTCCAAAATTGCGAATTGGAAGCTAAAAATTCGTAGATAAGAAAAAAATAAATATTTAAACTTTCCAATATCGAAAAAAAAAACGCCAAAATAAATACTTATCGAAGAAAGGTGCCTCAGCTGTTGATATAATTACGACGCTAAAACCACAGGGCATATTTTCTACCATATTCATTGGGCCCCCTCCACCCCTCTCCTAATCGATCCTCTCTCAAAACAAAAATTATCGCAGGAAAAACGGCAGCGAAACCGCCAAAATTGCTTCGATTACCCGCGAAAATTCCTCTTATCTTGGCGACAAAAGATCTCCAACTCTTTCGGATACCTACGTCATTTAACCACGCGCGTCTCGCATTATGCGTTCTACACGTTCCAAGATCATATCAAAAATTAACCGCATCATAAAATCCATTTACCTACCAAAGAAATAATAATCCATTCGAGATACAACGTCTGTGGAATATTTTCTCACGCCCACCGGTGGTAATTACGACGGTAATTTCGCTTACGATTTGATTGTCGTGTCGATTGATTTGTCGCGTACGGATTGATTTTTAGTGATTTATTTTTCCTACTTTGACGATCTCGTGCGTAGGCAGCGAAGCGAAAGTTGGATCGTGGAAAAAAAATTCGTCTTCGTAATGGCCAATTTAGCTTAATTAAATATGTTTTTCGGTTTATTTAGTATAAGGAAGAGAACCGGTTAATACAGTGTCGCTGGTGTAGCATTCTCTCTTATCTTTCGAATCAATCAATAAAATGAATAGGAAAAAAAATTACCTTATCCGATTTACACTTTGGTAAGTGATGTATTAAAAGTAACAAGAATCGAACCGTTAGATTTTGTAAATAATTTGTAAATTTTCCAACATGATAAGTATCGTTTGTAATGGAATAATAAATTTTAATGGATTCCAATAACGTCTGTATTTGGTTTTACTGTCTCTATACGTAGGTATTTGAAGGGGCAAAAGAGGGAAAATTCTTTGTAAAATATGGTCCGAGGTAATTACGTGCGGAGGTGATCGAAATGCGCACAATTTTCGATTGTTTTTTGATATTTATTATGGCAACCAGTTTGTATATAAGGGACGAGATTGCGTAGATGTGGATTGTGCGTTGTTATTTGTAATTAAATCGAAACCGAATACAACGTAAGAGATATTGCGTCGTTAGAGGCGACACCGAACTCACAACTGTCGTGAAAAATCTCATCGAACAGATCAAGTTACCGAGTTGACGATTTTAATACCGAAATGATGCAAATTATAAGATACTATGTTTATTATTGACCGATTTAACCGGTTGCTTAATGTGCATATTGAAATTTTTAAAAAAATGTAGCTATTCGAAATGCATCGTGATAAATTCGCCAAATGCATTCGTACCTGTGCTGGATACGAGTGCATCAGGTGCCAAAAACATTATGTATTTTTACTAGGGTTCAAATAAGTTCGTAAATTAGGTACCAGTCACGAGTGAAATTGGGTCTGAGTGCTGAAAATGTGCAGTCGTTGAACGATGCGATGGTCGCGATAAAAAGAGACAAGTTATATGATTGAATGGGACCATCATAATAATAACGATATAGGGTGAATGTGGAAGATCGATTCATTTCAAGTTTTTTTTTCTTGTATGTGTCCCGTTAGACACCTGGAATCTGGATTGTGCGAGTGTTTTTTCCCTTCTTTTTTTTGCCAAGAGAGTGTGATAACTATTTGGCCGACCCAATGTACTATTTTAATGATGGTTAATTAGCGAGCGAAGTTTCACGTTGGGAATTTAACGAGGTTTTATGCGGGTAGTTAGTGGTAAAGAATTGAGTTTTTTTTACGTACGTGTGTTTTTTTTTTTTGGTTTTTTTTTGAAAGTGTGAAAACGTCGATTGGAATGGGTAAGAGGTATCGAGGGTGTTGGTGAGATTGTAACTCATCTTTGACCGATTTTATTCGATTTTAATGACGTGCTTGTGCTCGTTTGAGTTGGTAATAAGGGTTTATTGTTATCTTATGTAAGTTTTTTTTAGTCTTGGGAAAAAGATTGGAAGCGATTTTTTTTTAGAAAAGTGAACAGTTTATCGAAATTGATGAAATGTAAAAATGGACATTTTTAATTTTAAAAAATATGAACTTTAAATTGTTTAGACTTAGAACTTTGTTTTGAGGTGCATGGTTAAAAAAAAATTAATAAAACCTTTTTCGAATTCTGTTTTAAAATAGGTATTTAATTTAGAATTTGTAATTCAAAATTAACTTTTTTATAAATTTTTCAAATTGCCCCCCCCCCTCAAGGATATATTCCACACCACTTGTTTTCTAGTTTAGAAACAAATTCTTTTCATTTTTTTTCAAATCTTTTCCAGTAACTTTTTGAAAAATTCGCATAAATTGTTTTTCATAATTTTTTTGTCACATTTAAAAAAAATGTTACTAGATTTTAGCTGATTTTTTTTAATACCCAAGTAACTATAACAATTTTTTCAGGTGATTTTCTTCAAAAATAAATTTTTGAAATATTTTTTATAATTTTGATCAAGAATAATATATTTTTTAAATTTTGTTCAAAATCAAATGTTTTAAAATTTTATTTAGAAATAATGTAGGTATTTTGCATTCAAATATTTCTTAGGAGATATTTTTTGAAAAAAATGTTCTAGTTCATTTTTTAGCCGAATTTTTAAAAAAAAATTTAGGCTATTGTGTCCGACCCTAATTTAGAAGGAGGGGGGGTAGAAGAGTTCTGACCCCATTTCTCGACGTTTGGGACCAAAAGAAGACGATCTGACACATGTCACATATTTATATATATATATGTACATATAATTTTAACGCTACTTTTGGAACTCTGGGGCCGAGCCTAACAGGTCAAATGAGGTCAAACTTGATATGTAGGGTCCCCTCGGTGTAGGAATGATGCAAAAAAAATTTTGGGGCCCTAACTCAAAATTGGGGATTTTACCCTTTTTTGAGGGGGTGCGGGGGAGCCCCAATATCATGAAATTTTTTGAAACTTGCCCCAGGGATGAGAACCCTAATTATCTACACCATAGTCAAATTTCAGCCCCCTAAGTCATCCCCACCCTATTTTAGGGCCCAAAAAGTGGATTTTGGGGTCATTTTTTTCACGTTGATCAGGCTACAGATCCCCCAAATGGGGCTGGGGGGCCAAAATTTTCATCATGGATCAAGTTTGTGCCCCTGATGTGCCTTTTGTAGGTTTCAACTTTTGGGCCCCCTTTGACCCCTGTCAAGGATCAAAAATCAAGATTTTTCACAATTTTTCATGTTTTTTCTCGCTTCCCGGTACGTTGATCAGCCTGCAGCCCAAACCAAATGACCTTGGATGCTAAAATTTGGTATTTAGGATAGGTAAGGGTCACTGAGGTGCCTTTTGGGGTTTTTGACCCTCGAGCCCCAAAATTGGGGGTGGCCCTTTTTTGAAGAGGGCTCTAAAGAGGCCCCAATTTGACAAAATGATTTTAAATTTTTACCAACAACAGTGACTCTGATTGTCTCCACTGTATCCAAATTTCAGCTTCTCAAGTCATCCCCACCCCATTTTAGGGCTCAAAAAGTGGATTTTGAGGTCATTTTTTCACGTTGATCAAGCTACAGACCCCCCAAATGGAGCTGGGGTGCCTAAATTTTTATAATAGATCGAGTTTATGCCCCTGATGTGCCTTTTGTAGGTTTTGACCTTTAAACTCCTTTTGACCTCGATACAGGGTCAAAAATCAATATTTTTCAAGTTTTAACCTGTCTTTTCTGACGCGTTGAACAGCCTACAGCCCAAACTAAAAGACCTAAACAATCGTAATTTGGGATGTAGGGTCAGTAGAGGTCACTGATGTGCCTTTTGGGGGTTTCGACTTTTGAGCACCATTTGACCCTCGTACAGGGTCAAAAATCAGAAATTTTCACGTTTTAACCTCTTTTTTGGTGTGTTGGCCCTCGTCTGAAGAGCTGAAAGTGTGAAGGGATTGAGAGCGAAGCCCTCAATCCTCTCCTGCCATGTCCCTATTGAGGGTAAAGCCCCCCAAGAGGGGCATGGGGGCGGAGCCCCCATCTGAAGAGCTGGAAGTGACGAGGTGGTTGGGGGCGAAGCCCCCATCTGAAGTTGAAATCTTCAATGCAGAGAGGAACTAAAACTGAAGACAAAAACCTGACATTTTTAAACTGAATTTGAAGTTAAAACTGATATTGAAACTGAAATACCATGGATGAAAACGTTTTCAAAGTGGTACACTAACTTGAAAAAAAAATTCGGCTGTCGCGGAGCATCTTGACTGCTACGCGTTTTTCAATTGTTTCAAGTAATAGTGTTTTGTCTTTTCAGATTTTTTTCAAATACATAGGTACATTCAATTTTTTTTTACTTTTGATCATGGCAAGAAATATATTTATGTAGGTATTTCTTCTTTTTTTCTTCAAAATTTTACTATTTTTTTTTCAAATACATACTTATTTTGAAAAAATGTATTTGACTATTCAAATTTTGTTCATTAGCATTTTTTTGAGTTTGTTCTAAAGTGCATTAAAAAGAAATCACATCATTTTTATCTAGAAAATTTAAAAAAAATTATTTTTGGTGTTTTTTTTTAAAAATCGCTCAATCGCAATTTTTTCCAGTGACAATGTTTTCTCTATTTTTTTAAATCAAATTTCTTTAAAGCATAGTTTTGATCAAGAACATATTTTCAAAGAACTTAGCTGAAAAGTCAACTTACCTATTCAAATATTTTTCACGGGCTGCATTTGAAAAAATTGCTCACGAACAATTATTTAAAAATTTTGTTGAGTACCTACTACCTAGCCATTTTTTTTCTTCAGATTTTCAGGAATAAATTTCGATTTTTCAATAACAGTGTTTCTTTTTCAGATTTTTTCGAAAATACAAAAAAATATAATCAACTATACCTACTTATTTACTCAATTTTGATCAAAAGCACCTTAAAGTAGGTATTTTGATCAAATTTTTTCAAATATTTTGAAAAAATGTACCTACCTATTCAAATTCTGTTCTTAATTTTTTTTTCGTATTTTTTTTCATAATAATTTGTTTTTAATTTTTCTTCTAATTTTGCTTGAGAACAATATTTAAATTTTTTTCTCAGTACCTATATTACGTTTGACAGTTTTTTTCGGATTTTTTCACGGATGAATTAAGTATTTTTTTCTTAGGTAAACCAATTTTTCAAATTTTTCCAACGACAGTGCTTTTTCAAATTTTTTCAAAAATGCAAAAAAGTCATTCCTGGATTTCATCAAAAACAATAACTTTTTATTTTTTTATTATTATTTTTTTTTTGAGAAATTATACCTATTTACATTTTATTTAGTAGGTAGTTGTTTTATTCAGAATTTCCCCAATTCTTGAAAAAAATGTGGGTATATAGTAGATAAATTACTAAGTACTTGACTTTTTTTTTCTGGTATTAAATTAGGTAGGTAACTTGAGCTAAATATTTTTAATAAATAATTCAATGTTTCCATATTTAAAAAAAAAATTATATGAAGTGTTTTTTTTTTTTGTTTTTTTTTTATGTTGCCTGAGAACGATTTTTAATAATATTGTTTTAGAAATTAAATATAGTTGACAATTTCACTCAGAAATTATGTACTTATCTATATATAAATTTAACTTCTTTCTTTTCTTTTTTTTAAATAGTTTCAACTAGGTAGGTAACTATTTTTATTTCATTTTTATTCGAGAATAATTTTCTATTTTCCCCAGAAATAATGCATTCTTTTGTTCAAAAATAATACATATTTTCTAAATTTCGCCCAGCAAAATTTTTAAATTTTTAAAAAATTTTCTTTAATTCATACCTACATATTATTTAAATCGACTAGAAAATTTTCAATTTTTTCCACATCTATTTTGGCAAACCATTTTTTTTTTATTTCGTTCGGTTTTTTTTTTTGAAATTTATTTAGAGACAATTTATAGGTAGGTATTCATATCGATTGTTAAATTTCTCCAGTTTAAAAAAAAATTGACCTCAAATTGTTTTAAAAAATGGATATAAATTTTTTGATACAAGTCCATAAATTCGTGAAATCGAACGTACCACCAAATCGTATTTACACGTAATATTTTTGGTTCTTGAATTCGGATCTCAACACATACCTAGGTATCGTAGAATGCCTTAAATTCTCGATACTTGAAATGTTGGCACGATAGACTACCGTATTATCGCTGTTTCAAAATTCGAATTGGTACTTCTAATAGGTACCCGATTTAAGTCTGCTTCTGAAATGAAAAACGTTTTTAACGATGGCATGGGTTATATTTACGAGGAAGTATTGTCTATTTTAATGCGGCCGCAGATACCTACTCGTAGTATATCATTCGAGAGTAGGTATTGTGTTGTTCGATATGTGCTGGAGGATTTTACGTCAAATATGGAGATTAAGAAGAGTATCGGTATATAGCATATATAGCCAACTTATACCCTAACTGTAGAGAATTTTACGACCGTGTAAAGATGACTCTTTGAGCTAGATGATAGCACATCACATCGTGCTAAAGATAATATGGTGAAATTTGTTCATCTCTTTATACAAATACCACAGTCTAAAGGTAACGTACGCCCAAGCCCAGGCCCACAGTCACAGTTTGATGTGTTTTTCACACCATGCTCGTAAATCCAAAACTATGACTTTGGCTTGGATATGCATATTCAGTTCATTTCCCTTTCCCGCCGCGCGACGCTTTGGATGGCATTTTGGGTTATGAATTTCAGAACGTTCTTACATTCTCGACTTGATTTATGCGCACCATTCTACAATTCTACATATATACACTTGAAACAGGAATAAAAGAGAAGGGATTTGATGATGTATAATTGCTGGTCCCGGGGCCTGGCATAACGTGGCGAAAAATGAGGCATTATTTTTAGACCGCAGATGTATCTAGAATCTAGAGATATTGTAGGTGAAGAGGGTGGCAGGAGGGAAGGTAACACGAGGGAAAATATTTTGGACGACGACCGCGTTGATGGTGAAATTGAAATTGGTCCGGTGCGTTGGCTTTTATTGTTAGATCGTCTTTCATTTAAATTACTTTAATGGTTTGTTTTTATTCGTACTATACGAATTAATGGCGTGTTGTACAACGACCATTACAAATTTTACACTCGTAGGGGTCATAGAATTTATACCATTTCGACCATCTCCTCTCGACATCCGCAACAATACGAACTTAACAGGCAGATTATCGTTTGTATACAAATTTGTGATTTTATACTTTATCGTTTCAGATTGGATGAGCCCTTTTGATCGCGTCGTTTGTGGTAAGTACCTAAATCGAATTATGTATTTAGAATGGTACGGTGATGGGTATATGATATTTGATTGAAATGCACCCTAACTTGAGACTCTTGAGTTACTAGTTGCAACGTAGGATTTTTTTTTCATATTTTGAGCCAATTTTTAAAATTTTCTCTGTTATCGCATGCATTCGTTTTGCGACAGCTATCGGTAAGTTGATAAGTTTTTAATCATTTTCAGTAGAAAAGAGAATTTCTTCGTTGCTTATTAATTACACGAAATCGAATCGCACGTATGGAGGTATTTCTACAGGATGTCCGGCGACGAGTCGACTGCTAAACTTGAAATTTGGATGTAACCGAGTACGACTAAAAAATAACTACTTTATGTGGACAAGGACATATTACCTAAGTTTGAAAATGAAGGTGCTATGAAGCTTTGAAGATCAGTATTTTCCCAAGCAAAATCAGTTGGCAACGCTGCGTTCAAAATTATTGTTTTCCACACTGGCAGTAGATTGCACTTTGAAAAAGCAATAAAAGTTTAGAGCACATTGAGGTGCCTATCTTTGAAAATGAAGGCACTACGGAGCATTGAACTTTGAAAATACCTACCAATTTTCAAATGTTTGTAGCACCTTCATTTTCAAAGATAGGCAACTTTTTCAAATTAATAATTTTAATGCTTTCAAAAAGTTAGACCTGGTTCATGCATTGTCTTGCCGAAATTTTGATATTTTTTTTAAGCCATTTTTTTTTTTTTTTTTTTTTTTTTTTTTATAGAAAAAAATCTCAAAAAAAATTGTCTACTCCACAAATTGAGACCAAACTTGATTTTTTTTTTCTCTAAAAGCAAAAGATTTTTTTATCTCACAAAAAAACAGAAACCGATTTTTTTGAAAAAAAATTAAGAGATTTCTACTTCAAAAAAATGGATTTTTCACTCCAAAAAAACTGAAAGATTCTTTTTTTTAAAAAAAAATGGATTTCCCCGCAAAATTGAAAAATTTTATTTATTTTTTTTAAATGGTTATAAGACGAAAAATAATTATTATTTCTTCAAAAGGGTGAGAAGTTTTTCAGTGCAAAAAGCTGAAAAATTTAGAAATTTTTTTAATCCAAAAAATTCCTATTTTCCAAAAAAAATTATTACTAAAAACTATCACTTTTCTTCAAAAATGAAAATATTTTTTCTGAAAAAAGTGATATTTTTTATGAGTACCTAAAAATCAAGAAATTTTTTACTTCAAAAAATTTAGTGATTCCTTCCTCCAAAGAAATGAGATTTTTCTACAAGAATTTGAAGAGCAGGTACATACCTAAGTATTTTTATTACAACACCAGAGAAAAATTTTTTACTTCAAGAAAATTTCAATTTTAATTTAAACAAAAAATTGATTGTTGTTTTTCTCTGAAAGAAGGGATGGTTACATTTTTTAAAGCAAAGTTTTTTACTCCAAAAAATTGTTATTAATTTTTTACATTCCAATTTTTTCAATTTTTTGGAGATAAAATCGCTCATCTGGAGAGAAAATATTGAGTTTTTTTTTAATCCATGATAAGCGATTTTATCTTCGAAAAAATTGAGTTTTTTTCCAAAAATTAGAATACACTGTTTAAAAAAAATTTCAATTTTTTTGAAAAATAAGTATTTTGTAGCAAATTGTTAGACTGAAAAAATAAATATAGGTTGTGAAAATTTTTCAGCAGTGTCTCAAAAAAATATAAATGACAAGAATGACTCTTATCAGAGGAATTTCCAAATTGAGTAAAAAGACCCGCAAAATTATGTCACTATATGTATAGGGCTCCTCGGCTCTTTCTGTCACTGTTTGGCAGACCCCTGACCGGACACCCTGTATAATATCATAGTCCTAGAAACGAATCGGAGAGAAATTTCAAAGGCAGTATTGATTTAAACAATTATATATAGGTTAGGGAGACCACATATTAATTAATTTCATTTTTTTAAAGGTCACCAGTCCGAAAGCGATTCTTTATGAGTGTCAGAGTGAGTGAGAGAATGCTTAAGTGAAATATTCATAACGTGGCTCGAACCACGCTGAGAATCTGGCGCTGCGTTGTGCGTAGCGTGTTATCAAAAATATGCACGAAGGCTCGAATGGGTAAACATTTAATCAGTCATACAAAACGGATATTTAATGGGCAATAAGTCATGCGAATGTACCATTAATTTTGGGCTGATTTTAGCGTATTTCCCTCTCGCCCTTCGGCGCTCGTATTTGCAGTCGGCAAATCGATAAGTTTTATTTTCCGTGTATGTTTGTGGGTATTTTTTTTACCTTTTTAATGAGGCGAAGGTGACGAATAGGAGATAAAGATCGGTAATCGGATAGCTCCTATGTGAGATAGAGATGACAATGTTGTTAGTAGGTAAGGTAGGTATGATCGGTTAACGAACCGATAAGAGAACTGGTACGAGGCACTATGATGACTTTTTTCCCCCCTTCCATCTCACATATTTTGTAAGTTCGCGTCCGAGTCTCGATTTCATACTTTTTATTATAGATGTGATGGATGAAGCCTTAATTAATTGTATCTACATTTATTATACGTATTATATTATACGATATACGAAATGCGGCAATTTTAACGCGTTATCTTCATTAATGGTCGCGTCGCACATGACCTTAAATGTTATATTAACCATTGCCGTTGACATTAATGGCCATTAACAAGTAAACAACGCGTCTGAAAATATAAAAAAATATACGCTTTATTGGTATATCAAACGGACAGTTGCGTTGTGTTTCGAATGTTGTGGAAAATGTATGTAGATGAGGGCTGGGCAAGGCGGAAGAGTTATATTTGTGCAAGGGTAGATAGATAGATTTTGATTGGAGAAAAAATTGGGTCGAAAAATTGTAAAAGAAAAAAAAATTCTGTGAATTGAGTTCCATTATTCTATACCTATTTTTTTGAAGACTCTTCTTTTTCGAGAGTCCAAAACCCTTTCCTTGAAAGTCTCCTATATATCCACTCCTATAAGGCCGCTTTTGAAAAATTTTTCAAACAAAAGTTGTAGATTGAGATCGTAGGAATAATTTCGATTATTACAAAAATTTCGATTTAACCCTTCCTTCCCCTCCATTTTAGCAAATTACGTGGGTATAAAAGTTACCAGATGATTTTCATATTGTGCAAAATTAGAAGAGAGAGAGGGGTCCAATCGAAATTTTTGTAATAACCTAAATTATACTAAAGACTTCAATCTACGACTTTTGTGAGAATTTTTTTTTACTTGAGGCCTGATGAACGGATATAAGGGACTTCTAAGGAAATGGGATGGACCTTCAGAAAAAAGAAGCATTAAAAATGGCATCCTTCTCAGTGCCGAGTGTTTTTAGAACCATCACTTAAGTAATTTTACTAAAAAAAATTCTGAATTTTCTTAAAATAAAAATTTTAAAAAATTTTAATTTTTTGAAGAAAAAGAGAATAATGTTGAAATTTTTTGTAGGAAAAACTAATCTTCCAATTTTTGCGGAGTAAGTAGGTAAAAAAAAATTGCAGAGATACTAATTTTTTTTTCTTGCAGAGGAAAAGGGCTCAGTTCTTTTGAGAAAGAATTTTTCGCCTCAATTCTTTTGATAAAAAATCTTGCAAGTTTTTTAGGGTAAGAATTTCTCAAGAAAAAAAATTCTGAATTTTCTTGGAATAAAAATAATACTTTATAATCTTGAGAGTCAGTGTAAAGAAAGTTACTCTTTATTTTGAGTTATAGTTACATAAAAAAAGAAAGTAAAAATGTTTTAATTTTTTGATAGAAAAAACCTTTGAATTTTTAAGTTTTTTTTTTTTTTTTGGTAAAAAGTAGGTGGATATTATTTTTGTTCACTATTTTTTGAAAAAAATGTTTCAATTTTTTGAGGATTTTTTTTCAATGTGATTTTTTTTATCTCATTATTTTAAAGAAAAAAAATTTCGACTTTTAGGAGAAAAATTCCGAATTTTTAGAGAAGAAACCTTTAATTCAAAATGTTGCAGGAAAAAATCTCAATTTTTTTCTCAGTTTTTTTTTTTTTTTTTTTTTTTTTGGAACAAAACACTTACTTACTTATCTCAATTCTTCGAAATAAAAAAATTAGACAAAATCATGAAGATATTTTTCTAAGAGTTGTTGACATCTTTTCGGTTTTTTTTTCATGATGATGAGAAGGAGGAATAACTTATGTTTATCAATTTTTCAAACATTAATTTCATGAACAGTTTAAGTTTTTCAATTTTTTCCATCGTGAGAAGGGAGAGGAGGAAGAACCTCGAATTCAGACATTTTTTTGAAAATTCTACAAAAATCTTTAATAGGTATAGTGTTGACTCGTTTAGTCTTCAGCGAATTATTGAAATTTGCATATTTGTCTACTTGCTTAATTTTGGACAATTTTTCGTATATATTTTTACCCTTCAAAATTGAATAATTTCACTATGTAAGTAGGTAATCAGGTATTCAAATTTTTAAGTAAAATTTACAAAATTAGAAATATCTGGTTCATTTAAATGAAAATTGTTGCTCTTTTAAAATTTTTCTTGTTTTTGGGTAAAATATGTTTTGCGTCATTGCATACTGCTAAAACTATTCAATTACCTACTCGAGGATCACTTTTGTAATATTAATAATGCAAAAATGGTATTACCCTTGAGTAATTAAATTCAAAAAATTCTGATTTCACCCCAAAGTTTCATTTCGTAGTAATTTTTCATGTTTTTTTTTTTGTAAAAGAATAAAATTAAAAATAAATAAAATTAATGAATCTATTAAAAAAAATATTTAAAAAAATTCGCAGAAAATTATTTTCATTCTATACTAAAAAAGAGAGCTTTACATTTAAAAAAAACTGCATTTCGATTTTCAAAGCTCTGAAGTCCCTTCATTTTCGAAGGTAGGCAAAAAATGCCAAGAACAAAATACCAAAAAATTACTATTTCTCAACTTCATGGTCCCTTGCTCATTCAATTTTCAAGATAGGCAAAATATTTATGTACCATTTTTTGTTCCTTATGAGTTGCCTATCCACCTGGTGGAAGGAACTATATCAACTATGAAACTCCCTGTATATATTATAGCTGATGCTATCAGCAGGCATTTTTCCAAATTTTGTTGTACCGTGCTCGAGCCATCGGCTCAATGATCGCAGTCTGCGTGAAGCTCTAAAAAAATCTCAATGCAAATACCTACATAATTTGTACATATTTACATGAACGAAGAATGCAGTCTGCAAAATACGACGAAAGCATTTCTTCTCAGTCGTAAAACTACCTTCTGACGTCAAACGGGCCAATATGAGAAAATTTAGGAAAAAATGAAACCTTAAAACTTAAAAGTTGAATGAAGCTGGAATTCTTCATTTGTTCGAATCAACCTGAGATTCCCTTTTACGACCACAATTCCACGCTTATTTTGGGAAATATTTACCCCAACCACGTGACATGTTCCGGTACTTGGATTTCTGAAACTCTTATCTTGATATGCATATAGAAAACCCCAAGGAGCGTTTAATTTGCTCCTACTGGCGTACACGTTGTACTACCTAATACCTAAGCCAGTACATAGGTTAGGTCTTGAGAGGTACTAAACTCGTATTCTTCGAATGAACAACATAGTTAATGTTGGCCATGTTATTACGAGCACGTTAAAACGTCGTCGTATACATAAGTGATTGCACCACATAACACGACATCACTTCGCCTTCATACATTGTATGGCCGAGCTGAGGTACCGTATCTGCAACTTAGACTGGTTTTTCGCGCACGAATGCATTAAAAAATGCGTTGCATTAGACTCGGTAGAATGGCGGCCAAATGGGCTCGCATATGCAATTTTAACGTCGCTCGTAATGTCACGCAAAATGTAATAATTTACAACGTGCTGCAACCGCCTCGAGAACATGTAATTATGGGTCGTGTTCCACACAGACTATTGCTTACTGGTGAGTTTTTTTTTAGCTCAGATCATTATGTTTCAAGTACCAATAAAAATGCAACAATGTAGACTAAATTGTAAAAGTTGATTGATTCGTTCGATAGTGGAGGAAATTGTCCATGCTTGATTCCTCTGCATTGCGGAGGATTAGCCAGTGGTGGAACTCGTATGAGCGGAACCGAGTCCGAAGCCACTATGCTCTCTCATAGGTGTAGTTGTGTATGCGGTAGATATTTCTTTGTAGTTTTTTTCCTAATTTTAAATAATATCGCGTGTTTGAATTATCATTAGGTCATTCGAATGTCCGGAAGTAGTTTATCAATTTCGTAAATGGAAATATTAAAACGTAATTAAGCAAGACAAAGGGATTACCATAGCCGGCGGATCATTATTTTCTCAAGTGGTGCTCACATTATGGGACGGGAGGGTGGGAGGGGGTAAAAATATTGTAAATTTTTTTCACAAAAATAAGAGACCTCATATGTATACACTATAAAGTAGAACCTCGATTATCCGATGCCCAAAAATCGGTTAATTTTTTATTACTAGATTTCTCTTCTATTTTGTCCAACGACTCACCTCATATTGTTGTTTCAAATTTTCTAGAATAATTTGAGAATCATTTTTTTATTTCAAAAAAATACTCAATATTGAAAAAATGTGGAAAAATTAGTTTTTTCAAATGATAAATTATTTAGTTATTTCAAAAAAGATTAGTAACTTGAAAAATTTATTTCCAAAAAAATTAGAATTTTTTTCATCCTAAAAAATTGGAGAATCATAGTATTTCATTCTAAAAAATTGTAAAAAAATTTAATTATAAAAAATTGGAAAAAATTTTCATTCTAAAAAATTAAAAAAAAAATTTCATTCTAAAAAATTGAAAAAAATTTCGTTTTGAAAAAATTTTCATTCTAAAAAATTGGAAAAATTTTGTTCTGAAAAATTGAAATGAAAATTCATTTTAAAAAATTGGAAAAAATTTCATTCTAAAAAATTGTGAAAAAATTTCATTACAAAAAATTTAAAAAAATATTTACTTTAAAAAATTACTTATAAAAATTTTTCATTCTAAAAAATTGTTAAAAATTTTAATTTTAAAAAAATTTTAAAAATTATTTTTAAAAAATGAAAAAATTTTCATTCTAAAAAATTAAAAAAAAATTGTTTCTAAAAAATTGGAAAAAAATTTCATTCTAAAAAATTGAAAAAAATTTCGTTTTGAAAAAATTTTCATTCTAAAAAATTGGAAAAATTTCGTTCTGAAAAATTGAAATGAAAATTCATTCTAAAAAATTGTGAAAAAATTTCATTACAAAAAATTAAATTTTTTTTTTTTTTAAATTACCTATAAAAATTTTTCATTCTAAAAAATTGTTAAAAATTTTCATTTTAAAAAATTAAAAAAAATTATTTTAAAAAATTGAAAAAAATTTCATTCTAAAAATTAAAAAAAAAATTTCATTCTAAAAAATTGGAAAAATTTTCATTCTAAACATTGGAAAAAATGTCATTCTAAAAAATTGGACTTGCGTAGGTAGGTATTCTAATAAATTTAAAAAGGGTCCCAAATTTCAAAAAAATTATAATTTTTTTATTGAGCGTTTTTTACAAATTGAGTTCAAATTTTTTGCGCAGTTCGGGAATTGTTCGAGCACGAGAGCAACTGGGCCTAACGCCGGCCATGGGAATTACACAGAAAAGACCAAAATAACTCGAGTAACAGAACATTAAGTTGAGTAAAATTAGAACTTGGAAAAAAAAAATTAATTTTGACGAAATTCCTCAAATAAATAGGTACCTGCTATGCCACCATTAAGTCTAAAAAACAAATTGCTATACTTAAGACGAAATTATATTGCATATTATACAAATACATAGCATACTAAATACACCAGACCATAGGAGGGTAACCATTACAGCACCTATAATTTGCTACTTATTGAAAAATATATTGCACGTTGAATGTTGAGTACATCGTATTCGATACACCGTGAAATAAGTCATAAATTATCTAAACAGACAAGAACGGCATGAAAAATAATAGCTAATATTCTCTTTATTACGCCAACAACTATGTACCTCATTCATACTTACTCGTACTTTTATCGAGTAAAATGATTTATATGCCAATTTTATACCTTAACGTTGGTGTAAATTGCGAAAAAAATGGTAATATTTAAGATAACTACTGTGAAAATAATTATTTCTTAAAACTTTTTTTAACGAAGTAGACAAAACATTAAAAAATTTATTTATTAATTAGATATACCCTGTCTAATTTCCAAAGTGAAAAAAAATTTCCGCTCAACCAGTCCTTGAGAATGTTGCCGAATTTATAGGTGTATGTTTTTTAGGTTAGTGTGAGAAATACGTACCTACGTGTATGGTTTAATGTAGTTCGTAGAGAGATAGATACCTACTCGTAGTTAACTGTTTAGGTGTTTTTTTGGTAGAATTTATCACCGCGATAGCAGTGTTGGCTTTATTAATGAGCTAGTTGATGGTTGCGTCGCGGTGGTGAATGGGTTAGGATTGAATTTTCCTACCTATGAGGTTTGTAGTTGTACACATATTTTTACAAGAATTTATTAGTGAAAGTGCTGTGAACCGATAGGTGGATTTTTTCTCAATTTCGCGTGAGATCGATGGAAGTGGAGAATGATCGTATTTGAGATATTTCAAAAGAATTATTAGATCGATTGACGTTGAAAATAATAATGATTGATGAAAATATAATTAAGTATCTACTGATGATCGGAATCAATTTATTGAATATCGACATTTTTTTGGCTATCGATGTATAATTTTTCAAAAATAGTTTATTTTGATTTTTTTTATTGTATGTTGGAGTAGGTATACAATTGGAGAAAAAAATCAAAATTGAAAATCGAAAAATCATTTTCGTCTATAAAGAAACTAGGTGGCTGATTTTTTCTTCGTATTGGTAACATTGAGATTTTCTCGGCTATTTAAAAAAATTTCTGTACTTGACTACCAGACAAATTTAAACATGTTGATAGACTAATTCAAACTTTGTTCTACATAAATACATCATTTTCTATTGTAAAAAGAAACGTGCGGCAAAGAAAAAGTCTTACCTAATAAATCAGCTAAATCAAGACAAGAAATATGAACTAATAACGTGAAACAAAGAATATTCTTATTAGTTAAATATATTATATTGGTAGAAAATACAAACTTAATAATGAAAAAACACGTATAATGTAACGAATATAAAATAACAATTTGAAATTTGATAAGGAATTTTAGGAAGTCAGGATTCCCTCAATTTTTTTTTCAAAGATACAATTATTTTATTATTCAATACCATAATATGGCAACAGTTACAAACAATTTAAAAAATCCACTATAAAAAAAGTCAAATAAATACTTATCTATGTATTTTATTTCAATTTTTCAAAAAAAAAATCCCCCTAAAAAATTTGAACTTACCTACCTAAATTTTTTTTTCAAAAAAAAAAACAAAAAATTACAGAAAAATTTTTTGTAAAAAAATTTTGAAACAAAAAAAATATTTTTTTTTGGCCAAAATACCTACTCTTGATTTATTCAGTCATTTTTGCAATTAAAACCAGAGTAAAACAGTATTATTCTGAAGTTTTAGACTCATTTTTCAAATTTGATCCATCTTATTCAATACTTAAGTAAAAATTATATTCTTAATGTAAAGATTTTTCAAAAAATTTCAAATCATTGTTAAAATCCATAAATTGTGTTATTTTTCAGTTTGGATAACTTACACGAGTTTCAAACTTACTTAATTTTTGAAAAAAAAAAATGAAACAAAAAGTCTTTGAAAGTTGAATTTTTGAAAATTTCCACTTCAATGGTTTCACGTTCGTCAAGTGAATCCAATGCATGGAAGTTTTTAAAAAAATGAATATTCTAAGAGCATCCACAATCTCCAATTGCGAATGTTCATTGCCCTATAAAAACTTTTAATTTCAGCTTAAAATTTTCAGTCCTTTGATTGAAAATGGTTTTTGTAAAATTTTCCTGAAAATTTGAACCACAAAAACTGAACAATTTTTTACTAATTTAACTGACAAGGGAACCTCCCCAACTCGTCACCTTCGATTGAGCTGAAATTTGGCTCACTGAAAGAGCATGGCACCCAGACCTCACGACCAAATTTTTAGCTGCTGAAGCTGATTTTTCGATTTTTGGCGAATTTTTGAAAATGGCTAAAACCGCCTCAAAAAAAAATATTGTGATTGAAAATTTCAAGATAGAATCCTGAAAATTGGTTTGTACTCTAAAGTCTACCCCCCCCCCCCCCCCCCCGAGTCGAATAGCATAATTTTCGAAGCGATCTGGAGCCTCCAGAAAAAGTTGTCTTTTCTTCAGCACACTGGAATTTCTCCAGACGGCAAAAGTCAACATTTTCTGAAGACTCCAGATCGCTTCGAAAATGTTGCCAATCGACTCGGGGGACTTTAGGGGGTAGACGAAATTTCGGACGATATTCTGGAAAAATTTATTTTAAAAATTTTTTTAAAATATGCAGAATATGCAAAATATTTAAGTTATAAAAAAAAAAAAAAACACGTGCGAACTCGTCACCTCGGATTTTGGATTCAACAACGTCAATCGATAGATGGGATCATACTAACGCTAGGATTAAATTTTCAGCTACCGAAGTTAATTATAACACCGTCTGGAGAAATTCCAGTGCGCTGGAGTAAAATCAACTTTTTCTGGAGGCTCCAGATCGCTTCGAAAATGGTGCCAATCGACTCGGGGGGAGGGGAGGGATCAACTTTAGTGTACAAACCGATTTTCAGGATTCTATCTTAAAATTTACATTTTTTTTTTTTCAAAAAAATAATGGTTTTTGGAGGCAGTTTTAGCCATTTTCAAAAATTCGCCAAAAATCGAAAAATCAACTTCGGCAGCTAAAAATTTGGTTGTGAGGTCTGGGTGGCATGCTTTTTCAGGGAGCCAAATTTCAGCTCAATCGAAGGTGACGAGTTGGCGAGGTTCTCTTATGAGTCATTCTTCATAAATTAAAAAAAATTGTCTTTTATTTCCTTATCAAACACGATGCAAAAAATGCGTTTATATTTTATTGCATTAAAAATTTGGAACACTCGCTAATCAAATTGTGGTCAAGGTGAAAAAAATCCCAATGTTAAACTTGACACTTTGAAAATTTTTACAATAGATTACAATTTGACAAACGTCACAAAAGCAACAACTAGGTATACAACTCTATTTGTATGTAGTACATTGGGAAATACTTAGATAAATGTAAAATTTCGTCGCTTCTGAACTGTTGCCTCGCTGTAGAGTATACCTAACTATACAATATTTTGCATTTAATCCGTTCTAAGAGAAAAGGTAAGAGCTGACGGCTGTAATTCGCAATACCGATTCGTAATTAAATTTTCATGTATCATCGTGACTGGCATTCAACTTCCGTTCGCAATCTGAAATCTACGTACCTACTTATACCTTCAGAGTAGGTAAGGTACCATCATACAGGCCATAATGGCATACGTTTCAAGTTTATTCGCGTACAAATTATGAGGTTCGTTTAATTTAATATTTTCCACAGAGAAGAGAGAAACGTACAAAAAATTAGTCGAGTTAATTTTCACAAAAGTATAAGTATGTTTTTTAATTGACTTATAATAACGGATGGTACGGAATTATCACGTATATAGAGGTATTTGAAGAATATACCTACGTACGTAAATATGTACTTAGACGCAATTTCCATCTTTTGAAGATGATTAACCCAACGTCACTCTCATTCCCATGTGACACCTATTAGACTCACGAAGAAAAAAATCTCATCTGGGTCTTATTGACGTCACAAGCCAAATTTAATTTCGGCCGAATATACGATTTTTCTCACGACTCGAATGAAAATTTTGACTAGGTCACTGGTCCATGATACGTGATGTGGTACATTAGCGTAACGTTGACGTAAATCGACGGTCAATGAGAAAAATTACTCAGCAAGGTGGATTTCGCCGCATAAAGGCGATTTACTCGAATATACGAGTAACATGGAACCGGTAATAGTGCAAAGAAAGGATGTAATAAATATTATTGGCGTCGGAGACAGTCACAGTATTCTCAATGTGCATGGCGCTGACGAAGTGACGACTGACGAGACCAGGAGCATGTAATGGTGTCGCACGATTACGTTTACAGAATGCCAATTAAGCTGCAAAGTGCAAAATTGTTGCAAATTACATTGTTATCAAAGAAGGAGTGTTGGGTGAGGTTCGGATACATGATACATGCGGTACATGTGAATAGTGGTTGGGAAAATGCTCACCTGGTTTGGTTACCATTGAATTACCGGATCGTATACCGGTAGTCATATTAATTAGATTTTAATCATTTTATATTTATTCGTATATGAAAACGACAGTCGAAGTCGATGTGGTTGTGGAAGTTTGGTAGCAATTCTGGTTCTGTCGAGATTGAAAGTACAGAGACTGTTTTAAATTTCTTTGAATTATGGGAATGGAACCGATTTTTGAACTCGGATGCCATGATCGATTTATAATTAACCACGAGCTTAACGTGTTTTTTGTCGATTATTTATGACGTTCATTAAATTAATTCGCGATGTTTAAATTACTGCGGTTATAATCGACTCGAATCGTGGTTAGTTGCGCTGCGTGAAAGACCAGAGGGGGCAAATGAGTCATTTATTTGATGTCTAAATGTTCAGAATCTGGAAACAGAAATCAGAATCTGAAACCAAATCCAAGAATCTGGAATCAGAATTCATTTTTGAATCTTTTTTCAGATTTTTTTTTTTCAATTTTTTTTGATTAATTTCTTCAAAAATACCATTTTGCGAATTTTTTAACCCAATAGTCCGTATGAAGATCCTACATCAAATTAAATTCCAAAAAAAAATTTCATTTGCATAAATAGGTCAACGAATTCATTAGTCTGCAAACCTGTTAAAAAAATCATTTCATTTTCAAAAAAAAAAAAAAAAATTAATTAAAAAAAAAAATCAAAAATTCCTCCTTTGTTATTAATTTGAAATCATTTATCAAAAAGTAATTTATTATACCTCTTTAAAGAATTTTTTTTTTTTTTTTTTTTGAAGAAAAGGAAAAATTTGATAACACTATTTTCTTGATTGAATCTTTTTTTAAATTACCATTTATTTTTGAAAAAATTGAGAAATTCGTCCTTATAAAGGATTAACAAAAGGTTCAAAAAATAATCAATTCATTTTTAGAAATTGAAAAAAATTCATTCCTAGTTGATTTTTAATGGATAAAATTTTTCAAAAGTTTCTCGTTAATAGGTAACTAATTTGAAAATAATGAATTTTTTTTGAGACTTTGAAAAAAAAATCTAAAAATTTTAATTGAGAGTTTTTTATTTTTTATTTGCTAAATTTTCGAATAGTCAAATTTTCACAAACCTAGAATTTTTTTAATGTTCAAATTTTTTTGGAATTTTTTCGAAAAAATGAAATGAAATTAGTAACACTAAATAACCTTTTTTTCTCATTTTTTTCTCTTTTTTTACTTTTTTTTAAAATTACCATTTTGAAGAAATGGACATGATCAATATGAAATTTTTTTTGTAAATGTTAAAAAATTGATTCAATTCATTTTTATAAAATTGAAAAAAATCACAATCAATTTTAAATAGGAGTTTTCAAAATTTCTGGTTAATTCATAATTTGAAATTTTTTGAATAAAAAGGTTTAAAAAAGTAATTTAAATTTTTTTGAAAAAATTTGGAAACGTTGTTTTTAGTTTATTATTTCCTTTTTTTAATTGAAATTTTCTGAAAATTGAATAAATTCATGGAGGAGGTGTTCAAAAAATTATTCAGTTTATTTTCAAATAAATAATAAAAAAAATGCTGACATTCGTTATGAAAAAAATTAAAAGATTTCGTAATTGATTTTGATGAAAATTTTTAAAAACTCTTCGTATAAAAAAACATTTTGAAAACTTTATTTCCATACCTACTAAATAAAAAAATATTCAATTTTAAAAAATCGGAGAATTGGAAAGGAACTTCAAATGACCTGTTTTCATTTGAAGGTTTTTTAAAAAAAAATTTTTTCTAAATTATTGTCATTTGATGTTTTGGAAAAATGAAGAAATGCAAAAATTATTCATTTTTAATTTGAAATCAACCCCGAATTCATCAATGAATCTTCATCAGTCAAAATTACATAATTTTGATTCTCTTTTTTGTGGATTCGGATTCTCGAATTTCGAAATCACAGTTTCTGTGGACTCGAACTCCTCTGCATCGACGCCATTATCGTATTCTATATTTTCAGCAAGGCTTCTGTGTACAGTTCTATACGCTTATTATAAATCCGAGAATATCAACCTTACTCCTGTATTCAGCAGCCCAGAGCCCGCATTGCTCATCTTCATCTACGACAGTAATCAACAGCAGTATAATCGCTATAAAACGCCTTGTCTAAGTGAACAGGAAATTACTCGTTGTACTGACAAGGAAATGCATTACCCAGAGAGAACCCCCGCCCTGGATGGGAGCTCTCCTCGTTTGATGAGATAGCTCGTCCTATGAAATGCCAAATTTTTTCTATAAGTACTTAAAGTTTTACTTATTTTACTAAGTAAATACTTACATTATGAATATTAATGATTGGCGAGAAACCGGTTGAGCTGCGTAAATATTGCATGCGGTTATGATGGTTTTTCGCGTTTTTTTCCTTTTTCCATTTTTCTCTTGTGTGAGTAAATTTTTCAGGTACCTGAACTATAGGAATATTTTGTGTGCATAAAGGATATGTTAGGTATTGTCTAATTAATTACCCACCAAGGTCGATTTTTTTCTCTCAAATTTGGTTCGCATTAAAATGCTATGAACGCTCATGCTTGTATGAATATTTTAAAATGATATTAACACTGGCCAAATATACGAGTAATAAAGATAAGACTCGATGTTGTTTGGATTTTGTAGACCTACCCGTGTATACCGCGATGCGGATTATAAATTATTCCAATTTTTCGCTTTTTTATCGTAATTAAGGTAACCGTTTTAATGTTGTGCAAGTCATGAAGCTGCAGCAGGGGAACGAGCTAATTCGGAAATTTAAAAAACGTCTTGTGCAGTTTCAAGTGCACCTAAGGTAGCTGGTTGGGCAATTTACATTTCCTTCGAATGTGATTCGCTTCGATACAATGTAGTAACCATTAATTAAGAATCGATTGCGAAGACTTGGAAGGTGATTAATGGGGGTGATGCTGTGTAGAATTTTAATGCCACTGGTTGAAGGCAATAACCTTAAATTAAAATTGACATTCGTGATTGGATTTGTTTTCTTTTATACCGGATTGCCTGTTGTAAGAGGCAAACGTGCTCGAGAATTTCGAGTCAAGTAGAGGTTGTGATTTTTTTGGATTGGATTTTTTTTCAATTTTTAGTTGGATGGAAGTGAAAATTTTTTCAAATTTTCTGTTTGGAAATTTAAAAAGTTTTCTTTGCTTAGACAGAATTTGAAAAAAAAAATTAAAAATCATTTTTATCGGAAAAATCTCAAAATCACACAATTAAATTTTTAATTCGGTGTTGGTGAAAAAATGCGAAAATTTCAATTGGAAAATTTTTCGTTTGAAGACGAGGGGTGTATTTTTTTGTTAGAATAATTTTTTCATTTTTTTCGGTTGATTTTGAGTAATTCAAAAATATTAAATTTCAACTTGAAAAGTTCAAGGTAAAAGCACAGAATGTGATTTTTTCACTTGGAATAATTTCAAATTTTTTTCGAATGTGCGCAAGTGATAAAATTTCAAAAATTCAATTGGAAAAATTTAAGGTGAGGAGAAAGGGGTACTTTTTTAAATTTGAATGAATTAATTATTTATGTTTTTGATTGAGTCTAACTGAAAAAAAATGAAAAATTTCAACATGGGAATTTTTTCTTGAATTAAAATAAGGAAGAAGTGTGATTTTGAGATTTTTTTGAGCTGAAATGCTTTTTAAAATTTTTTCGGTCGAATTTGAGTGAAAAAAATGTTGAAACTTCTTTTTTGAACTGTGTGCGAATAAAAAAAAAATCAATTGAATTTTGCTGTGACGATTTTGTATTTTTTTTCATTTAGAACAATTTCGATTTTTTTTTAAATCAAGTGCAACTGAAAAAAAAAATGCAAAATTTTGACTTGAAAATTTTATCTTGGATCAGTTTTGAATTTTTTTTTGTTGAAATAATTTTTAAAAATGTTTTGGAATTTATTTCGAGTGAAAAAATTTGTAGAATTTATGCTTGGGAATTTTAAACCAAGCAGAGAATGTAATTTTTTCACTTGGAATAATTTTCAAAAATTTTTGAATGTGTGCGAGTGAAAAAATTGTAAAATATGAACTTGGAACATTCATGCTAAGGAAGAGATGTGATTTTGGAATTTATTCGATTGGAATGCTGATTGAGTGCGAGCGAAAAATTGCAGTTCAATATTGAGATTTCAATGAGCATACCTAATTGTTTCGGTTAAATTGATTTTCAAGTTTTTTTTTTGTGCCAATGCAAAAATGAAAAACATTTTGGATTGGAAATTTTCAAGCAAAATGATTTTCTTCATTTCCCATAATTAAAAATAAATTAACTTTATGTTAGTGAAAAATGAGAAATATCAATTTGGAAATTTTAAGACGTTAGAGAGAGTGTGATTATTTTGGTTAGAATATTTTTTTTTAATTTTTGTTCATTTGCAATTGGAAAAAATTGCAAGATTCCCACTTTCAAATTTTCGGAGAGAGAAGGTGATTTTTTCAATTGGAATAATTTTTAATAAAATTGTGTGCTAACTAGTTGTAAAGAAATGTAAAATTTTAGTCTGTAAATTTTCAGCTAGGAAGAAAGTAGGTATGACTTTTTTGACTGAAATAATTTTTTTTTAATTTTTCAATTGTATACAAGTGAAAAAAATTGAAAATTTTCAATTCAATAATTTTATGCTTAGCAGGGAGTGTGATTTTTCTGGTTAGAATAATTCTTTTTTTTTGTGCTCGAGTGCGAGTGAAAAAAATTGCGAAATTTCTATTTGGAAATTTTAAAATCAGCAAGGACTGTCATTTTTTGGGTCGGAAAAATTTTAATTGAAAAAAAAAATCAAGTATTGCATTGTGCAAATAAAAAAAGTTGTATAATTTCAATTTTTAGAAATTTTCAGCTTAGAATAGAATGCGACTTTTTGGCTTTTTGGTTGGAATAATTAAAAAAAATAAAGTTCAACTTTACCAATTTTTCGTGTTCTAGTAAAAAAATCTAAAATTTCAACTTTTTCATTAGGTACCTACGTAAATTATGCAATTTTTATGAATTTTTGGTTTAATGATGTATGTAGTACTACATACTAGCGTAATTAAATGGAAATTCTGATAATTAATTTTAACGAGTTGAAGGGTTTTGAAATTTTAATACCTAATTTAAACGGTACCTGAGCGAAATTTCTTCGCTTTCCATATATTACCTACCTACTTACTTCAATATTCTTATAAAAACAGGCGTGTGAATTTCTTGTTGAAAAAAAATCACCTGTTTTGTTCCTTTTTTTAGGACAGTTTTTATATGTTTGCCTATAATTTTTTTCCCTCCCCCTCTCCCTCCCAAATGACAGGAAAATTTCGAAAAGTGCCTCTTTCAGAAGTTTATAGACTTTCCTTTTTTGAATGAGCAAATTTTCAAAAAATGTCTCTAATTTTGTTGGTGTGGGGAATGTGGAGTCATAATAATTAAAACTATCTAAATAATATATACGTATAGGACCTACCTGCTTTTTTCATTATTACCAGACTTACAACTTTTTGTCCACGTTATGTAACCATTGTTTTGGAAAATTTAACCTTATTTCTGGCTTTAAAACAAACACATTTAGATACATATAAGTATACTTAGTACGTATTTTTATCTATTTTTTTTTTTTTTTCTTTTTGAAAAATGCGTATAATATTTGACATATATCTTCGCTTGTGACAGAAACTGGTTCATATACAAAGTGTGATACTCGCATATATCATAATTGTGCTGATAAGCTTATTACACACATACTCGCGTATATTTCCATACCCATATCATAATATTCTACATGAAGATTACACAGGGTGAAAAAAAAAAGACGAGCATTATTCTAAGTAAAAATTACACGCATCGGTTGCTCATACGTAAATCACGAAAACTAGAAGTATAGAAGGTCTGCAATGAAGACAGCTGGCGTTGACGAAAATTGTCATAATTTAACGAGTTATGCTTTCGAGTCGACAAAAAGAACGATTTTCTATGGAAAATGAGTTGACGTTTTCTTATCCTCGCGTTTTAGAAAACCGCATCACATCGTATTTTGACGTCACTCAAAACAGTGGTGGTATATTTTTATAACTACGTATCGTGGTGCTGGTGCTATTTGTAATGCTGGCTGAAAGAGCTAAAAGTATCTCGCACATTACGATGATGACGTGTTCTATGTGTATGTATCGATTAAGAAAACAAGGGTACTTGGATGAATGGTCGAATCGCTCGTTACAAGTTAATTACAACCGATAAGCGCCTCGCCGCACCGACTGGGCCAACTTGACCACACAAAAACGAAATAATTTAACTAAGAGTCTCATTAGTATGGATTTTTTTATTTTCACTCTGCCATCCTACTCGATATATTCAAATTTTAACCCGAATTGGTACCAGAGTCGAGGTGGACCGGGCCTAGGCATGGGTAATGGGTATCTGCAATCTGCATATCTATCAAAAGATCGTTTATCAAATTAAATACGTCATTTTGAATCCATAAAGATCCTAATCCTTTTACATTTTTTTGATAATTGTGTGAATATAGCTATTTATACGATCGTTTTGTACCCCCTCTGTTTACCCTCCTCGATGCTAAATGGCGCAGGTTTTTTGAATTATTAGTCGAAAAATCGCTCATTAAGGGGAAATTGAATGAGCCAAGCTGGTCGAGTGCGGATATCTCGTTTGTGCGATCTATTCGCTTACATCCTCATCAGGTAGACTAATAGACCGCGATGTAAGTGAGGCCAAACATGAGCATGAACAAGTTGATAAACAACAATGTATTCGATATGCATATTGGGAAGAATGTGGTCGATCGTCGATCAAGTCGATGGTGCAAGAAAAGGCGAAGAGTGTCTCATCTCTGTACATACAAAATAACATCACTATTTCACCATGAGATCGTAAATATCGCCGGTGTATTTATTTGGAATCTGTCCAAAGTGAGAATTCACTTTAAACGAGTTATTCACATTGATGGAAACATCTTCCTACATTTTCAAATCTATAATATAACCGTTTTTTGACGTTGATGATGCTGCAATCCGGCATAGTACTTAGATATGTATATACACGGGGTAGTTGGTATATAATCCTATTAATAAATTAAATTGGAAATCATCGCGAGTAAAAGAGTAAAAGTACCTGTGTCTATGTGTGGGTACATGGGTATGGAGACGAATTAATTATATCACAGGTGAACCGGGGCGCTGAGAAACACACGCGAGAGTGTCGCGCCGGAAACAGGAAACCGATCGAGACTAGACTGATTAGGTGAGACTTTGAACTGGTTCGAGCTCATTAGATGAATATTTAGAGGCACAAATTGGTGGGTTTTTTGTTCGAACGATTGTCTTAGGTAAGTGATCGAGGTTTTGTGGTATGAATGAAAATGTTTAGCTAAGGTAGGAGGGGAGTGGTGGGGAGGGATGAGTTGGTGCATGAAAGATATTTGTGTTGTGAAGGGTTTTTCTACTGCAGGGATCAATTACAAATTTGAAAACATTCACCAGGTAAAATTATGAAAAGGGAAGAAGAATTTTCTTGTTTTGGAAAAAATTTATCAGAGTTGAGAAATTGAAAACAAGTATGGGGGTCTATTGAAAAAAAAAAGGTTTTTGAATAAAATTTTCAAAAATTATGTCCATGTCCTAAACAAAATCTGTAAAAATTTATTTTTTAACAGAATCAAAAAAAAAAAAATTATTGAACAAAACTGAAATAAAAATTGTTTTGGACAAAATTGAATGAAATCAAAAATAAAAATTGTACCTGAACAAAATTCACGTAAAATTTGAAAAATTATGTTCTAAACAAAATTTCCAAAAACATTTCCCTGATGACATCTGAAAAACTTGTCTTTACACTTGATTGAAATATTTTATTAGTTATTATTTTTGTACAAAAATATAAAAAAAATTGGTCGAAATTTTCAAAGTTGAATTTATAATGATTAGGTAAGTTTTTCAAACATCTTTTTTTTCTCAAAATTTCAATAAGTATTTTCGAATAGAATTTTAAAAATTTTGTTTCTGAAAAAAAATTATGAATTTAAAAAAAAAAAAAAAAAAAAAAATGGTTTGGAAAAAAATTAAATTACCTACCTAACGGTTTCTTGATAATATAATGAAGTATAAAAATTTTATTTCTTACTTGAGAAAATTTTGAAAAAATGAAGATTTACATTACATACATTTAAAATTTATCAAAACTGAAAAATTAATCCAATTTTAATTGCTAAATTTTCAAAAAAAAATTTGTTTTTTTTAAAACTAGAAAATTGATATAAAAATTTATTACAAAAATTGTGAATTTTCTCTGATCTCGAATTTTCACCAAATTTCAAAATTGTAACATTACACTGAAGTTTCCAAATTTTAAAATGCCAAAAAAAAGTTTCATCAAATTTCAAATTTTTACCAAATTAGGTATGAAGATTTAGTTTATTAAAATTTTTTTAAATTTTGAGTTTTGGGTAAGTATTTTATTTTATTTTTTTTTTAATTTCCAACTTATAGTAATAACTATAGGTATTGTTAGATTTTAAAAAATTTCGAAATCTCGAAAATTCTAGAAATTCAAATTTTATAAATTATTTTTGATTATTCATTTGCTTAAATTTTGAGAATTTGCTTCTCATTTTAATTTTAAAAAATTATTAAAATTTAAGAAAATTTTGAATTTTACTCAAATTTTAAAAATTGTGAAATTTCAGCAAATTTTTATTTGATCAAATTTTGAAAAATTGTCAATTTGAAATAATGGTCAATTTTTCAAGTTAATCAATAAATTTCTACTTTTTACAAAAAACTTTGCTTGGTTTTAAAGATTTTACTCTCCTTGCATTTTTTTTAAATTTCAAACTTTACATCATAGGACTGCTGAACTTTATTTTAAAGATTAGGTGAATTCAGAGAATGCTGAAAATTCATCTTTTAAAAATCTAGAAAACTGATTAACTAAATAAATTTTTAAAAAATTTGTCCAATTTTGAATTTTCACCAAATTTTAAAAATTGTAAAATTTTATCAAAAAATTATAAAAATTGTATCATTTTATGAAATTTCAAAAATTGTAAAATTTTATAAAATTTTTAAATAATTGTAAAATTTTATCAAATTACAAAAAAATTGTCAAATTAAATCAATGATAGATAGATACCTAGTTGCTAGTTGAAACGAAATTATCATCATTTAGGTAGTCTTAAATCTTAATTTACTTGTAGGTGAAATTCTTCAATTCTCTCAATAAACTGACGTAGCTGCTATGTTCATATGCTGTACTAAGCTCGAACAATTTATCAACAAATCCATTGGAAATACCTCTCTCTTCTAAGAAAGTCATGACTCATGAGTAATTCGTATACAATTTCCCATCGATAATTTCGCCACTAATTTCATAATTGGTTTCTTTCCATTCTCCTTTGTACAGCTGATCTTGTTAATTTGGAATAAATCGCCAGCCATATCCTCGCCTCCTGAATAAAATTCGTTATATCTTTATTGAAAGAACACGAAAATAAAAGCGTAGTATCTCCTTTTTTAATATCGGTAATGAATTCGGGTTTAGATTCAACGTTTTTGAAGCTATTTTCGTTTATATCTTCCGAATCAGAGAAGATAGGACCAGGATTTTACCAAATTTCAAAAATTTGTAGAATTTTTTCGAAAGTCTAATTTTAAAAAATGATAGGATTTTAAAATGATGAAATTTCGAAGTTTTATCGAATTTTCAAACTTTAATAAAGAAAATTGTATGTTTTTAAACTTTTGAATTTTTAATATATATTATATTATTATTTTTTTTTTGCAAAAAAATTTGAAATTTAAATGTGTTAATTTTTATGAAATGTCAAAAATTCTAAAAATTCATGAAGTTTTAAAAATTTACAAAAAATCCGAGTTTGGAGAATTCGTTTAAATTTTAAAAATTTGTTAAATCTTAAAAATTGATGCAATGACTAATTTCCAAAAATTTTACCAAATTTTAAAATGGCCGAACTTTAGAAATCGTTCAAATTCCAAAAAATTACCTAGGTATTAAAATTTGAAAATGATCAAATTTTCAAGTTTTATCAAGTTTTAAAATTTAATCACTTGCTTATATAGTTTTTAAAATTGTGAATTTTTATCAACTTTTAAAAAATCTCATGTTTGCTAAACTTTTAAAATTTGTCGAATTGTCAAAATTCTAAAAATTTAAAACTGTTATAAAATTTAGTCAAATTTTGAAAAATGATTTAATTAAAAAACTTAATAAGTCATTAAAATTTTAAAATGATCCAATTTTAAAGTTTTATAAAATTCTAACGTTTACCAGGTTTTGAAGATTAAAATTTCATAAACTTCAAAAATGTATAAAAATTCGAAAATTTCAAGGCTCCTATTAGAGTGTGAAAATTTTCCAAAATTTTCGATTTTTGTTAATTTAAAAAAATTTAAAAATTATAAATTTAATAAAATTTTGAAAAATAATTTAATTGCAGACATTCACCAAGCTTTAAAAATTGACGTTGAGTTTTTTAAATTTTTATTTATCAACTATTTTTTTTTTAGCCGAATTTTTTTTTTTTAATTTAGGCTATTGTGTCCGACCTTGATTTAGAAGGAGGGGGGGGGGGAGAAGAGTTCTGACCCCATTTGTTGACGTTTGGGACCAAAAGATGACGATCTGTCACATGTCACATATTTATATATATATATTTATTTACTTATAATTTTACCCTCACTTTTGGAACTCTGGGGCCGAGCCTAACAGGTCAAATGAGGTCAAACTTGATATGTAGGGTCCCCTCGGTGTAGGAATGATGCAAAAAAATTTTTGGGGCCCTAACTCAAAATTGAGGATATGACACCTTTTTGAGGGGGTGCGGGGGAGCCCCAATATCATGAAATTTTTTGAAACTTGCCCCAGGGATGAGAATCCTAATTACCTACACCATAGTCAAATTTCAGCCCCCCAAGTCACCCCACCCCATTTTAGGGCTCAAAAAGTGAATTTTGGGGTCATTTTTTTCATGTTGATCAGGCTACAGACCCCCCAAATGGGGCTGGGGGACCAAAATTTTCATCATGGATCAAGTTTGTGCCCCTGATGTGCCTTTTGTAGGTTTCAACTTTTGGGCCCCCTTTGACCCCCGTCAAGGGTCAAAAATCAAGATTTTTCACAATTTTTCATGTTTTTTCTCGCTTCCCGGTACGTTGATCAGCCTGCAGCCCAAACCAAATGACCTTGGATGCTAAAATTTGGTATTTAGGATAGGTAAGGGTCACTGAGGTGCCTTTTGGGTTTTTGACCCTTGAACTCCAAAATTGGGGGTGGCCCCTTTTTGAGGGGGGCTCTAAAGAGGCCCCAATTTGACAAAATGATTTGAAATTTTTACCAACAACAGTGACTCTGGTTGTCTCCACTGTATCCAAATTTCAGCTTCCCAAGTCATCCCCACCCCATTTTAGGGGTCAAAAGGTGGATTTTGAGGTCATTTTTTCACGTTGATCAGGCTACAGACCCGCCAAATGGAGCTGGGGGGCCTAAATTTTTATCATAGATCGAGTTCATGCCCCTGATGTGCCTTTTGTAGGTTTTGACCTTTAAACCCCTTTTGACCTCGATACAGGGTCAAAAATCAATATTTTTCAAGTTTTAACCTGTCTTTTCTGACGTGTTGAACAGCCTACAGCCCAAACTAAAAGACCTAAACAATCGAAATTTGGGATGTAGGGTCAGTAGAGGTCACTGATGTGCATTTTGGGGTTTCGACTTTTGAGCACCATTTGACCCCCGTACAGGGTCAAATTTTCACGTTTTAACCTCTTTTTTGGTGTGTTGGCTCTCGTCTGAAGAGCTGAAAATGTGAAGGGGATTGAAAGCGAAGCCCTCAATCCTCTCCTGCCATGTCCCTATTGAGGGTAAAGCTCCCCAATAGGGGCATGGGGGCGGAGCCTCCATCTGAAGAGTCGGAAGTGACGAGGTGGTTGAGGGCGAAGGCCCCAACGCGGGGGTATGGGGGCGGAGCCCCCATCCTAAGTGCCGAAAGTGATGAGGGGGTTGGGTCGGAGCCTCAACGGGGGTATGGGGGCGGAGTCCCCATCTGAAGATGAAATCTTCAATGCAGAGGGGAACTAAAACTGAAGACAAAAACCTGACATTTTTAAACTGAATTTGAAGTTGAAACTGATATTGAAACTGAAATACCATGGATGAAAACGTTTTCAAAGTGGTACACTAACTTGAAAAAAAAATTCGGCTGTCGCGGAACATCTTGACTGCTACGCGTTTTTTTAAAAAAAATTTTTAAATTCAAGTTGCTATATTGAAAATCAATTTTTCTGGAACAGTTTTAATCACAGAATAATCCTTCAACTGTCAATAAGCTTCTTCTTTTCCAGAACACATACTTCTTCACACGAAAGGTAATCGATACTAGGCTAACAACAATGTACTAATATATACCTATACGATGCGTCACGCCGACAACATGGCGCAGTTAAAAGAGCCTTAGAATAATAAAAATAGCCCGTAAACGTGCTCCACGATAAGATAATAACTTCACTGGCAGAACAATAACGCTTCTCTTGTTTTCTTTTTACGGGCACCGAAGCCATTACCGTTGCTGAATTTTAGTATCTTCAGTACCCAGTACGTAGACGTAGGTACAGAGGTACACCAATGCCACTACCATTGCCGAGCCTCGAGCACGTAGGTGTAGTAGGTACGTCCAAGTATTGATGCCTACGTCCGCCTCCTGCCTCTCCATCACCCCGTTAAATATACCTATTTCGCACGGGAATCGTTCCGGGCAGCCGGGGATCGTTCGATGTACTCTCTCTTCATGCTCGTTTTATACAACAATGTCTCGTCGTTAATTGCTTAATTAACAACTCTCATCAAATCATGTTTACGACTTTATGTTTTACACGCCATATAAACCTATACTATACGTGCATTAGAAATCGTTATACTTGTGTTTTTATTATTTTTTCAAAACGATTCTCTATCTACCGCTTTCTCATCGAATTGCGCGATACGAGTATTATTAATGAATGAAAAAACCTCGGCAGACAGTACATCACTGCAGAGAGTCTGTTTCACTATCCTGAAATTGCTCTATGTGTGGGGAGCAAAGGGGAATCTACGTGGTGACGTTTTTGAGACGCGATACGCATCTAATTTTAATTCCCTTTAATCGTCCTTCTCGTCGTATGGGCAGATAAAAGCCTACCTATATAAAATTTACACGCAGACCGAGTCCAAATAACACGCAATAAAGTTATCAGAATTTTCGCCCTCTCGTATTCTCGCTTTGCTGGCGAGTGTAAATTTAATTCGGATTCGGAAGAGGTGCTTAATATACGTATAAATACCGCGAAATAAAAAATTAATATTCAAATGAAGTAGGTTAGGTTATTAAGGTGTAAGCTATACACGTATCAATGGAACCGGACTAATACACTGGATTAAATAGATTGTGATTGATTACGATACACGTGGTTGAGAGACGTAAAACCTGAATGCTTCTGCTGAAATAAACGTACAAAAACGTAGGTATAGGTAATAGCTATAACCTAATTAAATAAACTGGTAGATTGTGTGAAATTTCGGTGAAGTAAAATGATATTTTGAGGAATGTAATAGTTCGTTATTTTCGTGTAGGTAAAGTACCTATACTGATTAGTCTGCGAAATTATTTTTATTTTTCATGCAATAAAATATAGAAATACCTAAATAAAAATAATGAACTGAGTGAGAACGTACTCAATATTTTCATTGCTAATAGATCTTCCAGAAACCAATGATAAAACACTACTTTCTTCTTGAAGCATCATACTCAGCACATAAAAATGTCAAATTTTTGGAACTTCTTTATTTAGATATACCTAAATTTGTAGATATAGCGTTTACACGTTGCTGTTTTTATAATTTTCTGTCAGCCACGACTTGATTGACGTTTCATGACTGGTCATTTGAAAAAAAATGCGAAGGTGAAAAATCCCCAGGGATATATTATCACTGTATTCATAGATCATCGTAAATGACATCAATGGGTTAACTTTAGCACATGGGATACGAGTAAAAATAAAAACTTCATCGAACAGGAAAATTTCGAAGAAGAAAAAATGGGGTTGTAGAATGGCCCAATAGCTCAAATAATATTCACTTTTATCTATTTAAAAATGAAATTTTTGAATATTTTGTTCAAGAACGATCATTTAAAATTTCTGTACAAGAATAAATTTCCAGAAAAATTTTGTTTCAATTTTTCAAATATCTATTGTTCAAGACTTATAGTCATGTATGAAAATTGATTTCAAGAAGTCTTGTTCAAAAATAAAATTACTCATATTTATTTTTTATTTTTATTTTTTTTCAAACGCGACAATGTATAGAAGGCGAATGCTTTGAACTACAAATAAATGCTTTTACTTTTACTTACCTGATGTAAATTTGGTCCAAAAATGGGTAGGTTTTTGTAAAAAAAAAATTGAAATACCTACTTAGATAAATAGGTAGTCTTTCATTATCAAATTTTTGAAATCAAATTTTATGAAAGAAATATTAATTTTTGAATTCAAATCAAAATTTTAAAACTCAAAAAAAATCAATTTTCAATTTTTTCTCAAGAATTTGTTTTAAAAAAATTCATAAAAAGCAGTAAAAAGCAAATTTTTAAAAACTTTGTTTAAATAAAAATTTTATTTATATTTTGAACATTTTTTTCATTTTTTTCATTTTTTTAGAATTTTGATAAAAATTGAATTTTTTCATTTTCAAATTTTTTTGTAACTAGTTATCTTATTATTATTTTTTTTCATTTCCTGAAGATTTTTAAAAACTCATAGAAAAATGAATTTTTCGAATGTTTTCTTCAAAAACCATTTTTACTTTAATTTTAAATTAAAAAAAAAATATAGGTACCTAAATAATTTTCTCTGTAGGTAGGTATAAAAATTCAAGCGAGGACGAAGCTATTCAAGCAACAATTCGGGATTTTTTTGAGCGATTTCCTTTGTTTTGTTTAAAAGCTCAATTTTTCATCCTCCTTATTTTTTTCTATTTTAAAAATCATAAATATTTTTTTCTTCTTTGAATTTTTGAAAGTAAATTTTACCAAAAAATGTTCAAGGAAGAAAAACTTTTCTTCAAAATGTAAGTATGTATAAGTATATCATTTTATCATTTTAAAACAATTTCAATTAATTTTAAAAATTGGATCAATTTTTTGCAATTTTGAAAAATAAAGTACCTAGGTACCCATTACAATACCTATTCAAAATTTATCAAATCTAAAATATTAAAATTTGGTAAAAATTCCAAATTATGCGGAACATTTTAAAAATTTGGTCATACCTATTAATAACTTTTTGAATGATAATTTTCGAAATTTTTAAAATTTTGAAATTTAAGTTACAATTTAAAATCTGTATAAAACTTTCATGTTTTTAATTTATTGATGAAAATTCAAAATTTTGTGCATTTTTTAAAAAACTGGTTTTTTACTGATTTTTTGAAATTTGAATAATTTTCAAAATTTGTTAGGTACAATTTTGAAGTTTAAAAATTTGATAAGAGTTAAAAATCTGGAAAATTTTCAAAATCTCATAGATATTCAGAAAATTTTTGATTCAGAGCACATCTGAATTTTAAAATTTTCTAATAATTCAGCAAAAATTCAAAATTTTGGGTTTTTGCTATAATAATTTAAAGTGAAATACAATCAAAATTTTGGAAATTTTTAAGATTTGGACAAATTTTCAAAATATTTAGAAGATATTAATTCTCAGCGTTTTTTCAATTTAGAAAATCTTTTAAAATTGGGCTATTTTTCCTTTTTGAAGTTTGATCAATTTTATAATAAAATTTTCAAAATTTAATAAGAACTCAAAATCTGAGAAATCTCAAAATTTGTATACGTACTTTTTTCAGTTTTTAAAAGATGAATTAAAAAAAAAAAAAAATTGTCAATAATTTTTTTTAAATTCAAAATTAGGCAGGTATGGAAAATTTTTCAAATCTGGTAATTTTTAAATTTTGGTAAATTTTTACCATTTGGCCATTTTAAAATTTTATCAATTCTTATGTTACAATTTTCAAATTTTCAAATTCTGATATAAGTAAGTACTTTTTAAAATTTTAATTCAGGTAGGGGTATAGGTATGATAAATATTTAGATAAAGTTTTATAAATTTTCGGATATTTAAAAAAATAGTACAAATCTATCATTTGGGGAAAATTTTTAAAATTAGTAAAGTTTCAAGATTTGGTCATTTTTGAATTTTAACGATTTTTTTTGAAGTTTGATCATTTTTAAAATTTGATATAATTTTGAAATTTTCAAAATTTTTCAAAAATAAAAATTCAAAATCTGAGAAATTTTCAAAATTTAATGGTGAAAATTTTGTCATTTTTAAATTTTAACGAATTTTTAAAACCTAATGAAGTAATGAAACTTTAAAATTTTAAAATTTCAATGGGTTAAAAAAATTAAATCAATTTTGAAAATTCGGTCAAATTTTCTCAAAATTTTCAGCAGAGTATTTACCCCTCCCCTCCTTCTCTGATAAGACCTACGATGACTTTTTAGACATCTAAAAAATGACCTTAAAAAATACCACGGCTTTGAGAGAAGCGAGGAAACACAAAATGGTACTCTATAGGAGGAAATAGTCGTTATTAAGAAATTATATCCAGGCGCCTAGTAGGTGCTTGAGAAGGAATAAGTTTTTAAGTGCTGGAAGCGTAGCTTCGCCCTACCAAGAGAAGGGAGATCGAAAAGCGAATTTTCAAGTCGTTATAACGGAGCAGGCTTTAGTTTCGCTATTTAATAACTCGATGTTATTGCGTGGTTGTATCCAGGAAGGATGAAGGAGTCGTAGAGGGTGCCGAATACCGAACCGAGTTGGAAATTATATAGGAGAAGGTTATTTGGAAAATTGTATCAGTAAAAGAGAGCCATTTTGTTGGTCGTTCGTTATTTTACGACTTTTAAACGAGATATGTTTATTACACTTTTCTATAGTTGAATAAAATTTCGCTTTTCATTTCGAGTTTCGAATTTTTGGGCCGTACCGAGCGCGCGAGTGTGCAAACATCCATAGCACGCGTCTATATAATTGCGATTTCACACTCACGTTCATGGCGAATTATGGCGGGGGTTTTAACTGGGGCGATATGTGTTTGCGCTAAAGTTGCTCTCGAAATGGTCGAATATTTAAGTACCTACTCGTAGTCGGAATGTGAGAGATAAAGTTACATAAATGCGAGCTTTTTGATTGTTTTGTTTCGCGTGCGAATGTGTTTGGTGCAAAACCACACACTGCGAAGGAAGAGGTGGCAACTGTTGTAACGAGTATAGAGATTTCTATAGGTATACTCATAAATGGCTATGGCCCGTGTAATAAATTCAAACGCTAATTATCGTCTGCGATTTACGAACCGGTAGCCCTGATCGATAACTATTTTACTTTGCTATAGAGGTATGCTTATGACGGTGGACGTTTTACGATAAACGGTTGTTTTACGATGTGCTTTGTTTGAACGTTACAATGTATTTTATATATTCGAGGTTTCACATTATATATTGTGTAGCTTTACTAGTAGAGTAGATATAATATAATAATGAGTCGCCGTGTATAGATTAAATTTTTCTATTCGAGGTGCTTTTTTCGCTCTTTTTTCGAAGAATTCGTTAATTGAGAACTTTTCCCAGAACTTTTTCCCGAAATAGAATGCTAATTTTGAAAGAGAACTAAATTTAAAAGCAACTCGGGTTGGTTGTTTCGAGCTTTACCCATTTGGTTTGCAGAGTATCTACATATTTTACCCAGAAAAATACCAACCTATTTAAATACTTATGACCAAATATTAAACATTTCCCATAATTTGGAATTTTTAACAAATTTTAAAATTTTAGATTTTGAACAGGTAGATGTACTTATTATTTTTTTTTAAATTGCGAAAAATTGATCTAATTTTTAAAATTGATTAAAATTGCTTTTAAAATGATGAAATCACCTACTTATTTACATTTTGATTTTTTTTTTCTAATTTGAACATTTTTTGTAAAATTTACGTTTAAAAATTCAACGAAGAAAAAAATATTCGTGATTTTTAAAATAGAAAAAAATAGAAAATAATGAGAAATTGTTCTTTTAAGCAAAAGAAAGGAAATCGTTCAAAAAAAATAATCTAAAATTTTAAAAATTACCTAGGTACCTATTCAAAAACCTATAAGTGTAGAGTAGACTAAAAATTTGGCATCTTTTTTTTTTTTTAAAGTTGTTGAAAATAAAAAAAATAAAAAATCGTATAATTTGCTTCCAAAAATGAGAAAATATTCATACCTAACCATAAATTTTTCAAAAATTTTCAGGAAAAAAATTCTGATAATTTTTGATAGAATTTTTTAGAAAATAATTCAAAAGATAAGAAGTTTGTTTTCAAACAAATTTTTTAAAAATTAGCTTTTGAGAAAAATTTTTGAAATTTTGGAGATACCTAGGTAGCTTGAAATTAATTTTTTTTTTCTAGAAAATTAAAAAAATAAAATTGTATCTAAAAAAAGTTATATCTACCTTAACTAGTTTTTTTTTTTTTTTTTTTTTTTTTTTTTTTTAAGCAGAAGTAAATATTTTGGAAAAATCTCAATTTCAAAATTAACTTGATTTTTATCTAAATTTGAGCAAAAATTTATTACTTTGAGTAAAAATTACAAAAATAATATTGAGACAAAAAATCGTGATAGTAATTATGAGAAAAAAATTGTAGGAAAACAAGTTTTATTTATCAAAAGATTAAAAATTGAAAAAAGTTGCACAAAAATTTCGAGAAAAACAAACCTTTTTATCGAAATTTGGTCAAAAATTTTAAAAATTTTTGGAAACTTGCCTAACTATTGTTTTAAAAATTGAAAAAATTTATTGAATTTTCAAAATTTTTCCAAGGAAAAATCAAGATAAAAATTAGAGTCAAAGATGTTGCAAAAAAATTTGAGGCAGTCCATCATCAAAAATATAGAGCCAATTTTATGTTATTTTTCTGCGAATAGTTCGAAAAAAAAATCAAAATAATTTTAAAATTTTCTATTTCAGAGCAAAAATTGAAAAATGACTTTTTTCTGTAATATTTGTGCAGCCTTTAAAAATGAGAAAATACCTATTCATACCTAACCATGAATTTTTCGAAAATTTTCAGGAAAAAAATTCTGATGATTTTCGATTAGACTTCTTATAAAAATAATTCAAAAGATAAGAAGTCGTTTTTGAGCAAAGTTTCGAAAATTTTGCTTTTGAGAAAATTTTTCAAAATTTTGGAGATACTTCTTATAGAGCTTCAAAAACTCTGCTCAATCATTTCACTGAAAAAAAATGAATTGTAATGATTCTGGGCAAAACACAGTAATTTTAGGACACGTCGCCAACTCCAGAATCACTCCGGTGAAAAACAGAAAAGATGCAGTTCTATTCCAGAATGACTACGGAGACTCCGTAATCATTCTGGAATAGAACCGAATCTTTCCTGTTTTTCACCGGAATGACTCCAAAATTGGCGACGTGTCCTAAAATTACTGTGTTTTACCCAGACTCATTACGGTTTTTGAAAATGCATTTTTTTCAGTGTTGAACCAAGTTCAAGTAACACCTCGCCTCTATTTCTTTTACCATAGTCTCTGAATACATTAATTCCACCAACTCAACACATTTATGGTTGAAAGAAGATACTCAATTTGTAACCACACACCTTTGAATAAGTATATTCATACCACAAAGTATCGCGACACAATGGCCACCCGGGGATCGTACACGAGTACCTCTGGCTACCTACGCTGTGAAGTGTGCAATTTCACTCGAAAACGTTGGTTTTTTTCTTCTGTAATCTTGGAAAAAAAATATGTATGGTACATGGTCGTGGCACGAGCATTGCTTGTAACATACCCACTGTGTACAGCTTTGTACGTGTGGGCTATACCTGGAGTCGTGCTAGGTTTAGATATAGAGATAGCCAAGCATAAAAAAACCTCGTCCTAATGTCTTTCGTATATTCTTACTCCTTTTTAAAAAGGAAATAAGGGGGTAAATCTTGAGCAGGGTGAGTCCAAAAGGGTTCCCTCAGCACTTAACCCTTATTTATGACTAGATCCTCTATTCAAATTATTCGAAGACGGCTCAAAAGAGCTACAAATATAATTCTCGATAATTTATGCCAACTTATAACTCGCCCCAGTAAATTTCTCAAATGACCTACACCACACCACGTTCTTCTTTTTTTTCCTCTCAGCAGATTAATTCATCGACATTTTGACACAAGGAAGATACAGTTTAACCAGTTGCATAATACGAAATGTTACGCGTCTTTTGTCAGCGAGGCGATAAATTTATTCTAATTTAGAAAGAGCACGAGGTGGCAGATGTAGTGTTGTTTTTTTGGACGTTATAAGAGCAGAATGAAACGTGTTTGGTAGCGGGAATCGCGCGTCGGTTTATACAAAGTACGACTCTAATAAACCGGTTACCTCGTGTAGAATACATAGTGTTACTTGGCGACTCTATTTTGGCTCGATGAGTGTTTTTTCACTTCTCTGTGTCGTACCTTATTTGCAATAAAAATCGTAATTACCCCGAGATTGAAAGAATCGTATCCGGTTGCATTACGATGGAGGATGTTGAAAAAAATTTCAGAATTTTTTTTTTCAACAACCTGGTATAATTTGGGCGTATATTTCGAGCTATCTACCCTCTAGGTTGTGTTTTGGTTGTGGTTGTTCGCTTCGACAGCCTCGTAAGGCGAAATAGACACGATTTTGAGATCGTTAAAAATTTATAGCGTTGTTATTTTTTATTATATCGCTTTTCATGTTTATGTGGTTGTAGCAATAATACTCGTACTTCATAAAATGTTGTAGCTTCTCGTGTGATTTAGTAAGAAAACGCGAACGCCAGGCCTATCTCTATATATACCTGTGCCTCCCTATAAAGACCATACTCGAATTTCGTTTCTCTATCTAAAACACTTGCGTCTATGGATCCAACCAATGTGTCACTCATATACTTACCTTTCTTGAATTTTACCAAGTCCAGAACTTCGTAGATACTTGATATCCGAAATCGGTGGACAGGGAGGGGTCCAATCAAAATTTTTGTAATAACCAAAATTATTTCTAGATCTTCAAGCTACAACTTTTGTTTGAAATTTTTTCAATTGGAAATGTATCTTAAATAAGTTGTATTATCCAAAATGTTGGGAAGGGAGAGGTCCAATCAACATTTTTCTCATAACCAAAATTATTCCTGAAACTTCAAGTTAGAACTTTTGTTTGAGAATTTTTTTAATTCAACCCCTCCCTCCCCACCAATTTTAGATAGTACAACTTACTTAAGATAGGTACATTATTAAAAATAGAGGAGAGGTAAGAGGTTCAATTGAAAAAATTTTCAAATGAAAGTGGTAGCTTGAAGTTCTATGAATAATTTTAGTTATAACAAAAACTTCGATTGGATCCCTCCCTCCTCTCCAATTTTGAATATCAAGTATCTACGAAGTTCTGGACTTGATAAAATTCAAGAGAGTAAAATATGTGACACATTGGTTGGATCCATAGACACTAGTATCCAAAACACTTCTATTTGTTTCGAAAAATTTTACTGCTCGCGTTAATTAATTACCAGACTTGGAATTCCTCTATAAACGTTAAACCAGCATTCACCTGGAATCTACTGGCAGCTTGAAAAAAAGCCACCGAACTGGTGCACTTCCTTTTAAAATACCACGTAATATGCTACCTATAATATTAATGAATTCGTGCATGGCATGCAAACGTACCTATACCTGGGCTTATTTAAAAACAATTTATACTTATTTGTCTCACACGTCACACCCCGTTCGTCCACCCTATATCTATACGTATCTTCGTTATAAATCGAAACGCCATTGACCATTTAATGCTATAAAGTTGTAAAACTCGCCAGAGCACCCAAGCGTGCAAATCCTCTACTTCACGTATACCACACACACACACTTAAAAATCGTGTGAATTTCTGGCTAATTCGCGGAAAATTCGCCCAAGTTGCACTTTTCCATATTGCATGCAATTTTCCACCACTAAATGGCGTGATTTCCACTTAACGACGAGAGGATTATAAGCTGTGAGGTGGAAAATATCGAAATGGAGAAAAAAATTAAACCTGTACTATTTAAAAACTCGAGTATAGGTATTATTTTATTACTTATTCGAATCGTCACGACGACCGTGTTTTTTGGTGAAACTTTTTATCAACACGTACTCCACATGTTTGTGCATTATTCGCGTTTCCGTTACCACCAAAAAGTGACTTAAGTTCGTATCTCACACCGTTAATCGTTTTTTTCTTTCGAACATGTTTAATGGTGAAAACTATAACTTAGCTGGGGAAAACTATGTACCTCTTACGATAAGCTTTCGTTATCATTTTTTTTTGCAAAGTATTTTTATGTAAGTTAACCCTTTATCTGGTTTCGATTTACATTACGAAATAAATCAGCGTATGTAATTCGTATACTTTGAGTAACGATTAGTGGCTTTTACACGACCTACCTATAGGTGTGATTTATCGGTAGGGAAAAAATTTAATATTTTTTCTATCATATAGGTTGGAAAGGAAATGTCGAATTTGAAGAAAGAAATATTTTATTAGAGTGTTAGAAAAGTTGATCAATTTTATCAGGTATATTTTACTCTCTGATCGTATTTTGAATTCGGTCTGAAAAATTGATTTGCTGAAATTTGATCGAGGAGTTGTTCCAAAATTTTGAAAAAATAAAATATCTTTAAAATTATATTTCCTTTTATAAGATCATTTTTTATTTATTATAATATTAATTTTGCATGAATAATCCGAATTTTTTATAGAAATATAACTTTAATAATTTTTATTTTAATAATTATTCATTTAAAACGTAATATTAATTTTAATACATTTTTTTACCTAATAAAAATATATGACTAAGAGGAATATTAATGATAATTATATTTATAATAATTGCTTTTCTAGGGTATTCATTAATTTGAACACAAATATCTTATTGGGGAATAATAGTATAATCACAAATTTTATTTCAACTATTCCTTTTATTGGCAAAATTATTTTAAATTGAATTTGAGGAAATTTTAATATTATTAATATTATTCTTATTAATCGATTTTTTGTTATCCACTTTTTGCATCACAAACATTTGTTTATCATACAAAAGAATTCAAGGTTTTTAAAAATTGACAAAATTTGTGATTCTTTGAAATTTTGAAAAAAAAGTTTAAAATTTGATGAAACTTGCACATTAGGGGTGGCCTTTATTTTAAACTCATTTTTGTTCGTCTCACCTCCCAAAATTGTTTCTTTTTATGAGGAAATAATTCATTATTTTTTATTTTCCCCAAATCAAATTTCAAGTGGTGCTTAGTCACCTCACTTCATTTTTTTAAAGAAAACAATTGACACGTTTTCAAACTTTGGCCTTTTTTTGGTTCTACCCTATCGCAGTTGTTTCTTTTCGCATGAGAAATAATTTCCAATTTTTCCCTATCTGAGTTTCAACTGATGCTTAGAAACCGATTTCTCTAAAAAAAAAATTAAAATGTTTTTGAGTTTGATTACTGAGAGGGGTCGAGTAGGTCCTAGTTAAAATTTAGTTTGAGGAATGATAAAAAATTGGGAATCAGTTCCCATGAAAAGGAACAACTTGAATATGGGTTAGAATAAAAAAATAGTAATAATAAAAAATAGAAAATTTGTAGGTAAATTTAAAAAAAAGTGATAGGAATCATTTAAAAGTCACTTGAGGAAATGAAAAATTCTCTAGGTATTAATGTACCTACTTTGATAATTTTTCCTAGTTTTCCAGTTTTTACATTTTTTGAAAAATTGCGAGTCCTCCAAAGCACTATTTAAAATGCAGATAAGAGAAACAAATTGGGAATCACTTCTCATTAAACAAAACTTTGATGAGCTGAAACTAGAAAAAAAGAAAACTTAAAAAATTGCATGTAAATTTTTTTCATTAAAAAAAGTGGAGACTGGAGAGGGTAACTATGTTCCTTCAGTTATAGAAATAATAAAAAACTGAAATTTATTTTCTTATAAAAAGATACAACCGGGGGGGGGGGGGGGATCCAAAATTGAAAATAAAGACTAACTACTCGTTTTTTGTTTTTTTTTGAAAATATTTTAGAACTGGCTATAAAAAAATTTCAATTCAATTTTTAAAAATTGGCAAAATATGGTTTTTTGAATTTTTAAAGAAAAAAAAACCAATTTGGTAATACTTGTTCTTACGCACTTTTCAAAAATTTCAAAGAAAATATCGTCTGTAAAAAAATTTCAAGTTCTTGGAATATTTTTTAAAATTTAAAATGAATAAAATTTTCCACTCATTGAAATTATGAAAAAAAAATTGTTGCTTCAAATTGCGATAAAAATAAAACGTTTACAAATAGGATAACTTAAAACTATTAACTACATTAAAAAAGTGAGTATAAAACCATTCAATAGAACCAGAAGTACATCTTATTACATTCTAGACTGATGCTCATGCTGTTTTGTATATTGCCGAAATCGAATCACGACCAAAGGCGAGCGTATACCTAACGGCATAATACTTTTTCGTCGATGCTACTTTTTAATTTAATTAACTAATTAATTAAGGACGGTACGATTAATGCTCGGAATTAATTACTTTCCGTTGTTGAGTGTACCTACCGACGTTGGTGGCGGCGGCAGCGGCGAGTAAACATTACAACGGAAATGTTGGCAACTATTGCAGGTAATTACCGACGTGTTATTGTATTTACATATATATACGTACCCATACATAGGTACCTACCATAGGTATACCTGTAATATATACATTTTACCGAGCAGACACATGCTCACGTTCAGCTATCGAAAAAATAACAGGAGTGAAAGAAAAATTGAGATTAAAAAACATTCACCAGTTTGTCACGAAATCCCATCCCTACATAAATTAGGTAACCAGTGGTATTTTTTCCCAGTGACAAAAATGATGGAAAAAAAGTTAAACTTGCGGAGCAAAAACAGCGAAAGAAAACGATTTCAACGTTTGTAAACAGTCGTCGAATTAAAAATAATTAATGATGTGGTAAAATGTTTTAAATGAACAAATAGCGTGTTAGAATGTGCTAACGGTTACGTGTCGTAAGGGTTTTTTGATGCCAGTTTGCTTTTCTCGCCCGGATGCCCTTTTTGGAATATTTTTACGCAGTTGAGCGATGGTAATTTGTACCAAATGGTACAATTTGAAGATTTTGTATCTGCTAAGTTTGAAAAAAAAATAATTTGAAAAAATACTTATATTGTCCCAGGTCATTTTTGGCAATTTTGCCTTTATTTGAATAGGCTTGTCACTAAAAATTCAGATTGGCCTGAAAAAAGTATACTTATGTTATAAAATACTATAAAATAATAAATTCAACAAAATAAACCGCACTCAATACGGTTGAGTATAGAACTCGAGAAAAAAATTCTCAACTAAATTGTATTTATAAAATACGAAAAATTCTAATCTCATGAAACTTAATGAAAGCATAAGATTGGGTGAACTTTTGAGCAAGTGAAAGATACTGTTTTTTTGCTGCTTCTAAAGGTTCTTGGTCTTCCAAGTTCTCTTCTTGTGATTTTGGTTGACTTCTCGAAACGCTGCCAAAGAATAATCGAATTCAAAAATTACTTAATCCTGTAATTCTTCTTTGCATTTTTATTGGCATATTTTTTCTTGCAGTCATTTTCATTCTTTTTGATTTCATTCTTCTTATCGATTTTTTTGTTTGTTAATTTATTATTTAAAAAAATATAGTTAGGTATACCTATAATTATTTTTAGTTCTGATAAATCGAATATTTCTCGATTTTGATGCATCCATCATTTTTTGGGTTTTCATTGATCGACCAATTTTTGTTGTAAGCCTCTTCGACTTTGTCAATTTTACAAATTTTTTTATTTGTGATAATTTCGATTAATCGATAATTTCCTTGATTTTGATGCAACAGTTTATTAATTTTTATGAATTTATATGAATTTTTGAAATTTCTCGACTTTTGACAATTTCTATAAATAGATCATTTTTCAATTTCATCGCATCGATTTTTCATTTCATGTTAAATAATTTGTCAATTTTTTTAATTGTCACATAGATAAATTCATCAATTTCATAAATTTATCAAATTTTTGAAAATTCTCAATTTTCGATAGTTTTGATAAATTGAATACGTACCCATTTTTAAATTTCGATAAAATTTGTTGATTTTTAGGTAGGTATAATTTATCAATTTTTGATAATTTCAGTAACTAGATCGATTATTTTTTCAATTTTGATGCATCGATCGTATATTTTCATTCTTGAACAGTTTTTGGATTTTGATAATTTGATGAATTTTTTGATACACATAATTGACCAATATTTTCGATAGATTGATTTTTTTTTTTCGATTTTAAGTCGTCGATGAAATTTTTAATTTTTATAAATTAGTCGAATTCTTAAAAAAAAATTTCGATTTCGTTGATTCGATCAAGTCTTGGATTTTCATCAATTCATCAATTCTTGATAATTTCTTTGAACAATTATTTCTTAGATTTTGACGCATCGATCATAATTATATTTTCGATTGTCATAAATCGATCGAATTCTAGAACATTTTTTGATTTTGTTGATTTGCTAAATTTTTTGATTTCGTTTGATTTAAATTTTTTTATTCTTTTTGAGTTTGATGCACCCATAATTTCTTTTGGATTCGACGAATCGATATTTTTTTTGTATTTACAGTTGGTTACTTTCGTGAAAAACATTTTTAGAAATTGTGAATTTTTTTCGTTCGAAAAATTGTAAATTTTTTTCATTTGAAAAATTGTAAAATTTTTTCATTCGAAAAATTGTAAAAATTTTTCATTCGAAAAACTGTAAATTTTTTTCATTCAAAAAAATTGTGATTTTTTTTCATTCGAAAAAATTGTAGGTAGGTAATTTTATTTGTTTGAAAATAAAAAATTTTCATTCGAAAAAATTGTAAATTTTTTTCATTCCAAGAAATTCTGAATTTTTTAATTCCTAAAAAATTGATGAGATTTTATTCATTTCAAAAAATTGAAAATTTTTTCATTTCGAAAGATGAGAATTTTTAATTCCAAAAAATTGAGATTTCTTCATTTCAAAAAATTCTCAATTTTCTACTATAAAACTTGAAAAACACTCGGAGTTCATCACAAAAATAAAAGTTGCAAAGAGAAACAAAAATTTTCATTTTTGAAAATCTTTAACCGAAAAATTTCCCGCGTTTTAAAAACAATAATAAACACGTTTAAAAATAAAAATAACGCGAGCACACTCGAATTCAATTCCATTCCATTCAATAAAATCCCATAAAAATTAATCCTCAACAATGGTAAATCCCATTCAAGCAAATTAAATTCAATAAAACCATCGATAAAATTACCCTGCTTCGAATCTGCAGGCAGGACAATGACGATTCCAAAAATCCTCCCCATCTCGTAATATTTTTTCAATCATACAATTCCGCTGGAACCTCGAACAATAGCCCAACATCTCGAAGAAAATCCACCCTCACCTTGATCCAACCACACAGCAGTGAGAACAAGAGGAACACCGACACAGCAGAAAAGAAATCTACCCTCATTAATCACTCAGACTGCTGGAATGATGGCAGAAGAATGGTCCGCGAAACCGAAACAAGCAGCATTTGCGAAATCCGAATCCATCCTAAGCTATTGTTCCCACCGGTGATAAATCTTATATCCAAGACGACACACCCAAAAAAAAAAAAAAAAATGGTGAACGAAATTAAAACCATCATTTTGCCGAGCCAATAAGTATCATAAGGGTACCGCGAGGTAGACAAAGAATAAATTACTTCCACTCCAACTCCTTCAGTCGGCGACCTGTGCAGGGTGCGGGGGTAAAGGACGGTGAAAAGAATCAAATTAATATCATCGAGTCGATAAAATAGCTTGAAGAGTGAAAAGGAATGGCTATGGATATACCTAAGATATTACCTCGTGCGGTACAGTCAATCTCAATTTTCTTTTCGCTTCAACCCTTATATGGGACTTTACAAGGCTAATGTTACCTTCAAAGGCGATCGTCGAGTCGACGAGTAATTTGTTTTTAGACCCTTTGCAAAGCATGTGGCGGGGGGCTCGGGTCATATCCAATCGAATACCGCTATGTCGTTGTTTCGTGTTCCTTATACTTAAATTCCGCCTCGCGTTCATAATTCTTTTTTTGACAATGGATTTAACGTTGTTAGTTCCTGGATACCTTAAAATGGTGAGCTATATAGGGTACACAATGCACCGTCTTCAGCTGTTTTTATTATACCTTTTAAATTGCCTTTATGTCACAACTTTTTAAAACTATAAAAACTTGAAATATTGTAAAAAATACTCTACCATTTTGCTATTCTCTCCGCTATAGTTTGGTCTAGCGAGAAAAAAAATCTCAACAGTACACATAAAAAATACCCATCGTAAATGTCGACCTGCGTAAACACTGCTGTGGCAATTGCCCAATTGGTGAACAAAATAAGCGTTCGATTCGATCGATAAACAAACTGCTAGGAAACAAAACATAACAAAACCAATCCATGGGCGCAATTGGATAATTTATAGCGCCTTCTTTGGTTATTTTAATGTCGCTCTTCTGTTCTTTATTGGTTAGCACGCGAATCTCACATTCGGAGTCTTATTATCTCGTTACCATCGAGTATACAAACTCGAGCTGTCGATTAAATCGCAATTAAGCGATAAATTTCAACAAAAATTTAACGCCAACGCCTCTCATCCGATCATCGCGGAATGATGCTATTGCGTATACTTACTGATCATCCCTGATGGTACATGATTTTTTTCTTTAATTGTTTACGCACATCCTGGTGATGGTGAAAGTTACTCGATGATTTTTTTAGTGCGCGTGTACGCGGGTAATCTTTTTAACGTAATTTATCGCCTTATAAAATGGCTCGGTTTATTATCGACAGACGACTTATATGTACGAGGATATGTGGTATATGTGTTTATCGAGTTAGAATGCGTGTTTAATGTAGAAGATTTACACGTATAAATTGTTGTTTTATTTGTTGTGGTTGTTGCTGGCCAAGTAGCGCCAATTGAAGGACAGGTTGATGAGAATGATCATAGAATGGTAGGTGCATAAAGCTACTGGTAACCACAACGTACCCGAAGGATGAAAAGAATGTCAAAGAAGAGAAAATGAAAAATAAATTACAAATAAAAAGCTAAGCCAAGGAAAATGACCAAATAACCCGTGTAGCAATTGTCGACATCGACATTTATGTCGACAAAATTCAGACACATTTTTTTCTCGGTTAACGATGAATTAAAAATGATATTTGAGATTTAAAGTAATGTTCTATGTTAAACATAACTGTTCAATCAAAATTTTTGAATTTTTCTCAGTATTTTCCTATAATTTAGAAAACGTTGTTTTTCTACATAGACAAGTCGATGTAAAAATCGATACTCGATAAACGCATCGACATTTATGTCGACAATTTCTGCCAATTAAATTTACAAATTTTATATCTAAAAAGAACTAAAAACAATTAATAAGAACATTTTAAGCTCAGGAATAAATAATTTTTGAAAGAATCACAAAATTTTCTTATTTTTCAAAGTTTTGAATAATACAACGACTTGTCGAGTTATTGTCGACATAATTGTCGATGGTCGAATAATACATCGACTTCACTGTCGACAGTGTCGACCAGAGGAATTTTAAGTCGAGATAGTGTCGATGTGATTGTCGAGGGTCGAATAATGCATCGACTTAACTGTCGACAGTGTTGACCAGAGGAATTTTAAGTCGAGTTAATGTCGATCTAATTGTCGAGGGTCGAATAATGCATCGACTTGACTGTCGACGTCTTGAGGGTGATTGTGATACTCGCAGATAAAGTGTGTTGTGAATTAGTACATAAGGTCTAAGAATCATCTCTATGTTAGTTGGACACTCGCATGTGTCCAGCTACAAAGGTGGCCTCAATGCCGCATATTTGACAAAAAATGTCGAAATGTTGGCTTGAACACTATTTTTGGTGTAATTTTAATATATACTTATATTGAATATTTGAACTTAGCATATTTTTCAAAATCTCACCATTGCAAATGTCGATGTGGATGTCGATATAAATGTCGACACATCGAAAAGTGACCGATTTCGATGTGTCGACATTTATATCGAAATTAGCATCGACGTTGCTACACGGGAATAGACAGAAAACCATTCATATTTTTCCATCATTGTTTTGTCATTTTTATTACATTTTTCTGTTCATTCTTCTTGGAATGGCAAAAAGAGTTGAAAACATTTCTTGGAAAAAATGACAAGAAGAGAACCGTCCAATATATGTATATATGATGAACACGAGGTCGATAAGAAAGAAAAATGAAATGAAGAATGATGAAAAATCTACCTTGCCAGAGAAGAATTACGATATTAATGAGAAAATATATAGGCCTAGGTATATTTTTTTAAATGACAAATGAGAAGAAAAATGATGAAAAATTACAAAAAAGAAAAATGCCAGATGAAGAATTTTCAAAAATTGATAAATTTGTGAAATTAATAAAATATTATTCATCAGTTTAACGAAATCAAAAAATTGTTCAAAAAATCGAGGAATTCATTAAAACAAAAGTAGGGGATGGATGCATCGAAAATCGATTTATTAAGATGATACCTATAATGAATCGAAACATTTCAAAAATAATTTTATAAATTTATAAGTAGGAATTATTAATGAACTCGTGAAATTAAGAAAATCAACGAACTGTTCAAAAAGTCGACGAATTCATTAGGCTCAAAAAAATAATTGATTTATCAAAACTTTCAAAAACTGAGAACTTTTAAATATCTATAATTGATGAATTCGTGAAGCATCCTAATAGATTTAAATAAGTGAGTAATTAGGCATCTGTTTAGAAAAATCAAAAAACTGTTCAAAAAATCGACCAATTGATGCTTCAAAATCAAAATAATATAATCGATTTATTAAAATTATCAAAATTGGAGAAATTTGTCGAAATCGAAAAATTTACCATATTGTTATAAAGAAATATAAAATCGAAAAACTTTTGAAGAAATCGATCACTTTATAAAAATCATGATCGTTGCATCGAAATCGAAAAATGAATCGATTTATCGAAAATAGAAGGGGATAACAAATTTTTTTACCTCAATAAAATGAATAAAAGTAAAAAAATTTTCCTCATTAAAAAAAATACCTATAGGTAGGTACTGTAGGTAGGTTCCCCCAAAAAAAAAAAAAAAAAAAAAAAAATTGAAAAATTTCTAGTACCTAGGTATAAAAATTTTACATCAACAAAATGAGAACATTATTTTTATTTCAAAAAAATAGGGATCATTGTTGAAAAATTCACTGAATCACCGACATTTTTTTATAATAATGTGAATTGTGAAATTGATTGAAATCAAAAAATTCACAAAAATTGAAAAACTTTCGAAGAATAGATAGTTACGTCTTAATTGACTGATTGCGATTTATGAAAACCGAAAATATGACGAATGCATCCGAATCGAAAAAGAAACGATTTATCAAAATTACCAAAAATTGAAAAATCCAACGAAATTTAAAAATTAGTCAAATTGGAAAAAATTGAAAAATCAACTGATTTATGAAAATTAAAAATATGATTGATGTATCGAAATTAAAAAAAAAAATCATCAAAATTATTAAAAATCAAGAAATTCATCGAAATGGAATAAAGATTCGCTGAATGGACAAACATTGAAAAAAAATTGACGAAATCGACCAATTTTTGAAAATTGAAAAGATTATCGATGCATTCAAATCACAAAAAATCATGAAATTTATTCCATTTAAAAAATTCAACAAATTAAAAAGAAAAAAAAAAGAAAAAAACTTTTGAAGAAATCCACCGATTTATGAAAAATATTCATTAGGTATGAAAACCAAAAATATGATGAATTCATATAAATCATTAATTATTTGATTTATTAGGTAAAATTATCAAAAATTGAAAAATTTAAAGAAATTTAAAAATTCATCGAATTAACAAAAATGAGAAAACTGAAAATATATGAGTAATGTATCAAAATTGAAAAAAAAAAATTAAAATTATCAAAAATTAAAAATATTTATCGAAATAGAAAAATTTACTGAATGAACAAAAATCGAAAAATGTTTCAATAAATCGACCAACTTTTGAACATCGAAAATGAGTATTAAGCATCGATGCATCCAAATCACCAAAAATCAAGAACTTTATAAGAGTTAAAAATTTCAGCAAATTAAAAAAAAAATTGAAAAATCTAACGAAATTTAAAAATTTATCAAATTAACAAAAATGAAAATTTTTTCTAAAAAAAATGAACCGATTTATGAAAACTGAAATATGAATAATGCATCAAAATCGAAAAAAAAGATTTATCAAAATTATCAAAAATTGAGAAATTTTTCGAAATCAAAAAATTCACCAAATTGAAAAAAATCGAAAAAAAATTGAAGAAATCGACCAATTTTTGAAAATTAAAAATATGATCGATTGATCGAAATTATTACAAACTGAGAAACCCGAAATCGAAAAATTTAATAATAAATTGACAAAAATTGAGAAAGGAACTCTTTCGCAGAGACATCTCCATCAAATTTCGACTAATTTCTCTATCAAACTGAGGGAGAATTTTCAAAAACCACTCTCAAATCGATTATAAAATCTGCTGAAAAAATACGATAAAAATAAAGAAAACACACACGACTCTTTGTCATCGAAAAACGATCCGCGAAATCTAACCTAATCTCAATTTTTTCAATAAACAATAATTATCGAACAATTTTATAAATTTTTTTTTCACCATCCGAAGGCAAACCTGTACCCATTGAATGCGCGAAAACCGGTTCGTACGCGAAAGCAAAAATTATAATAACTCATTGGGTACGCGCGCTTAAAAATAATGATTAAATTTGAAAAATTATCTCTAATTTTTATTCGCTACTTGTAATTAAAAGAACACGCGGCCAAATGTACCCCCCCTGTTGGGAAAAACGCCGACGACATTTATCACACGATGTGGTACTCGTAATAGCTATAGAAATACCGCGAGGAAACATACGTGAGGAGTAATTAAGACGTTCTCGCTCTATGCGTGAAGTTCCTCCGGTAACTAGGTTTTTTGTACAAAAATTCATAATATATAATTTCGCCGATGAGAAAATCCACACTCGACTAAAACCAGCATATTAATATCGACAGGAAATGAACATCTATAATATGTTTAAAAAGAACAGGTTGCTAGAATGTGGAAGAGAGCACGCGTAAGTGGACGATTATCAGTAGTATTTTTTATCCACCTCGTGGTGATTTAATTTAGGCAAAGTTTGTGTCATTCGGGCGTACAAAATAATAGCTGCAGATCCGATTAGATACGAAGATGAAAACACGATCTTCCAGATCTGGCATTCGAACTGGTTCTAAATGACATTATAACCTAGTTTATTAATTTAAGCCTTGACATTTGGATTTTTTGGCGTTTTTTCTTCTTTCTTTTCTTTTACCTTTTTCGTTTTCTAGCTGCGGTCGTTTCCGCGTTCAATTGTCCGATCTCCGAAAGAAAGGATGTTTTGATGAAAAGGATTATATAGAAAACGTTTTCGTGATGGTAAAAAAAATATATAGAAAACACTTCGGTGTATTCTCAGGTACGAGTATACTAAAAACCCTTTCGCATGCGAACAATACCCACTTTCTCCTCTAAAACACGACGATATAGGTTTTATTGTAACCTTTTTTTTGTTCCTTTAATACGTATTCAACCCTTTAACAATGATGCGGTCACGTAATCAAACTTTCTATTTTGGCGAATGAGAAAAAAACCTCTTCGGAGCCTATTTTTAGCATTAAAGTGTACGACAAAGTCTTCGATGGTTGTTCGGTTTCGTAATCGATTCGTGTGCCTGGACTGATGTCAGTTTGAACAAGTTAAACGTACAAATGATATTTGTGTTCGGAATTAATAAAACAGGTATGTCTATGTGTGTCCTGTGTCGTCGTTTTAATTGATTTCCAATTAATTTGATCGATCGATTCGAATCTCGAGAGATATTTTTGTGGTAGGTTATGAAGGAATTTTTTGCTTATGTAATCTGCTTCGTCTTTGATAGATTTTTTTTCTCCAATACGTGGGAATTATGCAAATTAATCGTAGGTAGATTTTTTACCGTTTTTGTTTTAAAAATTTATAAGGAATACGAAGGTGATAGAGAGAGGAAAGGGGTGTCCCAAACTGAATAAACTAAATACTGGTAACGATTAATTTGCAATTTTTTTTCCACTTTGTATAAAACTGAATGAAAGTGTTTTTTATACGAAATATGCACTATTGAAAAAAAATCAAAGTCGATATCATTCTATTACGTAAGTAAGTATTTTTTTAATAATGTAACGACTTATAAAAACATACCTGGTAACAAATTGTTTATCGATTGGAAATTTTTTTTGTGTCCATAATTGACCAGATTTTCGCCTTGATAAGCTTAAAACGTATGACACGCGAATACGAGCATAATTTTTACACGATTATAATTTTTTTTTTCTTTTTCCTCGGGTGATTGATTTGTCCCCCCTTTGTGTGGTGCCCTTTGTGTGGTGAAATGTTAATCATGTAGTATTTTTTGCGCACCTATAAGTATATTAGGTACTTAGTCGTAAATTAATCCGAATTCAGGGCTATTAACTCGACAGTTACGGAGGTAATTAAGCGATTTTTTTCGTAATTATTAGTCGATTGATTGCCTGATTGGATTTTTTTGGTGCAATTTTTAACGCATTATGGGTTATTAATTCGAATTTTATGGCGGTTTTTTTTATCTAGCCGGGATTTTTTTTTTTTGCGAAAAAATCAGTAGCGTACTTGATTAGGTGGGAAATGAGAGTTCCAATGCAAGTATGTATAGGTAATGAACTAGTGCCAAATTACGACACAGATACGATACTTTTTTGCCACCCAATATGCCAGGGAAATATGATCTAATGTTCTCCAATTTTTTTTAAATACCTACCTGAAATTATGAGAACCCCTGATTTTCTCTTGAGAAGAAAAAAAATTATTTGTGGTTTGAACGAGATTTGAAAAATTATGGATGAACTTCAAAATCAGGTTTGAATGATTCAAGTTCAAAGAAAATTTCAAAAAAATTCTTTCACAATAATTTTTTCAATTTTTTTTGAAAAGGTTTCATTTTTATTTTTATTTTTCGAAATCATTAAAAAAATTATTTTAATATTTTATCATACCTACGAGTAAAGTGGTTTCAACATTAAAAACTGTGTTTGAACTTAAATTTTTGAAAACGTCAGTTTTTAAAAATCTTGTTCAACACACAAATATTGTTTCTAATACATTTCAAACTATTTTTGGGCTTCCCTAATTCAAAAGAGTTTTTAATAAATTCATTGAAAAAAAAAATCGATTCGAAAAAGACTTTAGGGAACACTTTAGATGTTTCAACATTTTTTTCAAAAAAACGTGAAAAAAATAAATTCAAATTTAAATTATTTTATCAACTCAAATATAATAAAAAAAATTGCTTGAAATTTTCAAAAATTCTCAAAATCTTTCTCTAGGTAGGTAAGTACGTATAAAAGTTTTAAAAATTTTCCAAGAAAATTTTTGAATTTTTTTTTTTGTGTTTTGACAAGTTTATTTCAACATTATTTTCAAAAAATTTAGGGATGATTTAAATGTAGATAAATAAATTTTAAAAAATGAGTTTTTCAACAAAAAGTGCAAAATTCTCTATATTATAGGTATAAATATTTTTTTTGACAATTTGTGGGTTGAACAAGATTTTTAAAAACTGACGTTTTCAAAAATTTAAGTTCAAACACAGTTTTTAAGTTTTTTGTACCTATGAAAAGATTTTATCTACCTATTCATTTATTTTTCAATTTTTTTGAAGTGTTTTATTTTTAATTTTTGAAATCATTAGGTAAAAAATGTTTTGAACTGAAATTAAAAAAAAAGTTATTCTTATTTGATCATACGAGCCCCTGAAGTCTTTTGAACATTTTTTCATCAATTTTTTGTTAAATTACGAAAGTTCTTACGATATTTTTTGACATTTCAATTGAAAATAACGAAAAGAAGTTTTATTTCAAACTGTACTTCATTCACAAAATTTTTTATTCCAAAAAAATTGGGGGGGGGGGGGGGGTATATTCAATAATAGGTATAGGGAATTTTTTTCATGCATTCAATAAAATCGTTGAAAAAAAATTGAAAAATTATGGTTTAGAAAATATTTTGACTTCGTTAAAAAAAATACATACGTAGTTTAATTTTTTTTTACAATTTTTAAAATCACTTGCTAAACAAAAATTGTTAAAATTGTTGAAGTCAAAATTTTCGAGAAGTTTATTTCTCAACATATTTCAGAACTTGAACAAAATTTAGAATTGTTCACCTAAAATGAAAAATTGTACTTATCTTTAAATAAGTCGATAAGATTTTAAAAAATGAGTGCTCGTAAAAATTTTATAAAAATTTGAGTTCGTACCTAATTCGAAAAATTAGTTTACAATAATTTTTTGTAGTCTCTAAAGAAGTTGTACCTAGTGATATTTTTTAAATTCTCTTCAAAGTACCTGTGAATTGGAAAAATTTTCAAAAGTTATTCAAAGATTTACAATAGGTAATCGTAATAAATTTTCAATTTAGAAAAAAAAAAAAAAAAAAACATTAAAAAAAGTGTGTAACTGCGAGTAAAAAAAATTTATAAAAAATTAAAGTTATTCAATGAACTTCTTTATAAGCAAAAAATCTTCGAGCAAAAGAAAAATAGTGCGTTAAAAACACTTATCTATTAAAAATTATTACCTACCTACTTGGAAAAATGTTCGTTTAAAAAAAAATAAAATACTGGTAAAATAAATTGCTCGGGAAAAAGTTTTTCCAGTCAGAAAGTTTTTTTTTTTGTACCTACCTAATTCTAAATATTTAAAAATGTTCTCAATTCATTCAAAAAAAAAAAAAAAATGAATAAAATTAGAAAAAAAAATCATTTCATGTACCTAGTAAAATAAATAAGAAGTTTTTTTTTGGAAAAAAAATCCTCGAATAAAAGAAAAAAAAGTGTGTTAACAATTCCTATCATTATAATATTTTATGTAAAAACTTTAGGCTAAAAAATCTAAAAAAAAAAAAAAAAAAAATTAAAAATCTGTTTCTGGCACAATAAAGGAAAAAATTGAGAGGAAAATTTTTTCTTAAGAAATCTTATTAAAAAAAATTGTGCCAAAAAATATTTAAAAATAATTACTCACCTATAGGTAGTTAGGTGTAAAAAATTTCTATTGAAAAAAAAATCATAAAAATTTCTCAAGTGCCCAAAATTAATTCTTCAAGAAAAAAAATTATCTAGAAAAAATGAATTGAAAAAATAATTTTCTTGAAAAAAAAAATGTAGGTATCTAAGTTTTATTAAAGAAAAGTTTTTTTTTGAAAAAAATAAATCGGCCAGTTGAAAAAATAAACAATTTTTATACCTACTCATCAAAAAAAATTCAGAAGGAATTGTCAAGTGGCTTTGAAAAATTTTCAAAAAATAGTTTGATAGGTACCTATGTACTATTTTTTTATTGTTATTTTTTTTTAAATAAAAAAACCATTCAGAACAAATGTCAGATTTTTTTTTACTAAATGACCTTTCATTTCACAAAAAGTGTAGATTTATCCATAAAACTATCCATTTCTTACCAAAATTATTTCGCACTTTTTTTCTCTCAAAATTGATCATTATACTTAATGCATTTCCATCATAATCGTCATTAAAATCAGTGGTGCAAAATAATTTAAAAGCCATATATTGACGTGCATATACCGCTATCCGACATTGTATAACGAACAAAACGAGCCGATTGATATTTTTTTTTTAAAGCAAAAAATTATTACGCAAAGTATAAATTTAAATGTTATTATAATGCGCGTTGCTCGCAAGAATAATTACACTGTTTATGATGTCACTTTGCATTATAACCACCTATAATGTATAGTCTTTGTAAGTACACGAGTAGGTATATAAAAATTAAATACATTGTGTTTGAAACGATGCAGTTTTTTGTGTGTTTGCCAGTATGATTTATGCCGTATGTAGTGCGTTGGTAAAAGCATTAATTATGCATTTTTCGCCTGGTAGAACGTATTACATTGAATGCGAAAATTATATTAATTATATTAAGTAAGTATATTATATGTACTTACCATGGGTGTTTTTTTTTTGTTGTGGCCATACTTAAATACTTTTTAAAAATTGCAATTTTTAAGGAAATTAGATATTAAAAGTGGAATTATGTAGACAAGACGTGTTTAAAATGAAATTGGTATATTAATTAGGAAATAAAATAAAATAAAAATCAGGTGTCGAAGTTGATGTGCAATGTGGACTTTTGCACGTGCTTCGCAGCTTCTGCAGTTTGCTCGGTGTTATCTTCATTATAAACTAGACTACTTTCGCCATCGAGCGGCCTAAAAGTTACCTAAATGACATAATATTTCGGTCTTTTTCTTGTTTATTGGTCAGCTCGACTCGGTTTTCTATAATGAAATTACAAATTATGCAAATTCTCGAAATTAAAAACAATCTTCCAGTTCATTAGTTTCTAGGTATAATTAAGAGGACTGTATAATTGATCGCAGTATACGAGTTTTCTTAGGTATATTTGTACTTCAAGGTACCCAAATATACACTCAGAGTGTAGAAAAAAATATGCACGTTCGTGTAAAATATTTTATGACGAGTAAGAAACAGATGCAAATGATCGGGCTACCGTGTGCCTCATCGTCGTATTACCTACGTCGCGTCGTCTTATGGTGCAGATGTTAAGGCACATGTCACCGCGAGAGAGCCTAGACTAATAGTATACCATTTGAAAATGTATAGGCTAAAATCAACACGCCCGCATTAAGTGGCTTTTTTTTTTACATTGTATGGGTTTTTTTTATTCGAGTTTGCGCTCGTTTGTGTAATAAACTAACGGTTTGGCTAATGAAGTTTCGTTTTTGTTTGGTTGCATTGGAAGTTGGACTTGTGGAATTGCAGCATTGGTCGGTTATAATTTATGGTTCAAGAAGTATAAGGCCATGTTTCGTTTCGAGGAAATGTAGTTATAGTGATAAAAAAACTGGCTGAGATTTTTGGTGAATTTTTTTGCAACGATTTACCTATTGTCGAGTTGAAAGTGTCAAGTAGTGTTGTGGTGAGAAAAAATGATAAGTGTATTTTGAATCTTATTTTTTGAGAACTTTTCTCGAGATTAGGATCAAAATCAGCTGAAATTTGCGCACTCCAGTTTGTTGATTTAAAGTGAATTCAGGTCAATCTGAGCCAGATTGAGTTTTGTACTAGGCTTATAACAGTGTTCAAAAAAAAAACCAGGGAAAATGGTGTTTTGGTATCTTTTAAAAGATCTCAAGTGACGATGACCCCCCTCCCCCGACTCCTTCAATAAAAATTTTGATGATTTTTTAAATGAAGATAAAGTAAAAAAACAAAAGGAATTAGTCGTTGATTTCAATTTTTATAGTCATTAAAAAATGATAAGTCATCAATTTCAATAAGTATTTTTAATCAAAAAATAGTACTAAAGTCATGGTTTTAAATTTTTTTAGTAAAAAAAATCAGTCATCGCATGGGTTTCAATTTTTCCAGTCAATAAAAAATAACCACAATTTCTTTTTCAACTAAAAAAATGGGCAGCCTTCAATTTTTTCAGTCCAAAAAATTCAGATAGGTACACTGAAAAAAATGAATTTTCAAAAACCGTAATGAGTCTGGGTAAAACACAGTAAAATTGGAGACGTATCCTAATTTTACTGTGTTTTACCCAGAATCATTACAATCCATTTTTTTTCAGTGTATAGATTTTATTTTTTTCCAGTCAAAAAAAAATAATGAGTTACCAACTTCAATATTTTTAGTCAAAAATAATAATTATACATCGCATCGTTTTTAATTTTCTTAGCCAAAAATAAATAAATCAAGAATTTTTTGTTTTAAAAGTATGGTCAGACATCAATTATTTTAATATTTTTAGTCAAAAAAAAAAAAAAAATCAGTAATCGATTTATTGATTTAAATTTTCCTAGTCCATAAAAAAATAATCCGTCATCAATTCTTTTTTTCTTTTTTTTTGAAGAAAACAGCTGTCATCAATCTCAATATTTTTAGTCAAAAAATAGTACCTAATGTATGTCACTGATCACTGAACAGTTTCAAAAAGTTTTAACCAAAAAAATAATACTTAATAATTGGACATGATTTTGAATTATTATAGCAAAAAATAAAATAAAATAAAATAAATAAATCAGCACTTTTTTAATCCAAAAAGTGTTTAGTTATTGATTTCAATATTTTTAGTCACAAAAAAAATCAGTTATCGATTTTAATTTTTCCGCACTCAATGAAAAAATACTTAGTTAAAAATCCTATTAAAATAGGACTATTTAAATTAAAATATATAATAAAAAATAAAATTAAATATAAATTATTAAAATAATTTATTCTACCTTTAACCAAAATAAAATTTCGATTATTAAATAAATTATATAAAATCCCAACTATAAAAAATATTATTATAGAATTAAATCATCAGTCGTCATTTTTTTTTTTTTTGGTCAGAAAAATGCTCAGTCATCGATTTCAATAGGTATTTTTCAATTTTTTTAGTTGAAAAAAAAAATCAGAATTTTTTTTGTTCACAAAGTGGTACGTAGTCATCGATTTTAATTTTTCCACTAGATATAAAAATACTCAACCTGTCGCCATTTTTTTTTTTTGCCGAAAAATGCTTAGCTATCGATTTCAATATTTTTAGTAAAAAAAAATCATCAGTCATCTTTTAACATTTTTTTTAGCAAAAAAGCAAAGTTGGTTATGGATTTTTAGATTTTTTTTATGTCATTAAAAATTGAATAAGAGTCATAAATTTCATTTTTTTTCTTTTGGTAAAAAAATTGTCAGTAATTATTTTCAATTTTTCCAGTCAGAAAATTCAGTCTTCGCTTTGAAATTTTTTAGTCATCCTTCAATGGTTTGTCATATCTATCGATTTTTAATTTTTTTTCATCAGCAAAGTCACAGTATTGATTTTAATATTTTTAGTAAAAAAAATTGTTTGGTCAACAATTAAAATTTTTTAAATCAAAAGTTCAGTCATCACTTTTAATTTTTCCAGTCAATAAAAAATGAAAAATTACCTATCGGTTTCACTTTTTAAAATTTCTAGTCATCGATTTTAATATTTTAAGTCAAAAAATATCTACCAATACCTAATTCCTACAGTCGTCGATTTAATTTTTTCAGTCAGTGAAAAATAATCAGTCGTTGGTTTCATTTTTTGTCAATAAAATTTTAGTCGTCAATTTTAGTGAAGAAAAAGAAAAGTCACTGTTTTAAATTTTTTAGTCAAAGAAAATGAACTTTCATAAGAAATAAATAATTATTTCATTTATTTAGTTTTAAAAAGTCTGCCATTGATCTCAATGTGTTTTTTTTATTTATTATTTTTTTGGCGGGGGGGGGGGGGGGGAGATGAGGAGGAGGGGGATATTTAGTGACGAATTTTAATTTTCTTCGTCGTGAACAAATAATCGGTCAACAATTTAAATTTTTTAGTCAACTAAAAAAAATAAGTAGGTACTTGATTCAGTTGTTGATTTCAATTTTTCTAGTCCAAAAAGTTTATATTATCTAAGCAGTTATCGATTTCACTTTTTTATTTTAAAAAAAATCATTTTTTAATTTAATTTTTCAAGAAAAAAAATTTGCTACCTATCGATTTTACTTTTTTTTGGTTAAAAAAAATTAGTCATCAATTTTATTATTTTTTTATTACTTTTTTAAAGGAAGTATCAGACCTCGATTTTAATACTTTTTAGTCTATTTTTCGTGAAAACTGAGCTATCTTAGTAATTCTCTTTAATTTTTGCTAACCCCTGCACCACTTCGTCACAGCGATCAAAATCTTCCTAGAAATTGATTAAAAACCCATCTCGAATTGTCTGATTTTTTAATTTTACGATCCATTCGCTGCAATTTGATTTCACTTTAGAGATAATTTTTAAATTGCTCATCTACGTGTACCAAAATGTGGGCAAAATTAAGTAACAAATTAACGATAAATATTCGAATAAAAAAACATTACACATATTTTATTTTTTTTATTAGTCATATGTCATCTTATTATGTAAACATATATTTTTTTCACCTATACAATTAATGTACACCTACATTAGACCATACGTAGTCCATTTCAATCTAACACAAATCGCGAGTAGAACCATAATTTTCATATAAATATGGCACGTAATAGTTGCGATGAGTGGTTTTTAGTATCTGCAGTATTCGAAAAAATTTGAATGTATAGGAATAATTTAAATTTTAATGGGACAGTTAGCGCCGGGCTGCTGCCTTGGCGATTTTTTTTTTCTCCGTCATTATTAAAAAAATTTCTGTTTCAAACTCTATAGGATAAAAGGCAAGTCTCTGCTGGTATCGTGTGCGGGTTCATATGCCAATGTGTACTTAATACTTATATCCAAGTAGATCCGGAATGATTTTCTTATATTTGAATGAGAAATAAAAAAATTATGTTTCCGATCTCGCTGCATATTAAGTTGTAGGTAATATATGGATGAAGCGGGTACAACCACAACGAGTCAATTAAAAAACTTACGAGATGCAGGTGAGGAAGGGTGACTATATTAGGATGACATTATTTTGGCAATTAACCGCCATTAAAATGTGATTATCTCGTTTTCACGCTTCTACGAGAGAGCAAGCTATACAATTTAATGGGTATACCTATCGAGAATCGATGGTTTATTACTGAAGCCTCCTCCGATACCTATACCTCGTACCGGTATAAATAAATTAGCCTATTTAAAACGAATAAAAACGCACATACACGTATAAGAAATTAAATAATTCACTACCGAAAAAATATACCAGTAAAAAAAGAGTAAGAGGGAAGCCTATAAAAATAATTAAATAAAACCGACAGGATAATAAAACATTTTGTCTCTACATAGAAGTACACTGAAGAGCGGTCTCGCTCAAACAAAGTAAACATTGTTGTTTCACCTTCATTAAGACCGGTTTCTTATGTTTCAATGTGATCGTTGGGTATGAGTTTTGTCACCGAAGGTAACTGCATGTTTACAAACGTGATGGATTCTTTTTCGCGATTTTAGTGGATGGTGTGAGCACGAGGGTGGTGAATGAGTTTTATGATATTATTAGAGGGTGTATTATGACTTATGAGACATGTAGGTGGTTTAAAATGAGAAGGCCTTTGATTTAGAGAAATGTTTGTATATGAAATGGATGTTTTTTTGAGGTATACTTCTGTTTCCGATCACAATTAGCATTTGATTAAGATCGGAATTGAAACGAGGTGCGGTTTCTTGTAAAAATATATTAGCATAGATTTCATATGTCCTGGCATAATATATTATACGATAAGCGAGTCTGTTAGATTGCAATTCGGTCATCTTTGAAATTCGAGTCTGTTAGATTGCAATTCGGTCATCTTTGAAATTCGATCTAGTCGACGATGTCGATGTTGCAATTCCCAGAAGTGCATTTCTCCACAATTCCACATTTATATCAAAAATTACCTAAAACGACTAATTGGAATTTTCCACATTTTATCGAGCTGTTTTAAAATACTGCTCGTGAATATTTTTGAGAATAATATACGACTATATGTTCGGTGTAAGGGATAGAGAATTTGGGAATTCTAATTTTTTTTACTTATTTTCTCCCCGTATTTTCGGGTTTGTTTTGTGAAAGGAAATGACCGCGAGAAATGGATGAAGAATGAGGCAAGAAGTCAGGCTGAATTTTCATCACCGTTGAATAATTTCTCGTACGAGCATCTTTCACCGTTTGGTTCGTAATTTTTTCTTTTCCCTATACTCGTTCGGGTTATGTTATGATTTCCAAAGTACTCGTATTTTTTTTTTCATTGGGCTTGTGTTTTTTTTTTTTTTTTGGTGATGTTACGAGTATTTTGTTTTAAAATTTAATTTTGATATATTATAAGATTTTTTAATTTGGGGGGGGGGGGGGGGGAGGGGGTAAGAAAATGAAACGTGAATTTTACCTAAAAATAAAAAAAGTCTTCGAGTACAAAATAATATTTTTTACAAGAATTAAGAAAAAGAAATGAATATTTTTTTTGTGAAAATTACAAAAATAATACTTACCTACCTAACTACCTAGATATATTTTTTTTAGTTTCAAATTTCTGCTGAAGTTATTGCTTTCATTCTAAAAATTGTGCAGATTTTATAAAAATGTGGATATAGTGATAAAAAATTTATATTTTCAAATTACTAAGTATAGGTACATAATTAGGTATATTCATTTTAAAACTAAATAGGTATCTATACTTAATTAATTTTCAACCTTTGATTTCGTTGCCTGTTGATTTTCAGATTTAAAAAAAAAATGAAATTACCCCCAACCCCAAAAAAACACAAAAGTTTCCATTCGTATTCAAATTCTGAATTTTTGCAGAATTTAATTTCTCACAAAAATTGAATGGTTAATAAATTGATTAAAAATTTTCAAAATCCAGAAAATTACATTAAAATTTTGAAAAATTTGCCGACATCTTGAAAAATTGGAGAAGTGGCATATTTATTTCCAAACTATAAATTTTTTGCAGAATTTAATTTTTCACAAATAAATAAATAAATAAAAGATTGAAAAATTAGGAAAATCACATATTTTTTCAAAAAATAAAAATATAAGGAGAAGCAATTTGGAAAAAATTTGCGAACTCTTTAAAATTAAAAAGAGCTTATTTCCTCTAACAAGAATTACCTTTTGTTCAATATCCCCTTCCCCTCAAGTCAGATCGAAATAGAAATAGTTCAGAAGTCACATTTCCTCAAATTGAAGGCGTTTATTTTTAATTTTTTTTTGCATTATGATTTTCATTCTATTTAAAAATATAATATAGTCCCCCCCCAAAACAAAAAAATCAATTCAAAAGGAAACTTAGGTATCATTTTTGAAAATTTTCTATTTTTTTTTTGAATTTGATTTTTCGTATTTTTCAAAAATCAGCAAATTCAGGAAATCATATCAAAAAATTTAAAATTTCACCTCATTTTGAGAAATTTAATGTTAAGTGGCTTGATTATTTCCAAAGTATGCATTTTTTCAGATTTTTTTCGAAAAACGGAAAGTAAATAAATTGAAAAAATTTACGAACCCATTAAAAATCAAAAAGAGCTTATTTTTCACAACAACAAAAATTTAAAAATAGGTTACCTATTTCTTGAGTTAAAGTTGCCTCCGGTTCAGTATTTTTTCCTCTTTTTTCTTTTTTTTTTCATTTTTCCCAAATTAAATTTTTGGAAAATGAATAAGATGAAAATTTTCCCATTTGAACCAAAAAACAAGAAGCCAATTTTTTTCGGAAATTTAAAAGTTCCAGAATTTCAAAGACATAAACTATTTCACCAATTTTTGAAATTAAAAATTCCAGATTTTTTATTCGATTTATGCTTAAATTATCATTATTGTTGTTGTGGTTTTTTCGGAGTGGGAGGGGAGGGGTGCCAGGAACTCATATTAATTTTATGCACAATTTTTTTTAGGCAGGTTGTTAATTTCTCGATTGAATTCGACTCGAGAGAAATTCGATTCAACTTCGCCACATATTTTTCCCAAAACCGGATGGAAACAATAAGCTGAAAAAATCACACCAGAGTGGTAAATAAAATCGTTCGTGTAGGAAAATTCCTTTCAAAGAAGACTTTTTTAGAAATTTTGAAAATTCAGGAATTAGAATTTTTCTGATTCTCATTTAAGTGATTAAAAATTTTAAATTTTGACCTCATTTAAGGAGAGTGCCTGGAGAGGGGGGGGGGGGGGGGGGTGAAGAAAGGAAATTGCAAATATTTTCGTTTATAAGTATATAGGTATATCAATTTATTTTAGATTTTTTTTTAGACAGATTTGTGAATTTTTGGGTTTGAAATCGACTCGAAATAAATTCTAATCAACGTTTGCTAGATATTCAATCACCTGTATCGAAGGTATTAGTCACTCTCGAGAAATTTTATTTACATGCATATTGCATATGCAACTTTCTGGTCTCTGTAACATAATTTATTACTTGAAAAAAAAAATCATCTTTGGCGTTTCTAATAATTCATCGAATGCATCTCAATCGTTTACAAAGTATTAGGTGCAATATTTAATGACTAATGAATCGAATGAATCACGAAATTTATCTAGAATCGGTCGTATACGTATATTATGTACGTATTAGGTATTCATACGAAATATCGCGCAATTATTTATCAATTTCTGTAGATTAAAGGTAATCTTATCTCAAGCATATAATAACGTAATAAATAAAAAAATAAAAAAACACCAAAAAATTCACGTTTTTCCCCTCTTCTTCTTCTTCATCGATGATTTATTTATGTTAGGAATAATTAGACTCGAAAAAATTAAGATCCTCGTACATATTGGGCGATTTCTCTCAGACAGTCTAATAAAGACTCAAGGTTACCTATACCGAAAAGAGACACCGCTGTGTGACTCTGTGAGGCGAATACGAAACCACCAAAAAACACCTGCTAAGTACTTCCCGTTACATACGTGTCATCTTGGAAAACCGCAGAAAGTCTTATGTAGAAAAAATATTAATTAGCAATTAACGCGACAGCACGAATCGACTTTAGGCAAAAAAATTAGCCTACACATTACGTTGTTTGTCTCGAGGTTGAAATAGAGACATGTACCTGTGTACTTCGATGCAGTCTCAACGGTGTCGTGAATTTTTTTCTCACTCCGACCTCGCTGAACATTCGAACGAGATAAGGATGAGATTTTACAAAATAATCCACGACAGGAGGGTTATTACTCGGATATTTTATATGGGCCTATGGGAGATGAAAAATGAAAAAATATTACCTGGAATGGTTTTTTTTACAAAGTTGTATTTAAATTGGACGACGGGATATATTTTCGTCGAAAGTATACATAATATATATATGTAGGTGGCAAGCTGCGGCGAAAATTTCTGCACAGCGGATGTAAACACGAAGGGATTGGTGAGGAGGCGGACGGAGGAGGACGCCTGGCAATCTATAAGCTCGCGCGTCAAAGTACTACCCCTTTTTTCCTGGTTTTTGTAATACAATTACGCGTTATGAGAGAGCATAAATTCCGATATAATGGAAGAAAGTTGATATTAAAATGCGAACAGTGTACGATGTATATTTTAGGGGGTGAATTTCAAATATTCGTATAATATAACACTTTTTCTTCGGTTACGAGGATGGTAAACGGCGGGTTACCATGGTAACCCAGGCCTTCGCCATGATTTTAACAACGGCGCCATTATCATAGTATCGAGGGATAATCGCATCCCTTATAGATCACCTGCGGCTAACACCGGGATATATCGTATTTCTTTTCCACCCCTCGCTCGGTCTGGCTTGGCCGCCCTTCTTAGACTGTTCTCGTGCGGCAGCGTTGATTTAAATTCTAAAGCTAGAGGCGTCTGCGATGCGAAGCTACAACCCCTTCTGGAGAAGGGTTGCTGAGTAATTCCAATATGGATCTTGGGATGTCAGGTTTTCTAGTAATGAAAATTTTTTCTCGACTTGGTTCGTTTTGAAATGTTATCTTTTGAGTGGTTTAGGTTTAAATATATAGGTTGTCTGATGGCTTTCGTATGATTATCCTCAGCATTTTGTAAAAAAAAGAGAAGGTCACGCATAGACAATTTTTTTAGGCATGATGAGTCTCAAAAGGTACTTAATTAATTAAATTTAATGAATCAAATTTTTATGAAAAATAAAGGCCATTTGTAACAGAGACCTATCGATTTTGAATGAAATTGAGGAACTGGTTCTTTGAAATTTTCTGAACCCTTTTAGGAATTCTAAAACAGCCAATGCACTAAGGTATTGCGCTTAACATTCTCAAAAATTAAAGATTCTCAAAAAGTGACGATTCCCTAAAACTGACAATTTTTAAGCTAGTTTTTAATTTTAATTTTTTCAAAAACTGAAAATTTTTTAAAAACTAATAATTTCTCAAAAAATCAATTTTTTGAGAAATTGATGATTTTCAAAATTATTAAAAAGGGCTTTAAAAAATTATATCAAATAATAATGTTTTCGTTTCTTTTTTGTAAACCGGCTATAAATGGTTTTTCAAAAACCGCACTTTCTCAGAAATTTATAATTCTCAGAAACTGCTTGAGATTTTTGAAAAAATACTATTTTATTGTAAAAAAAAGGCTAATTTTGTAAAAATTGATAATTCATTCTAAAATTGATGATCTAAAAAATAAAATTACGATTTTAAAAAAACTGAAGATTTTCAAGATGGCTAAAAAAATAATTCCTGGACAGCTGGTAATTTCTCAAAAATTAATGATCCTCAAAAACTGCAGGATTTAAAATAAATAGATAAATTATTTTTTTATTAATTTTTTTTTCTCTTAAGAACTGATAATTTTTCAAAAATTAATACCTACTCGATTCCTCAAAAATTTATGATTGAAAAAAATTGACGATTCTAAAAAACTGAAGATTTTCAAGATTGTTAAGAAAATAATTTCTCGATGCCTAGCTGATAATTTCTCGAAAATTGATGATCTTCAAAAACTGAAGATTTTCTAGATGATTTTAAGGAAATAAGAAATTATTTTTTTATCAAAAAAAAAATTTCCCTCGAAAAACTGATGATTTTTCAAAAATCAATACTCGATTCCTCAAAAATTGACGATTGAAAAAAATTGAAGATTTTCCAGATGGTTCCTAAAATAATGATTTTTTGAAAACTGGCAATTGCTCAAAAATTGATGATTCTCGAAAACTGATGATTTACAAGAATGTTTCGATTTTAAAAATTTTTTGGTGTCAATAATTTTTTCTCTTCAAAAACCAACAATTTTTTTTTCAAAAATTGAAAATTCAAAAAATATTTTCAAAAACTGATAATTTCTCAGATGGCTTTGAATAAAACATTGACAATTCTTCAAAAATTGATGATTCTCAAAAACTGGTGATTTTCAAGATGGTTTTTAAAAAATCAGAAATTGTCCAAAAAAAATTAAATCTGATGATTTTTCAAAATTTATCCGGTAATTCCTCAAAAATTGACGATTTTTAAACGATGGATTTGAAAAAAAAGATTATGATTCTCAATAACTGAAGATTATTATGATGGTTTTTGAAGGGAGAAAATAATAGCCAAGAACTGATAATCGATCGAAAACTGATAATTTTCTAAATGGTTTTGAATAAAACATCTAAAACTAATAATTTTTCAAAAATAATTCCTCAATCAAAAATTTACGATTCTCATAAAGTGAACACTGAAAAAAATGGATTGTAATGATTCTGGGTAAAACACAGTAAAATTAGGATACGTCTCCAATTTTGGAGTCTCCGTAATCATTCTGGAATAGAACTGAATCTTTCCTGTTTTTCACCGGAATTATTCTAAAATTGGAGACGTATCCTAATTTTACTGTGTTTTACCCAGACTCATTACAGTTTTTGAGAATTCATTTTTTTCAGTGAATATTTCCAAAGATTGATTTGATAATTTTTATCGAAAAATTATGTTTTTGTTTCTTCATGAAGTGATAATTTTTCAAAAACTGAAAACTTTTCAAAAATCTATCATTTTAAAAAGATTTATGATACCTACCTAAATAAAAAACTAGTGATTTTCAAAAACTTATGATTTTCAGATGGTTTTAGGAAAAAATGAATAATAATCAAGAACTGATAACCGTTTGAAAACAGATAATTCCTGAAAGATTGATGAATGATGATTCTCAAATACTGACAATTTTCTAGATAATTTTGTAAATTGGTAGCGAATGATTCTTTTTCTGAAAATTTTTTTCCTTCGAGAACTGATCATTTTTCAAAATGAAGTTAATTTATAGAAAATTGATGATTTGTAAAATATTGATGATTTTCAAAAAATGACGATTCCCTAAAACTGACAATTGTCGGGAATGGTTTTTATTTTTTTTTGAAAATTAGTTACCTATTCCAGTATCCCTCAAAAACTTGTTCTGTAATTTAAAAAAAAATTAATAATTCCTGAAAACAAAAGTTTAGGATTACTTTTAAAAATAAGTACTTCTCTTAAAGATCAAAAAATGACGATTTTTCGAAAACTTAAAATTCGGTGAAAGTTGATGATTTAAGAATTTTTTGAATTTTCAAAAAGTAATGATTTTCAAAATGGTTTTGTTTGAAAATATCTTCAAAAATCATGTTTTTTTTTCAACTGAAAATTTTTCAAAAATTAATAATTCCTCGAAAATTGTACTTAGATTTTTTGAATTTTCAAAAACTCAAAATTTATGTAAAATTTGTTCATGACGTTTTTCATACTTACTTGAAAATACCCAAAATAAAGGTTATGTACTAATTACATATTTCTATGTGAACCAGTTCTCGAGATATTTATGATTTCATAGTTCGTTGGAAAAATCACCGCGAAACTGCGCTAATTTTTAAAATTTTTTTTGAAGTTGTACCGCGCTATGCATTGCATATACGAGCATATCTACAAAGGTAATTAATTCATCTCGACGACGACTCGACGCGATGATATATCATAAGTTACCAATTAGCATTTGTTTGCTAATTTATAGGTTAAAGGTTGTCGACGAGAGAATATTTTTAACGATCCTAAAACTCATTATTATAATTAGTTCGATAATTACCCATAATGACGGTTACTTTGTATACAATATACATTTGCAAATCTCCAACACCTTCTTGGTCGCCGCGAATCAGAGAGATTCGCAATATACGAGACGAGATAAAATGTTGGTCGAATGATGGACCATATTATCTGGGCAAAGAAGAGTGGAATTTTTTTTTATTGTAGCGTATTTTTATCGAATCGAGTACACTATTTAGGTCGTTGCAAGAGACGTCATCGTGTCGTTATATTGTTTGAAAAATTTCATCGCGATAAAATTTACTATTCTGGTGATTTAATTTTATCCCATGTTTTAGCATTTTTTTACGATTGTTTAGTTCGTCGATTTAGTTTGGGATTTCGGATTTTAAATAATGCTTTTTATATGGCTTTCTTATTGTGTAATCGTAAAAATATGTGTATGGAAGGATGCCATTCTAGATGGGTTTTAAAGGCTCTCTCTCTCTCAAAAACGACGATATTTTTCTACGTATTTTTCATTTCGTAATACGATTTTAAAAGTATAGTCAACCCTCGAATTCGACCGATGTTTACTCGATTCGATGGGTACATTTGTTCGATATTTTGCTGCGCAAGAATGGAGAGGTAAATCTTGAAAATTCCTCCAATGTCACGATAACATCTTGGAAATGTTTTGTTCAAAGCGTGGAAAAGGTTTCGATGTTGATTTAGGCGTATAAGAGACGACGTGACGTGATTTCCACAACGTATATTCTCATCACGAGTAAACATTCGAAGAAGGAAAAAAATGGCCCTCAAATGCAAAAGCAGAACCCAGCAACATCTTATAGAGGTCTAGTATTGAAATTACGCGAGTTATTAACTGTCAGTGCATTCTGTCGCGCATAAATAATAACACCCTTTTTCTTCCATCTTGCATAGACTTATATTATATTTATGTCAGACTAAAAACAAATGGACAACACGAGCTTTTTAGGGTCTCTGGTCTCTGCCATGGGTGCGAACTGCGAACTTCGCCTGCGAGCAGCAGCCAAACGAACGTGGTAATTTATATACGAGCGAGGTAATTACATTGTAGGGGAATTTCGCATTTGTTTTATCTATTTATGCGCAGTGCTATGTGCTATATTATACGTCGTTCGGGCGAAATGTTCCGCTATATTGTATGAGTGGGTTCGTATCGTATGCTTCGGAATGGCTTTTCCTTCCTTTTTTTCTCTCTCTTTCTTTTTTTTTTTTTTTTTTTTTTTGTTACGTTACGATGATTAAATTAGGTACTGCAGTCGCAGCTGAGTTCCGGTTTTTGCTACGAATAAATATGGTGACTGTGGAGGTGGTCTGAGCCCTCTTTTGGGCGATCGTATTCGAGCTGCTGTGAATTGCAGCAGGGAGGATTTAAGTGGTATGTGGGATGATTGTTTCACGTGTAAAGTTTTCCACAAGGTTTTAATTGAGTGTAGAGTGAATGAAAAGGTGACTAATAAGAATGGAGATTTTTTCACGTTTTTGGAAAAGATTTGTCATAATTTGGTAATTTAGGTATTGCCCCAGAAATTGAAAAAAAAAAATCAGAAAAAATTGTCATCTTAAGAAACGAGGAATTCTTAATGCTCAAAAAAATTATTCACATAAAAAAAACGTTTGAAAATTAATTTAAAATATTTTCGCTGAATATCTGCTCAATTATGATTAGGTATAGATTATCATTATACGACAAGATAAATTCTCAGAAAATTAGGTATTATTTTTACTTATTTATTCATTTTTGAATTTAGAAGAAAAATAATTTTTTCAGAACTCAAATAGTTGAATCACAAAAAATAAACTTTTTTTAAAAAGAAATTTAGTTATTCAAAAAAATTTCAAGTCAACTTTTTCAAAATTCAACTATTTCCTACTTTTAAAAAGTGAAAAGTTTTTTTTACACTGATCCTAAAAGAATTGAAATTTTTTCATTTCAAAAATATGTACTTAGGTACCTACCTAGTTATTCAAAAAAATTTTCATTCTAAAAATCGAATGATTTTTTTTTTTCAATATTCTACGAAAGAAAAAATTAAAAATTACTCATTTAAAAAAATTACGGATAAAATAATTATTCAAAAAAAAATTCTAATCAATCTTCTCTGATATTTTCCGAAAAAAAATTAAATAAATAAAAAAATAGAAAATATTATTTAGTTATTTAGAAAAATTAATCATTTACACAAAAAATGTAAAAAATAAAAACTCAAAGAAATAAAGAAAAAAGCTGTACATCGAGTAAAATATAGGTATCGCAATAAAATAAATATCCTTTGAATAAATAAAAAATCATTGAGGAAATGAAAAAATTTACTTAAAAAATTTGGTAGGTACTCAGAAAAAATTGATTCTCACATGAAATGAATTTGTCTGAAAATATTTTAAATATCATCATCTGGAAAGTTTATTACGAAGTAAATTGTCTAAAAAAAATTTTGTATAGAATATTTTTGAAATTCTTTTTGCAAAAAATTTTGGAAATCTGACAGTTTTTTTAATATCTATCTAACAAATCACAATTTAAATTCAGCAGATATTTAAGGAGGACAATTTTCAGCATAGTATATGCTTTTACGATGACCAAAATGGAAAAAAACGACCCCAAAATCCGAGACCAAAATCCGACACAAAATTAGGTTAGGTTAGGTTACATTACGTTAGGTTTGGATGACATAAAAAAACAGAAAATTTTTAATAAATTCGATTTTTCAGACATTATGTCAGACATTTTGAAACTTGTAAATTTTTATGAAATTTTATGACTTTTTGACATTTTTTTAGACATTTTGTCAGACATTCTGAAACTTAGAATTTTTTTTATCTTGTAATTTTTTCCTTTTAAAAAACCTTTTTGAAATTGAATTTTTTGTAAAATTTTCTCAGAATTTTCTTTGCAAAATATTCTCCGACTTCGCCTTGTAAAAATTTATGCAAAAATAATTTGTTTGAAATTTAAAAAAAAATTAAAAGCGTCTTAAATTATAAAAACTTACATTCGCAACTTCGGGCTTTTGCAAAATATTTTTTCTGAAATTGAAAAAAAAGCAAAGGATTTTTTTTCTTCAAAATTTTAGCCATTTTGTTCTTGGAAAAGGAGCATAACTTACCTACAAACAAACGACCAAATCTTTTCAAAATAAAATTATAAAATATTCTCGAAATGGCTCCTGCGTGCAAAAAATTGTGAAATTAGAAATTTCATCTGTTGTTGTTCTTCTTTTTATTATTGTAAAATATTCACAATTTTGGCCTGGCAGAAGTTTTAAAGAGATAAAAAAATTTCGCATAGTTTTTACCCTTCCAAGTTCAATTTTAGTAACATATTTTTAGAATTTTCTTTGCAAAATATTTCAAAAATCAAAATTTTGTGCAAATAACTTACAATTCTTGCCGTGCAATAATTTAAGCAAAAAAAAAAAATCTGTTGAAATTGAAAAAAAAAGAACAAAAAATATTCTCAGCTTTGATCCTTGCAACCTTTTCTAAAATTTGAGGCCTATTTTAACGTGCAACTCCAACACACACACAAAAAAAACGAATAAATTTTTTTTGGGAAAAAGACACGTTGCAAAAATTGGGAAAAAATTGATAAAAATTTAAAATAAAGTTAGTTACCTAACACAAATTTAAACAAAATTTTCAAATTCAAAAAAGTTTATATTTAAAGGAATCTAAAAGAAATCAAAATAAGTATATTCTATATAATATTTATGTAAAAATTTAAAAATAAATCAATAAACAAGTGAATAATAATATCAACTGAAATTTTGGGCTAAAAAAAATACTTAAAAGTTGAAAAATTCCATACAATTTTTTCAGTCTTTCGAAAGTATCTGACTATAAAAAATTGATCATGTTTTTAAAAGTCCATAATTTTTTGAATCTATTCCCATCTGCTCATTTTATATGGAGGAGACTGAAGAGAAAATACTGATTTGATTGGCTAACGTGGCAAATCTTTCAATTTCTATATACTCACTCTCACTTGCAGCCTTTTATCAAAACGACATCACTTCTCACACTTTAAATTTCCTCCGCACCTAGATAGATTCTCTCGCAGCTTTGCAAAAAAAGAAAACATCTGTTTTTCATACATATTTTTGCACTATTGACAGACAACAACGGTATTTTCTTAGATGAAAATTACTTTATATGGTAGATATACCGAAGTACTTGAAAATATCCTTCATTATATCGCAGCCATTTCTAATCTATCTATTATAAAACCGCATCCTATCAGTTGATTTTTATCCACTATGCGGTATTCGAAGCGAAACTAATTCGTCTGCGAACGTTACTTCGAGAAGGTATTATTTAAAGTAATCGTAACGAATCGTCGAGTCGTTATTTGATTGATTTTTATAACAAATACATTCGAGATTACATCAATACCGCACGACGCACACGGTAGCGGACTGCTAAACTTATATAGAAATTCGTACATTAGATTATGGGTACAAAAGAGCGATTCGACAAAATGGTCCTCGAGTGAAAAGAAACAAAAAAACCAACAGGGTTCCAATATGTACACAAAACATGAAAAAAGATATACGATACGACCTTGCAATGTATATAGTATCTACCTATAGGAATCTCACCTATCCATAGATATTCTACATTTTCTCCACGTACACGTCGGTATAGGTAGAGGTACCGTACCCTGCAGCTGCATTTACGAGCATCCAGCAGCACCCAGATCAACAATAAATAAAAGACGACCACACTGAAAAAAAAATGAATTTTCAAAAACCGTAATGAGTCTGGGTAAAACACAGTAAAATTAGGATACCCCGAGCAGCACACTCGATCGATAATATCGAAAGTTGAAACGTATCGATAAAAAATCGTTTAAAAATCTAAAGATGTTCTCACGATATGATACAGATTTAGCTGTACGATTTTATAGGCAAAAAATCTAAAAACTATCGAATTCGATAGTATTACGATTTTAGGACGATATTCGTCAACGATACTATCGACAAAGAATATTAAATTTATCGAATCCGATTTTCCACCGATTTTGTGCAGATATTTGAAACTATATTATCGACAAATAATCTGAAATTTCTCGAATTCGATTTTTTAACGATTTTGTGAAGATATTTGAAATTATATTATCGAAACGTAATCTGAAATTTCTCGAATTCGATTTTTCAACGATTTTGTGCAGATATTTGAAACTATATTATCAACACGTAATCTGAAATTTCTCGAATTCGATTTTTCAACGATTTTGTGACGATATTTAGAACTATATTATCGACAAATAATCTGAAATTTCTCGAATTCGATTTTTTAACGATTTTGTGAAGATATTTGAAACTATATTATCGACACGTAATCTGAAATTTCTCGAATTCGATTTTTCAACGATTTTGTGACGATATTTACAACTATATTATCGACAAATAATCTGAAATTTCTCGAATTCGATTTGTTAACGATTTTGTGAAGATATTTGAAACTATACTATCGAAAAAGAATATTAAATTTATCGAATTCGATTTTTTAAAGATTTTGTGAAGACGTCTCCAATTTTAGAATCATTCCGGTGAAAAACAGAAAAGATTCAGTTCCATTCCAGAATGATTACGGAGTCTCCGTACTCATTCTGGAATAGAACTGAATCTTTCCTGTTTTTCACCGGAATGATTCTAAAATTGGAGACGTATCCTAATTTTACTGTGTTTTACCCAGAATCATTACAATCCATTTTTTTCAGTGCAGCTCCTCTAAGACGTACGCAATCACCTTGGCGAATATTTCGTATTTAACCATCGCCATTCGCCATTACCGAAAAAGAAAAAACCGTCTTTGTATATATCCGTGACCAATTAACAATCGTTAATGACGCCGAAATATTTTTTTTCGCAATTAAAAGAAAACCAAACGCGAGAAGTCGTCCATATAAACGAAATGCAGCGCGCAGTTTACTTCATACAAAGAGTTTACATGGTTATCGTTAAATTAAAATCATTTGTAACGCGAGTGTCCATAAATCAAAATGATTTCCCTCTAAAATAACTCGTACACTCGTATAAGGTAAGTTATACTTAAACCGATGAGTTATAAATCATTCGTTATTTCATTTCGTATCTGCTGCAGCGAGTGGATGGTGAGGCCACGGCATTGAGTCTGTTTTTTCTTACTTCAATAACGTTTAGGTAACTCTTTCGTGATTCAATGAAAGCTGCGCCAGTCGTCAGAATGGTCCATCAGCCCACCCGAAAAAATGCCTCACACTTGGACCATTGTCTATAGATCAATCTCGTACATCAGAGATGCAATTTCTCCCGCAGATATTTTCACGTAACGTGGACAGATTTATGGCTACACGAAGCCGATTTCAATAGGAAAAAAGCAAAAGTTACCCAGCAGTGTTCTTTTTTCTACCTTTGATAGGTAATACCTTTCTAGATTTATACTTAACCCTTTTGCCAAAACAATGTTTAGAAAATCTAGTGAAATCTACACAATTTCCTACTTTCTCTTCGCACACGTTTCAAATCTGCGGGAAGTTTTTATGTACAAGATCGTGAGTTGAAAAAAAGTGTTCAAAGGGTTGTGATTGTATCGTCTTCTTCGTCTTATATAGAATACATCAAAAAGTGAAAGGGTTAAATAGGATACTCTTTGTTAGACAACATCGAAGATCGAACGTTTCCCGTTGTTGTTTTTTAGCCAAAACAAGCGTTTTTTTGTTATTTTTTTTTTCACTTCTTGGAAGGTTGTAAAGGGAATTAAAAGGATTGAAAGAGAGGTCTACGAGTTTGCTCGGGTATTCCGTTTCATTATTTATTGTTTAGGGTTTTTTTCTTCTCTGATTTTACATCGAAGTGGAGTATTTTTTCTAGAGTCCGTTAATTTAGACTTATGTTAGTATAACGGCATCGTGTATTGTTATTTTTCCCAATTTCGTAGATGACGTTGGAAATAGTTAAATGAGTTTCTGCATCATTTGAAAATGGGGATGTATTTTTTTTATCATCTTACGTTAGATCTGTGATCTTGTTTTTGGCTTTGATGCTGGTTCTATTTTTTTATTTATTTTTTGCTTTTATAATGATAGTGAAAGAAGTAGGTAAGTAGATAGGTATTATTTGAGAAAAGGAAGAGGAAAGGAACTGATTTTTTTCAAATACCTAGGTACCATATATTTTGGTTCCAATTGATTTTTTTTTCAATCGGAAATTTCCTAACTTCATACCTACTGTTTATGAGTTTGAAAAAAAAATTATGAAGTCCAAAAAAGTTAATTTTATTCCATAAAAATATTTTTCAAATTAGAAACTCAATATTGAATAGGTATTTGTGAGAAATTTTCAGAAGTAACTTGAAGAAAATAAAAGAAGAAAAGGAAAATTTCAATAAATTTGTACCTACCTACTCGTACTTATACTTAATTTTGAATTGTTTGATAAGATTTTTTTAAATAGGGCTCATATTAAAATTTGAAAACAGAAAGGGAAAGAGGGGTATTTTATTGAAAAACAATAATTTCCAAAATAGCAAAAAATAATGAAAATCAAACCAGACGAGAAAAATGATCATCAATTTCTCCCAACAAATTAGGTAAGATTTCTTTTTCAACAAAAAAAATTGAGATTTTTTTTCCTCCCTTTTTTATAACTTTTAAAACGTTGCGATTCTGATTTTTTTCTTCTTCAAAGAATTGAGAGATTTTTCCAAAAAAAATTAGTTAACTACATACGCGTAATTAAAAATTTTCTTCTTCGAAAAAATTAAATTAAATTTTTTTTCTCCATAAAAATTGAACTGAACATTTTTTCTCCGAAAAAAACTGAAAGATGTTACTGGGTTTTGACCAAATTTTGATTTTTTTCATACTTATAACCTAATTTGACGATTTTTTAAAAAAATTCTGAAGATTTTTTTTGTACTTTAAAATGAATGGGTACAAATACTTGATTTTTGGAATGACAAAAACTACCTAATTTAGAACTCCACGTAAAATTTTTTAGAGCTATGCAATTAGCATTTTCATATTTTTCTCAATTTTTTGTTTATTTTTTTAAAAGAATTTTTTAATTTTTTCCTTGATTTTTAAAAAATTTTCTGATTTTTCTGACTTTTTTTTTTTTTAGATAAAAAGCTGTCTTGACTTCCTAAAAAAATTTCTATAAAATGTTTTGTACGTTTTCGTTTGAAATATTTGAATTTTTATAAAAATTTTCGTCTATACTTAATGTGTTTTTTTACTTTAAAATTTTTTCTCTTTTTTTTTTGGGGGGGGGGGGGGTTGAAATTTTCCACTTTGGAAATTTCATTCCTTGTATTTCTATTCATCTATAAATGAATTTCTAACGTAATTTTTTCATAAGTTGTATAAAATTTTCAAATTTATTTTGTGAGAAAATTCATTTTGGTTTTTCTTGAGTTTATCATTTGAAGATTTGCTCGAAATTTTTCAAAATTATTTTCATCAAACATTTTTATTCAAGATTCGTAAAAATTCTTTTTTCTATCAAATATTTTTTGAAAAAATTTGGAATTTTTTCCCACAACTTTTTTATTGATTTTTTTTTTGGAAGCTGTTGTTCAATTATTTTTGTTTTCTGAAAAATTTTGCTTGATATTTTTTTGATTCCTCATTTAAATTTTTCTATTGAAAATTTAACGTAGATATTACATACCTAGGCCTATATTCAATTTTTTGTTGCAATTTTCGATTTTTTTCTAAAATTTTCGTTCAAGATTTTTTTACATTTTGGCCATTTCATTAAAAATGGCTAGAACTCAACGTATGAGAAACTTTCCATGCAATTGTTTGTTTATTTGTTTTGTTCCATTTTTTTCCCAATTTTTCTCAAAACAATGTTTTCATAGATACTTTTTTTTGAAAATATTTTTTTATTTTTCTGTATAAATTTTTGTGTCTAATTTTTTTCATGTTTTTCTCTGGTAAAAATATTTTTTCTTGATTTTTTTGCTATAATTCCCCTTGATTAAAATTTTTTGTTAATTTCTTCAATTTTTTTCTCAATTTCTTTTTGTTTGAATTTTTGCTTGAAATTTCACGTATGAAAATTTCATGTATAATCATTTTTGTTCATTTTTGTCCCCCCTCTCCCATTTTTTTTCAATCATTAGAGAAAGCTATACGCTTCCACATTATAAAAGAAGTTGACCATCCCGAGCAGCACACTCGACAAATTATCGAAATAAAAAATCGACAGAATATCGAATTCGATAAAGTGTCGCGTTAGTTCCGCATAAATCGTGAAATTATCTTTCGATATATAGATAGATTATCGACGAATTATAGTTAGCAAAAATTTCGAGATTATAGTAAGATATTTTATCGATAATATATCTATAATATCGAAAGATAATTTCACGATTTAGGCGGAACTTTCGCGACACTTTATAGAATTCGATATTCTGTCGATTTTTTATCGATTTTTTATTCCGATTTTTTGTCTTTTACTAGCTTCTTTCTGTAATTAAAAATCATTAATTAGTATAATTAATACATTAAACTATGCCTAAACACATTATTCATGTTACGGTAAGAGGATCATTTCAGAAAAAGTCAAAAAAAATTATAAAAAATCTGCCACCCGTGGGGCTAGAACCTTCTACCTCCTGCACGGTAATCCTCTTCCTTAACCACTATGCCATACCTTATCGTTGAGGAATTAGCAATAAAACGCTTATAATAGGCAGTTTAGTACTTCCAGACGTGTTGGACTTAGAAAAATTTTCACCAATTTGGAAATAATTTCAAATATCGTCACAAAATCGTTGAAAAATCGTTCGACAAATTTCAGATTATTTGTCGATAATGTAGTTTCAAATATCGCCACAAAATCGTTGAAAAATCGAATTCGAGGAATTTCATATCACGTGTCGATAATATAGTTTCAAATATCGTCATAAAATCGTTGAAAAATCGAATTCGAGAAATTTCAGATTACGTGTCGATAATAAAGTTTTAAATATCTTCACAAAATCGTTAAAAAATCGAATTCGAGAAATTTCAGATTATTTGTCGATAATATAGTTTCAAATATCGTCACAAAATCGTTAAAAAATCGAAATCGAGAAATTGCATATTATGTGTCGATAATATAGTTTCAAATATCTTTACAAAATCGGTAAAAAATCGGATTCGATAAATTTAATATAATCTGTCGATAATATAGTTTCAAATGTCGTCAAAAAATCGGTAAAATATCGAAGTCGAGAAATTTCATATAATCTGTCGATAATATAGTTTTAAATATCTTTACAAAATCGTTAAAAAATCGAATTCGATAAATTTAATATTCTTTGTCGATAATGTAGTTTCAAATATCTGCACAAAATCGGTGGAAAATCGGAATCGATAAATTTAATATTCTTTGTCGATAGTATCGTTGACGAATGTCGTCATAAAATCTTAATAATATCGAATTCGATAGTTTTTAGATTTTTTGCCTATGAAGTTGTACCGATAAATCTTTATAATATCATGAGAACATCTATAGATTTTCAAACGATTTTTTATCGATACGTTACATCTTCCGATATTACCGATCGAGTGTGCCGCTCGGGATCAGCAAAAAACTTCCAGACACCCTACATAGCCTCCTCCAGCTCAACGATAGACCCAAGTAGGAAGATCATTTTTCTGGCATGGCGTACGCAGTAAAAATGTCTAAATCCGGCACTATTTCATTCGGTCTTAGGTCCGGGGTGCGGTCCTGGCAAACCAAAGATATTTAAAAACCGATGCTGCAACTTTGTGCGCCGAAGTGCTGCGCGCCTGCTGCGTTTAAGTACTGTTTTACGCAATTAAACGCGCCCTTGTTCGTTTAGGTTTATTATGCGACTACAACGAAGCATTCAACCCGCACCTACTGCCCCATCACGGGTTAAAGTTGCTAAAATTATATCAAGTAGCTAATTACGAGCTGTTCCCTGCGTTCTGCAGTCGAACTCTTCGTCTGATTACAAAGTTATCCTATTCTACCGGAATGGTTGCAATTTCCGGAACTGGGACCGGGACCGGGACTGCGACTGGGACGAAAAAGCTCGTTGTCGTTTTTGGTAATTTAGATAATGGTACAATCGTACGTGGAAAACCCCTTTTGAGAATTTGCACAGCAGCGTACGCTCCTACACTGCGTTTAAAGTGCCAACGTACCAGAAGATATTACGTTTAGTGCAAGATATTTAATTACATTATGGTCGAGCACGTTTTATCCTCTTCCTACCTTTTTCCTCCATGACTACGAGTCTATACGATGACGGTGCGGCTTGTGCTTGTGCTTGTGGCAATCGTTAATTCGCGCGCAGTTTGCAGTTTGGCCCTGGTTTACTTTACATCGCTCGTAAATGGTACCGAATATGGTATCCTTTTAAAACGTGACGAATCACAATTCACCGAAGGAGAAAAAAATCTTCGAGGAATTGAGCCCTGATGGTGAAAATCAGCGTATAAGATGTGAAAGGTCGCAAAGGCACGCAAACCCCTGGGCCTCCTGGCGCACCAGCAGGTAATGCAGCCTACGCTCAGCATATTCGTGATCTTTTTATATGCTAAACGATATCTCTTTTATTGGTGAGAAATGTGAATAAAATAGGCTGGCCAGGATAAAGGAACCCATTCGGTGTTCTTTTTTTATACATAGGGGAGCGACGCCAAATATCGGATAGCATCTTTAAAATTGAAATATCTCAGCTTGTAATTGAGTTAGGATCAATCTCAAAGTGTCTAATGATAGCCAATAGAGTCTAGTTTGAGACCCTAGGAGCAAAGGTCTCTACGGCAGACCAATTTCCCCCCACTTCAAATTTTGTAAAAAGTGCACTTTCAAAATTTCAAAAAAATGGGTGCCTAATATCGGATACCTATTTTTTTTTTGAAAAAAAAGTAAAAATTACGTAAATAAACGATCGAATTTGTTTTAAAAGTATTGTATAGTATATGTATTGATGTAAACAACGTTCTTTTAACAAAATTTGCAAATGAAGTTAGCTGACTCTGCATCCAACAAAATCCACATGACACCACTTATGTTTATTCCATAAAAGTGACTTTGAGTTTCCACTCATGGCAAAAAATCTATATAATAACACCAAAACACCCTAATTATTAGTTACCAGTTCAAAAAACAATTATTTAACTGAAAACTACAAGTATCCGATATTAGGCAACTCGTATTATTTTTAACAAAAGTGCTTCTAAATTTTTTGTTTTCATCCTTCGATCAAAATCAAGCACATATTCAGAAACTACGTATTTTTCTCTATCAGAACATATTTTCAAAAAAAATTTCAGACAAATTTTTCTTGTTGAAATTTCAACTTTAAAATTTTTTTGAGAAAAAAATAAAAGTTGAAAAATCACATTTTTTTCAATAAAACACAGATAGCGTATTGTTTCATCACGAAACCTCCTATGGCCAAGTTATAAGACCACATCTACAATTTCTGATGATCGCCGGTAGAATGCGCTTTAAACCAGCTGAGAAATCATGGTATCCGAAATTAGGAACCCGTCGGATATTTGGCGTCTCTCCCCTATATCATTCGATAAGTCCACGGAATGGGATGTTTGTCATGTAAACGATTTATGTGATTTGACTGCACAGTCTCTCTTTTTTTCTGGGTCTGTGTCTGATTCTGTGCAGCCCTGTAGCATTCTTCTGCCAGAGGGTCTTACGTATAGATATAATGAACGTACGTGTATACCTATTGATGGTTGTAAAACTCTGCTGTGACGTAAGTTATACTGTTAGAGGTATTTTTTTTCCTATCCTTTTCTCGGCGAATTGAAAGATACGGGCTCGTTAGGGTGCATTTGTCATCTCGAATGAGAATTATTTTTTATGTGTATTTTTTCCTTTATTTTTTTGTCGTTTAAGGCCAGAATTATTGTTGGTCTGCGTGTTGGACTTGGTTCGATATATATGTATATGGGGTAATACGAGATGTGAATTAATTGTTGCTAGTATAGTACAACGGATGAAATTGAGATACATGTGTGGAGAACCTTTTCAAATATTAATATAATTGTACTTTTTTCAGTAGATTTTTTTTGGGGGGTTTTTAGTTTGGGTTAAAAAATACGATATTGAGTGGTATGATTCGTTATTATTGTTTGGGGTTTCGATTCGATGGTTTGGATTGAATTCAGTGTGATGAGTTACACACAGAATTCAGGCATTTGTGTGTAAAAACGTGGAGCTGGCAACTTGGAATTTTATAGGGTGCAGATAGATTTTTTCTCGAAGGGGTGGTGGGCAGGGATGGAAAACTGAAACTGGAACTGAAACTGAAAACTGAAATTAACTGGAACTGAAATGGAAAAACTGAAACTGAAACTGGAACTGAAAAACAAAAAACTGAAAACTGAAAACTGGAACTGGAACTAAAAAAAGAAGAACTGAAAACTGAAAACTAAAACTGGAACTGAAAGGAATTTCTGTTCCAGTTTTCAGTTTTTTCTTCTTTTTTTTTTTTGCATTTTTTGTTCTTTTTTTTTTATACTTCGAGTTCCAGTTTATGTTCGACTAAAACTGAAACTGAAAACTGAAATTAACTGGAACTGAAATGGAAAAACTGAAAACTGAAACTGGAACTGGAACTGAAAAAGTGAAAAGTGAAAAGTGAAAACTGGAACTGGAACTGAAAAATTGAAAACTGAAAACTGTAAACTGAAACTGAAATGATTTCAGTTTTCCATCCCTGGTGGTAGGTTGAAAATTTTTTAATGTTGAAAGTAAAAACGGATTTTTTATCCATAAATTTGAAAAAAAAAAAAAACAATTGCAAACTTTCTAATGACACTTTCCACTTACCTATTCAAAAAATTGAGAATTTGCGAGAATTTTTATATTCCATGAAAAATTTTGAACATGAGAAATTTTTTATTCTTAAAAAAAAATAAGTACCTAAAAGATTTTGTTCTCCAAAAAAATGTAACAATTTTTTCAAAAATTGAGAAATACTTTTACCTGCTCAAGAAAAATTTGAGAAATTTAATTGTTCAAAAAATTGGAGAATTTCGTTTCTTTAAAAACAAAAAAGATATTTTATCTTCGGAAAAATAATAAAAAAATTTCATTCCAAGAAAATTTTAAGAGGTGAAAAATTTTCCATCGTCTCGAAACAAGCCCAGACATGATTTTTAGGCCCCTAGGTCATCTTGTAGAGGTTGTGGGTTCCCAAAATGGTGTCATTTGGGTATTTTTGGAAAAAAACAACAAAAAAAACAAACACCTGTCAAGGCGTCTATCATCGTCTAGGTATATTTTTCAGATCTAATACATCGTGTACTAATAGTTGGAGACCTGAAGATTTCAAATTTCCAAAAATATTGAATAAAAATGTAAAAAAATTTTAAAAAACCACGCTTTTATTTAAAGTTGGTCACTTTGTAAAATGTTATTCATAGGGAAAGAGTAATGCCTTAAAAAACAAAAAATAAAATTTACTTGAATACAAAAATGTGTCATGAAAATTTTTTTTTCAAAAATTTTAATGATGAAAATCGTGGTGGGGCGTTAATCGAAAAGGTATTCGTTTGCTCCTCGCACACCCCACCACGCTTTTCATCATTAAAATTTTTGAAAAAAAAATTTTCATGACACATTTTTGTATTCAAGTAAATTTTATTTTTTGTTTTTTAAGGCATTACTCTTTCCCTATGAATAACATTTTACAAAGTGACCAACTTTAAATAAAAGCGTGGTTTTTTAAAATTTTTTACATTTTTATTTAACTCTTTTTGTCGTTGAAAATATTTTAATTTCATAGTTTTACTAGGTTCGAATGTCTATCTAAAAAAAAAAAAAAAATTCAGCGGCCTCGAAAACCTACATTTCGATACCAATGTTGAGATTTTCTGAAATTTTCAAAACTGAACCCCCTCATAGGGGCTCAATTTGGGGTCGGGGGTAAATTTGAGTTCGAAAATCGAATTCAGCTACCTCGAAACCCAACATTTTGATATCAATGTTGTGAATTTTGAAATTTTCAAAATTGAACCCCCTCATAGGGGCTCAATTTGGGGTCGGGGGTAAATTTAAGTCCGAAAATCGAATTCAGCGACCTAGAAAACCTACATTTCGATACCAATGTTGTGATTTTCTGAAATTTTCAAAATTGAACCCCCTCATAGGGGCTCAATTTGGGGTCGGGGTGAATTTGAGTTCGAAAATCGAATTCAGCGACCTCGAAAACCTACATTTCGATACCAATGTTGTGATTTTCTGAAATTTTCAAAATGGAACCCCCTCATAGGGGTTCAATTTGGGGTCGGGGGTAAATTTGAGTTCGAAAATCGAATTCAGCGACCTCGAAAACCTACATTTCGATACCAATGTTGTGATTTTCTGAAATTTTCAAAATTGAACCCCCTCATAGGGGCTCAATTTGGGGTCGGGGGTAAATTTGAGTTCGAAAATCGAATTCAGCGACCTCGAAAACCCCTAATGTGAGCACTATGTTCTTTCAATTCCAGTAAAATATTAAATGAGAGAGGATTGGTTGAAAACATACTTTTGGTTCCATGAGACATACATACAAACAAACATACATACCAAGCTAATAAAAGCGTGGTAAAAAGGGCGTTATGTAGCAGAACGCCCTTTTTCCACCAAGCGCCTCAATTTTTGGAAAAATAATGAAAAATTAAATGTTGAAGTTTAAAAAATGAGAAAAATAAGAAAAAAAATTATTCAAAAAGTTGAAAAAATTATGAATTGAAGAAATAAAACATTAAAACAGTTTGAAGAATCGAAACGAGTGAAAGTTTTTTGAAAATCAGTTCCAGAATGCAGAATGTCTGACAAAAAGTCTACAAGTCATCAAATTTAAAAAAAAATCAAGTTTTTTTTATGTCATCCAAACCTAACCTAATGTACTTAACCTAGCCTAACCTAACCCAATTTGGTGTCGGATTTTGGTGTCGAATTTTCCTGTCGTTTTTCTCCATTTTGGTCATCATAAAAGCATATTACTATCTATGCTAAAAAAAAAATAATTATCCTCCAGAAATTGTGGGAATTTCATTTCTCTAAGAATTGGATATTTTCTTCTCCCATCAAACATTAAGAAATTTTTTAACCTAATTTTTCAATTGAGAAAATTTCACACCTACTCCAAAAAACATTGAGGTGTTTTCTTTTCAAGAAAATTAAAAAAAAGTACTCCAAAAAGGAGATTTTACTCTGCAAAAAATCGATGGCTTTCATTTCTCTAAAAATTGGAGATTTCTTTTTTCCAAAAATTGATAAACTTCATACACTGACTTCAAAAAAAATTTAGGTGTTTCTTTTTCAAGAAAATTCTCAAATTTTTCACTTCAAAAAAATTTGAAAATTTTTTCACTCCCAATATCTACTTCAAAAAAACTGAAATATTTTTTCTCCTGAAAATTCAGTATTCTTTAAGTAAAAAAAAATCAGGAAATTTAGGTATGAATTCCAAAAATATTAAGTGAAATGGTCTAGCTTGTGCACTCGAGCTGCTGGTAATTTATCGGCCATGTAACGAAGTCTTGCAAAATGTTCAATCAATGAATTCAATAAAAAAAATTAAAAGAAAGTTGAAATAAATACCTCAAAAAAAAGAGAACCATCCCCTAATTTTGAGGTAAAATTACTATAAAGATTTTTAAAATAAATTCAAAAATTGGCTCAACATTTTAAATTGAACAAAAAATTCAGAATATTTGTCTAAATTTTATTCTAATGGGTTTTCTTCGATAAGTAAAATTCTTCGAAAAAAGTGTTTAAAAAAATATGACAAATATTGAAAATATTTTTTAATGAAGAATTATTCAACTATAAAAGAAAATAGAAAAAAATATACGAAAGTTAAAAAACTAGAAATTGAAAAAAAAACTGGCACAAACTTATAAGAATTTTCTTCCCAATTTTCTTCTCGAATGTTTATTTAGAATGAAAATTCGGTAAGTATATCAAAAATTATCTAATACGAAAAAAAAAAACAATTCAACGAATTGAAAGAAATTAAAAATGGCTAAAAATTGAATGAAAAAAAAGAGGAGCGAGGGAAACAAAATGAGAGAGAATTTTCACCTAGAATACCTTTTTTTTTTTGTTTTACAATATCGAGAGATCATATCTTTTCTTCGTGGAAACCATTTAGCTATAATTTTCCTATCGCATAGTGAAATTCACAGTCACTGAAAAATTACCCATCATCGTTCCCAAGCCTCTTTCTGTATACCTATCCAATAACCATTATTCGCTCAATTTACTAACCTCTCATTCACTTGTTCTGTCCACAGGTCCAAACGGTTGTCCAAGACGTCGAGGCCGACAAACATATACTCGTTTCCAAACCCTAGAACTGGAAAAAGAATTCCATTTTAACCATTACCTAACCAGACGTCGTAGGATAGAAATAGCCCACGCACTATGCCTGACCGAAAGACAAATAAAAATATGGTTCCAAAATAGAAGAATGAAATTGAAAAAAGAACTCCGAGCGGTCAAAGAAATAAACGAACAAGCGAGACGAGACCGCGAAATGGAGCAAGCCAAACAAGACAAAAATAAGATGGTCGATCAGCAGGCGTCGCAGCAGCACCATCATCACCAGCAAAATATACACGATCAGCATAAAATGATCGGGTTGGAAAAAACCAACGGCGCAGATCTCTTAAAAGCTTCCGTAGGAAAAGTCCAGTCATAAGTTTCCTCTAAGTTAATGATTAGCTATTGAAAAAAAATCATCAGTCAGGGTACGATTTGTGGACGACCTATTAGCGAACTCTACAAGCCCTGTGAAGAGAAAGGGACACGTCCGAAGTCGCATCCGCGTATTTTTTTTTTTCTTAATTTATATAAATTTTGATTGTAACTGTTGTTTGATTTTTAATTTCTTTTTTTCTTTTTTTAAAGACTTTGTTATTATAATTTGAGTAAGAGCGTTCGAAGGCGCTGATTTCGATGAGTTGAGGGTTTTTTTCTTCGAATTTCCCATTTTTGCTGTTTAGGCAAATATTTTTTTTTATTTTTTACATCGAAACTGAAGCTGTTATTTTTTTTTCAAATTAATATTACGAAAACGCAATAGGAGTTTTTTCTTGTGGTCAAATCGCCCATCGTCGAAGGAATTATTTTTTTCTTCATGTGCCATATATTTTCTAATGTTTTCATCAGCTCTATTTAAGCGTTTTCCCCCCTCTCCTTTTCAACCTTTTCGTCTGGCCATAGGATCTGTTTGTTGCCTAAAGAGCGAGTCAATTTTGTAGATCTTTTTCAAAAAAAAAAAATCAACTAGCCCCCTTTTTCTCTAAAAAAGATACCTCCAGTGCAATCTGCTTTTATTGTTTTTATTATTATTTTTTTGTTCATTTGTTATACAAGAATGATATTTGGTTAAGTTTATACGTAATTTTCGCCGTTTAAATGGAAAAGGGCTGATGAGACGGGTATACGAGTGCAATTGTTTATTTTTTAAATTGTATAATATATATTGTTCGATTTTATGTATTTTTATCTCGTATTTATGTACAATTTGTTGATTATGCCGTTGAAGTATTATTATTCCCCCTTCTCCCTTTCTCTCTGTCTTTTTTTTCCATTAATTTATTTTTAAAAAAACATGAAGTTTAACGTTTAACGTATTCTACCTTTATTATATCGGTCGCTTTTTTTTTCTAAATTAATGCATTTGTAGTTGATAATTATTTTCGTAAGTTCGTAGATATGTAAAAATTTGTATCCATTTAAACGTGTTTTATGACCCAATGAAAAATTTTTTACGAGTAAGCTAAACTACGTTGCGAATGTGTCGTATCGTGTGGTACGTAACGAACGCGCAAGGCAAAGAAGTAAGTAATTTGTTCCTCCTCGTTTTTGTTTATTAATTTTTCCGTTTTACGAGTCCGACTAATTGTCGGTTTGTATTGTTTTTTTTTTTCGAATTTATTTTTATCTTCTATACGTACGTACGATATGTTCCGTGTACTTTGAAAAAGCTCACAGAGTATGGCGGAGTTTATCGCATGCAAGGTCGAATTTTTTCGCCAGAAAATTTTCTATAAGGTGATGTAATTTGGAAAAAATTTCAATAGGAATTTGCATTTTTCGAGTGTGATTTAAGAGAAGGACGAGTAAGATGTGAAAATTGTTCTGAAATGAGTTGATTGATAAATCCTTGATTTAATTACTTGTTTTCAGGAGCAGATGGGCCGTATGGCATTGAGGGATTTTCCCCAGGTGCCAGTGAATTTTGATGCCGAAAAGGGTGATGTAGAACACTTTTTTTGTTACCTACTTTTTGAAAATTTCGGTTTTGAAAATTTTGGTAAAATTATTTAATTATGGAAAGTCGATAAAAATGAACGATTTTGAAAATTGAATGAAAGAATTTATTTCAGAAATTTTTACCTATTATAAAGTTATCGAGAGTTTTGAAAAATTGAATAAAAAATTTTAATTTGAAAACTGATCAAAGTTCGATTTTTAATTTGAGATTAATGATTTTTGAAAAATTCCCAAAAAATATTATTTGAATGAATCTATTGATTTCAATGAAAAATTCAAAGAAATTATTGAGGCTTCAAGTTATTCGAAATTATCGATTTTTGAAAATTTTTCTAAAATGACTTAATAAAAATGATTGATTTGGAAAATCGAATGGAAAAATTAGGTAATTTCAAAAATTAGATTTAATTTTGAAATGGAAAAATGTTTCAAAAATAAAAAAAGTTATCTATTCCGTATTTCAAAATCAATTGAAATAATTGTAAATTTTTAAAAATTAAAAGATATTATTAAATTTAAAAATCAATAAAATTAAAAGATATTATTAAATTTAAAAATCAATAAAATGATCGATTTTTAAAATTTCTCAAAATTAAATTTTTGATTTAAAAATACAGGTTTTGAAACATTTATTTAATAGAATTATTTGTTTTCAAAAATGAATTAAGTTATCGAATTTTGAAAATTACCTACAATTGAATTATTACTTATGGAATTAAAAAATTAACCCAAGTCATGAAATTAAAAAACTATGAAAATTTTTGTTTTTGAAAATTGAGCGAAATCACTAACTTTAAAAAGTAAATTAATTAATTAGTTATCAATGAAAAATTAAAAGTCAAATTAGAACTATCGATAAAAATCATCAAATTGAAAAGTAAATCAAAACCATCAATTTTCTGATGAAAAAAAAAATGATTTTTAAAACTAACTATAATTGAAACCGTTGATTACAAATAGGTAGGTATTAAAAAATTTGTCAATTTTTAAAAATTAAACAAAATTATTAAAATTAAAAATCATTAAAAATGATTGATTTTTGAAAATTTTCTCGAAAAGATTGAATTAGAAAGTCAATTCGTTATACTTAGTTAATTCTGAAGAACAGTGAAAATTTTTGATTTTAAAAATAGTGTGAAGCTAAAATTTATTGGTTTTCAAAGAATTAAATGAAATAATTATCTTATGGTTTTTAAACTAATTTACGAAGTCATTAAATTCAAGAATCAATCGAAATTGACTAGATTTTGAAAAATTTTAAAATATGAATTTATAATTTAATCATACAATTTTTGAAAAATTTACTAAACAAAATACCTAAAAAAAAATTGAATTTGAAAATCAAACAAAATTATAAATTTTGAAAATTTTTAAAACTAAATTTTTTATTCAAAAATAAGTAGGTTTTTAAATTTTTTCTTTTTAGATAAAATTAAGTATTGTTTTCAAACATTGAATTAAATTTCAACTTATAAAAAGTTTTGAAAATTGAGTGAAACCAATGATTTCAAAAATTGGAGCAACTTATCAATATTAAAAAATTTAACGAATTACTAAAAATTTCAAAAATTAAATTTTGGATTTTAAAATCGGTAGGCACATATTTTGAAAAATCCTTTTACTCGATGAAATTATTGTTTTCAAAAATCGAATCAAGTCATCAACTTTTGAAAAATTCAACGAAATTATTGATTTTGATAATGGATGAAAATTTGCGATTTCTAAAAAAATTGAAAAATTATCGAATGACAAAATCGATAAAAATGATCGATTTTTGGAAAATAAGGAAAAACTTTTATTTCAAAAATATTGATCTCGTTATAGATTTTTGAAAAATCCCACAAAATTATCGAGATGATTAAAACAATTTTCATTTATACTCGTCCAGATTTTTTTTTTTCAATTTTTTCAAAAAAAGAGTAATTTTTTCACAATTTATTTTCAATGAAAATTCAATACACCTGCTTTCATATTTTCATTCTCATTCAATTTTTTTTTTGAAATTTTGTTCAAATGATTTCTTAAACTGTTTTTTAGTCTCGACTTGAAACTAAATTTTTTAATTTAAAGAAATTCTGTCGATGAACAATTTTTTTTTTTTCAAAACCAGTCTGTGTAATTTTTTATTTTTAATAGGTAAGTGTGGATTTTATGTTGATAGGGGGTTCCTTCAAGCAATATAAATACGTAAAATGTGCATTGTTTCAAAAAAAAAATTCCAAGACTTCAATTGACCTCCTTCCCCTCTTTATTATTATTTTTTTTTTTTGAAGACACAGAGAGCTTCGAAAAATTACCCATACACAACCACTTGTTTTGCTTCAACTTTATCGGTTGAAATTGATCTCATTCGAAATGAAAAAATAAAAACGTAGGATAAGTCAACCCACACAAAATATATAAGATTAGCTCAAAGAAGAAATCCTGAAGTTCCAATTGAAATTATAACGAAGATTATAATACCTATTATTTTCTTTTCTCCTTCGTAATTCATAATTTGTGATATCAATCAAAATTCTGGAAAAATAACAATGTAAACTTCAACGTGACCGAAAAACCAAAACAAATTCTGATATAAAATCGCATTTCCCGACCCTCGTGATTTGATCTCAAATTAGGTAAAATTTCCAAAATTCTATACCAACGAAATTTTTTCCAATATTTTTTCGTTCTGATTTTTTTATAGTGAGCTGAACTTAATAATTTTTATTAAGTAAAAAAATATACGTAATATTTTTAGAATTAATATTGTATGTTAATGACTATAAGCGTAAAAAATTTTTAAAATGTAAATTAGCCTTATGTCGTTAATGACGATCCACAAAAGGATCAGCTTGCTTATCTATAATATCGTATAAGTTTATATGATCGAGTGTAATTATTATAAGTTATTAGAATCGTCGTCTCATGTAATCACCACCCATTAAAAATTTGAAAAATCGGACGACACTCCCCCCTCCCCAAAAAAAGGAATATTCATTTTGTTGTTTATATGATTTTTTATATTTTTAATAATGTTTTGTTTCTGTTCATGTTTTATTTTTTAATTTCGTTTTTATTTGCTTTTTTTTATTTGATATTATTAACTTGCGTTTGTGTTTTTGTTTCTCCGTTACCCTGTTTTTTTTTTTTCATTTTTTTTTCTTTCGTTTGTATGTAATTTGTACCAAATTGTACATATCACAGCGGTTGCTTTTTTCAATTTTTTTTCCTTTGTCTTGGATGGTCGAATATTTTGTTTTTTTTTTGCTTTGTTCATTTTAAAATATCTATAGTTTTTTATGGTTTTATTATTTTTTTCTCTAGATCTGTGTTGTTACTTAATAGAAAATAATATATATGTAGTCAACGTGTATTAGTCGTTTATAAACGTAATGTGTTCCGATAATAATAATAATTTTTTCGGCGAGGAATTCAAAGTAGAACCATTTAAGTCAGTTTCCCCTCCTTTCTTCCTTCTTTCTACTATAAGGCAAATTTTAACTCGTGTACGTAATTTTTATATACGTAATTCATACTACACAGAGTTGTGTACATTTTTTTTTCTCAGTTATTTTACCTATCATGATGTTTTTCCTTCGCATTTTTCCCAATTCGATTCCTCCTCCTACGATTGCGATTGTTGAAGAGTATTTTCGGCGTACCGTGTATGCAACTTTATCGACACCAAAGTAACATTGTGTCAGGTGGTGGTAAAGTTGCATAAATGATACGCCGCGCGTCGACCTCGTGCAATTTGATTATCTCTTCTAGTTCCTTTCTCGATACGTATCCCGAGTGTTTTTTCGAGAGAAAAAATTGTGTTTTTTTCTCGAAAAAATGTACTTTTTTTTTCTCTTACTTAGTATCTTTTTTTTGTTTACGTTTTTTTTGTATTCGAAGCGGTTTTTCAACAGTCGATGTCGATGATTCGGTATAAGTAATTATTTTGTACCGTTCCACGAAGGATGTATAGTGTGTATATAGTAGCCGCGTAGATGTAGATTAATTGTCGCTAATTTCATGTCGTTAAGAAAAGAAAAATTAAAATATACCTCTGCCTAAATTGTACGTACTCGTGTTGTTATTTTTTACGTGATCAGTTTGATAATTTGTACGATTCTTGCTTTGGTTTCGTAATCGTCGATGTGGGTTGAGATTTTTCAATGGCTGAGAGGAATGTGGAGGATTTTTTTCGTGCGAGGTAAGGCGCGGATGTGATTTTTTTTAATGGATTGTGGGATCTTGGTTATGCGTTTTCCTTTTATCGAATACGTTTAGAGTGATATTTATTGTGGTGATGCATTTTCAGAAAGAAGTCAACGCATATGAATAACGAATATTCTAATCACATGTGATCTGATCATTATCATACCTTGTCGTGTAATGTGCATATCGATGTGGTGGGCTTGATCATTTGAAAATGTATGAAATTCGGTGGAATAATCTCCAATGAAACTGGAAATTTATTGAAATTTTCAAGAATAGAGGAAAGTAATAAAATGTATGGTACCTATATTTAAAAATAATTTTTTATAATTTAATTTTTTTTAAATTTTTTTTTTAAACATTTATTTTTCTTCAAATTTTTTCAAAACCAATTTTTTCCAATTTACTTATTCAGAAATAATTATTTTTTGGGTTGGCAATTTTAATTTTTTCAAATCTTATTCAAAAATTTTTTTAAATATTTTTTTTCAAATTTTGTGAAGAGCAGTTTTTATCTATTTTTTTTTAATGTAATAACGTTACCTATTCAAAAAATTTTCGAAGAAAAAATCATAATGTTAAGATTTTTGATAAAAAAATTCATCAAAATTTGTTTTAAAATAAGTAGGTAATCTTTTTAGGTTTGAAATTTTTTTCACTTTTGAAAAAACTTTTAGTGAAAAACAATCATTTTAGTTGGTATTACGTAGTTTTAAATTCTATTAAATGCAATTAATTTTGTTCAATATGTAAACATTTTTTTGAAATTAATTTTTTTGAATAGATTTTTTTTTCTATTTTTAAAAACTCATTCATTCAAATTTATTTCAAAAAACAGTTTGTTTGAAATCGAATTTTTTCAAGAAAATTTACAAATTAATTTTTTTTCATATTTGCATTTTTTAAATTTTGTCTCAAAAATAGTTTTTTTTTAACGATTTACAATTTTTTCAAATTCTGTTCCAAAACAAGTTTCTGACAAGGAGGTTGTGTAAATGAATTTTTTTTTAAATTGTGCTGAATGCAATTTTTGAAAAATTTCAGATTCGCATTTTTATTTCGTTTTAGTTCTGGAAAATACATTTTGTTTCAAATTTTACCCAAAAACAATTTTAATTGGATAATTTTTTTTTAAATTCTGTTAAACGCAATTCATCTTCTTCTGTAACAATTTTTTTGTAATAAGTAGGTAATATTTTTTTCAATTTTGTGAAGAGAAATTTTTTTGATTATTTTTTTCCCCCGTTTTAAAAAATTCAATTTCAACAGTTCGTTTAAACTCAAATTTTTACAAGAATATTTTCAAGCAGAATTTTTTTATACCTATTTGCATTTTATTTTTTATTTTTCTTAAAAACGATTTTTTTATTGTTCCAAAACTACTTTTGACGTAGTTGAGTAGACAAAAGTCTTTAAAAATTCTGCTGAAAGCAGTTTTGAAAAAATTTTAGGTTTGCATTTTTTTTTCACTTGAAACTTTTTTTTCCAAATTCTGTTCAAAAACAATTTTATTAATTTTGTTTTTGAAGTCAACTTTTTTAATACCTCATGTAAAGATTAATTTTTTCAAAAATTTCGTTAAATGTGATTTTTTACAGTTTAGATTAGGGCAGATTTCATTAGTTTGTGTTTTTTCCCATTTCAGAAAGAACAATTTTTGAAAATTTCGTAGAAGGTGAATTTTCAAAATTTGCTGGAAAGAAATTTCTTTGGCTTAGCAAATTTTTTTATAATTATTAAAAAATACTTTTTCAAATTTTGTTTAAAAAACAATAATTTTTTATATCATTTTTTTCAATTTTGCAAAGTTTGAGTATACGCTATTAAAAAAAATTGTTGAAGATAACTTTTGATCACAAACACCTTTTGAAATTTAAAAAAAAAAAAAAAAAAATTGATTCTAAATTTTTTTGAAAGCAAATTTTCTGAAATCTTGCGAAGACCAAATTTTGTAATTTGATCTTACCTATTTTTTTTTTTTTAATTTTATCGAAAGCGAATTTTTTAAAATATGTTTAGAAGCAATTTTTTTAGGGTTACATTTTTTTGTCATTTTTAAAAATTGAACTAACCCGTGTAGCAACGTCGATGCTAATTTCGATATAAATGTCGACACATCGAAATCGGTCACTTTTCGATCGTACATGTCGACACGATTGTGGATGGTTTGTCGACCGTCCAAATATGGCTCGACATGTCGAGCCATATTTGGACGGTCGACAAACATGTCGATAATAAGCTCGACAAACCATCCACAATCGTGTCGACATGTACGATCGAAAAGTGACCGATTTCGATGTGTCGACATTTATATCGATATCCACATCGACATTTGCAATGATGAGATTTTGAAAAATATGCGAAGTTCAAATATTCAATATAAGTATATATTAAAATTACACCAAAAATAGTGTTCAAGCCAACATTTGGACATTTTTTGTCAAATATGCGGCATTGAGGCCACATTTGTAGCTGGACACATGCGAGTGTCCAACTAACATAGAGATGATTCTTAGACCTTATGTACTAATTCACAACACACTTTATCTGCGAGTATCACAATCACCCTCAAGACGTCGACAGTCAAGTCGATGCATTATTCGACCCTCGACAATTTGATCGACATTAACTCGACTTAAAATTCCTCTGGTCAACACTGTCGACAGTTAAGTCGATGCATTATTCGACCCTCGACAATCACATCGACACTATCTCGACTTAAAATTCCTCTGGTCGACACTGTCGACAGTGAAGTCGATGCATTATTCGACCATCGACAATTATGTCGACAATAACTCGACAAGTGGTTGTATTATTCAAAACTTTAAAAAATAAGAAAATTTTGTGATTCTTTCAAAAATTATTTATTCCTGAGCTTAAAATGTTCCTATTAATTGTTTTTAGTTCTTTTTAGATATAAAATTTGTAAATTTAATTGGCAGAAATTGTCGACATAAATGTCGATGCGTTTATCGAGTATCGATTTTTACATCGACTTGTCTACGTAGAAAAACAACGTTTTCTAAATTATAGGAAAATACTGAGAAAAATTCAAAAATTTTGATTGAACAGTTATGTTTAACATAGAACATTACTTTAAATCTCAAATATCATTTTTAATTCATCGTTAACCGAGAAAAAAATGTGTCTGAATTTTGTCGACATAAATGTCGATGTCGACAATTGCTACACGGGAAGTTTTAAAAAACCGTTTAAAAATTTTTAATTTTCTAAATGTTGTTAGGATTTTTTTTTTTTTTTTTTTTTAAATTTTGAAGCCTAACAGGTAATTTTTTTTAAAAATTGGTCCTAATAATCAATTCTTTTATTTGATTTGTTCTAAAAATCAATTTCGTCAACTTTTTCTGAGGGCGAGTTTTTGAAAATTTGTTCGGAAACAACTTTGTCAGGTTTGATTTTTCCTAAAACAATTTTTTTAATTTTTTTTTCAAATCTTGTAGAAAGTGAATTTTTAAAATTTTTTGAGAAGTAATTTTTTCATGTTTACATTTTTTAAAAAGGAATTGTTTGATTATTTTTTTTTGAAATATCGTTTAAAAATGTTTTTAATCTAATTGTTTATAATGTTGCTAGGATTACAAATCCTGTTTGAAATCCATTTCAATTTTTTTTATGTTTAGATATCATTTTTTAAAAATGAATTACGTTTTCCTGGTTGGGATATTTTTTTTATTTTGAGTAGTTTTTTTTTTTTTTTTTTTTTTTACAATAAGACATATAATTTTTATCATTTTTATTTTTTCTTGTTGAAAATCAGATTTTTTCAACATTTAAGAGCAAATTTTTGTAAGGTACAAATTTTTAGGTATGAAAATTTTTTAAATCAGTTTTTCAAGTTAATTTCAAAAATTGTTGAAATTTTTTATACTTTCACTTAAACGATTTTTAAAACTTTTGAATGGAAGCCGTGTTTCATTTTTTTAAAAAAACTTTGTCCAAAAACAATTTTTAAAAGTTAGGTTTTCTTTGCTATCGACTTTTTAAATTTGAAAATCGTGGTCCAACGCAATGCTTTTGAAACTTTTTCTAGACGTAATTTTTAAAAATAATTTATTGTATTGGCGCTTAACCATCATAAAAAAATCTCCAGAAATGATTTCTTTTGTGTTCCGTTTTCAACAAAATTTTTCAAATTATTAGATTTAAAAAAAAACTTATGAAAGTATTGAAATTTTCCCCACACGTGTACACAATTACACATATTACACAAAAAAGAAAAAACCACTCCTGACGGTTTAAAAAAAAATAATAAGAAAAAAAATTGCATTCTATATGGGTATCGAGTTCAGTTCAGCCGCATAAATCAGTCGCCATATAACCTGAATTCGTCGCAATAAATATCAAGCTTTTATCGTTATTTTCAGTTAGAATGGGAAACCTTGTTAGCAAAAGTTATTTCCGTATCATACAATACTTTTTCAATGCTATGTGTATACCATTAAGTTGACAATATTATACTTGTTCGTTCAGTGGAACAATTTAGATTGCGAATGAGAATTTTTTTTCACTTATTATAACACCCACACTGAAAAAAATGAATTTTCAAAAACCGTAATGAGTCTGGGTAAAACACAGTAAAATTAGGATACGTCGCCAATTTTACTGTGTTTTACCCAGAATCATTACAATCCATTTTTTTCAGTGCAAGCACCTATGGTGCAGTCAAAAGCTTGTATATATTCGCTATCTTGGTCCTTGAACGTTCAATATTTCATATACTATCGTGATGTTACTCGCAACATTTCAAAGGGTGACATTGAAGTACCTAACTAGTAACTAGAACTACCTACATTATAATAAATACGTATGTAGAACCATTTTACGTGGTCATTTGTAATTATTTCTATGTACATACATTATATATACATATATATATATACGAGTTCCTGAGAAAAGAAAAAAAAACTGACAAATGGGGTTTATTAACTACCTTAACACCCTCTGGGAAGATGAAAAATCTGTTATGAGTGAGGGTGTATAATAATTCGCCATTATCAGGTCCGTCGAGAGCCAAAATGGGCCTGGAGCAAAAATTATTTTGAGTCATCTTTCAAGGGTATTTTTGACCAAAAACTATGTGATTTTTCCAACTTTGATTGAAAAAATTCAATTTGGGCCCCTTAGCAAAACTCCGGACCCGGGGCAAATTGCCCCCTCTGCCCCCTTATCTACGGGCCTGGCCATTATAATAATTTAAAAACGGTTTCTTGGGTATTTTATAGTTCATCTGTGTTTATCTCCCTTTACCTGTACTTAAATAGATTAAATCCAGGCTCCATTTTCCTTTCAATTCAAAACTGGTTCATTAGTCAACCCTTAAGTCTCTAACGGACCACTCTAATAGCTCAGCAATATTTTGCAAATAATTATGTACCTATATATTCCTCGCCAATCTAAACCTCCTGAAAATTCAACCACACTTTGAGAAAACCTGGATTTGAAAAAAGTTCGATATTTGAAAACCTATCTAAATAATCGTAAGTACCTATTATTGCAAAAAACTATTTAAATACCAGATAATACAGAAATTCAAACGAATAAGACAATCGCTATCGCTGCATGTACAAAACCCATTCACGCCATTACAGATAAAGCTTCTAACGTGAATTTTTTTCAAAATAGGTATTAAAAGTATTTACGACTGAAAAAAATTTTCCTCATACGCTCAGTGATGTATCTCCATATGCACGTGATCCCTTTCCTTAAACCGTTGATAAATTTTGATGTTTTAATTCTCGCGAAATGTGAAAAGCAAAAATAAAAAAGTACTTCATTGTTGCATAAATGTAATCAGCGTGCTGCTAAAATACTTACATTGTGTGAGTAATATGACGTCGAAGTACATGTACACCGTAAAGCGTTAAATATTGCATTTTAATGGGTATACTTTTCTGACGTGAAGTTGCCGTTCATTTTTATCGTAAGTTTTCCTTCTTTTTTTTTGTTATGCGTTGCTCGAGAGGTCACGCTGATGTGATTAACGACCATTTTTAACTAACGACTGGTTCTCGACGGTCTCCAAGTGTCTTTAGTGGCTGCCCTTATATGCGTTTAGAAATACATTGTAGTGATTGAAGGAATAATTTAGGAGGGGGAAGAGAGGGTAAAAGTAAATTTTTTTTGAGAAGATGGAGAAGGAGGAAAAATCAGAAAAAATCACTCGCATTTAAAAAAAAAATTAATTTTGTGAAATTTGAAGCGAGGATTTGGGAAATTTCTCAAAAATTTTAAGAAGTTCTATAAAATTTTGGTCAGTTATGGCTTTTTAAAAATTAAAAAAAAGAAAAGAAGAAACGATTCAAATTTTGTTGATAGGTAAATGAATTGATAATTCAAGCAACACAAATCAAGAATTTTTTTCATTTTCATAGCATGGCACACTGAAAAAAATGGATTTTCAAAAACCGTAATGATTCTGGGTAAAACACAGTAAATTTAGGATACGTCGCCAATTTTAGAATCATTCCGGTGAAAAACAGAAAAGATGCAGTTGAACTCCGTAATCCTTCCGGAGTTCAACAGAATCTTTTTTGTATTTAATTTTTAAATTAATTAAAAATTAATTATTTAATTAATAATTTTTTTTTTAAAGAAATATTTAATAATAATCATTTAATAAATAAAACTTTTCACCGGAATGATTCTAAAATTGGCGACGTATCCTAAATTTACTGTGTTTTACCCAGAATCATTACGGTTTTTGAAAATCCATTTTTTTCAGTGCAAGAGAATCATGGAAACACGTCTTCTCTGATTGAGTTGAAATTTGGTTCACCGAAAAGATATGTCAGAACGACCTCAGAACCAAATTTTGAGCTGCTGAAGTAAAGTTTTCAATTTTTGCGAATTTTTTGAAAATGACAAAAATATGCCCATTGGTAGATCAAATTTTTATAAAAATTGTAAATTTTGAGAAAAAATTTTGGTAATCGGTTTACATACCAAAGTTGACATCTCGACTATATTACGACCATTTTCGAAGCGCGATCTGATGTTTTCAACAAAAGTTCTGAAATGATTCCAGTGCACTGGAGAAAAGTCAAATTTTTCGTTAGGCTTCAGATCGCTTTGAAAACGGTTGCAATCTACTCGGGAGGGGGAGGGACGGTCGACTTCGGAACATGAACACTGAAAAAAATGGATTGTAATGATTCTGGGTAAAACACAGTAAAATTGGAGACATATCATAATTTTACTGTGTTTTACCCAGAATCATTACGGTTTTTGAAAATTCATTTGTTTTCAGTGAACCTATTTTAAGAATTTTATTCCAAAATTCACTGTTTTTGTAAAAAAAAAAATTAGCGTTTCTTGAAAAAAATGCAAAAATTGAAAATTGAAAAAAATTGAAAATTGAGATTTTTTTAAATTCTGTTTTTAAGAGAAAATAATTCTTTATTTTTGTTCTCTCTAGTTCTGTTTACACTTCCTCCCCCTCTCCAGCCCCAAATAAAAAACCAGAACTTTAAACTGTTTGATTTTTCAAAATCTAAATATTGTTCCTTATTAGCTACCTATGAGAAAATAATTCCACAATATTTACGTTTCTTATTTTTCTACAACCGAATTTTTAGTTTCTCTTTCACTGATTTCAAAAAATAAAAAATTTCCAACCCTTGAAATCTTCCTATCACCAAGAAACTTTTTTATTTTTTATGTGAAACTAATTCCTAATTTTTTATTTATATAAATTTTCGATTTACTCAAAAATTCAGTTATTTCTTTTTATGAGAAAATAATTTCGCATTTTTTATTTTCCCCCTATACTGAATTTTGAACCGTAGGTACCTTCAACTCTCTCCTCCATATTAAAAAAAAAAACAGAAAAAAGAAGAATAATTTTCATCCCTTTAAAAATTTTTTCCACTCATCAAAGTTACTATTTTTCAAGAAAATATGTTTATCAATTTTTTATTTTTGGTTTAACTGAATTTCAAGTGGTACGACTCCCCTCCCCCTCGAATAAAAAACTGTAAATTTTCAATTTTTTTTTACCCATTAACAAAATTGCATCTTTTTTTCTAACTAAAAGTTATAAATGATTTTTTCCTCAAAATGAATCAAAATAAAATACAGCATAAAAATCATAAGATTTCTTACCATACTTATTAAAAAAAAACTAAAAGATTTTTTTTTTTCAAAAAAATTGTGAACAAAATGTTTTTTGTGTGAAAAAAAGAATTATTTGTATTTTTATTGGTGCCTAAGATTTTTCCTCATCAATTGAAATTGAAAAATTTTGAATTTTTTTCATCAAAATTATATTTGCTATTTCTCATGATAAAATAATAATTTATTCTCAATTTCGGTGGCTGCGAGCACCCCCTCCCCCACCAATAAAAAACAAAAAACTGAAAAATCCTCAAATTTTTCAATTTTTCTCTTTTTACTGACTTAGTAAAGTATAGCTCTTTTAGGGAAATTTGAAATTGAAAAAAAAAAATAAATAAATAAAAAGAAGAAGAGACGAAATTACATTTAGGAATAAATTGAAAGTTGAAAAATAAAATTTAAAAAATTAGAAAAATTGATTACCTATAAAAAAAAGTAGAACAAAAAATGATACTCTAAAAATAAATGTCAAAAAATTAAAAAAATTGGTACAACCGATCCAAAAATCCAGACGACTGTATATTTTTTTTTCATTCATTTTCACAAGCCAACATTCATGTATACAAAAATCTTCCAATCATACGAGAATTTTTCGACTCCTCAATGTGAATATTTCGGCACCTACGTCAATGAAGGGAAAAATTCCCTGATACATTTGTCACGTTTGATTACCCACTAAAAATGCAACTTGACTCGCGACAATGTATTCAACTCTGACACGAATTCGTATCCGAATGAAATTTTTCATCTTAACTCATCCATAGGTCTGTCCACTCGTACGAGGAATGCGGATGCACACGAATGATTTGTACGCCAGAATTGCTCATTTAGAAGCGAATTTAAACTCTGGTACTTTACATTAATCAAAATTATACTCGTGCATACCTTTTTTTTGGACCATATAACGTAAAAAAAAATTATAATTCATGCTCATCGTGCTTTTCGTTCTCATTTCATATAACGTTTCTTTTCCATCGAAACCCGTAAAATTGCAGCATATTTTCCTGTAATTCCAATCGAAGCTTAATAGCGGCGACGAAACGACTCGCATACAGAATTGTATTTTAAATGAGTTTTCTTCTTCTGTTTCACTGGAACAACATCTACGTATATCTGGTAATCGAGATTTTCGAAAATTGTTCGAGTCGTCTCGCGATTCTATTCAGATAAACTGGATATCAATACCATAGTAAAGTTTTTCGAAAAAATATATCTACACCACTGAAGAAACACCATAATACATTATTCGTATACGTAGATATACTTATTCCTCATACCTCGACCACCAAAACTCTCTATTGACAATCGTTGGTGAACGTTTTTATTTTTAATATCTTCGAGAAGAGATATTTCTTCTCTAATATATCTTGGAAACAACCGTAATACATTAACGAATAGATACATATACATACAGGGTGCGTAGAAAATTCTCATTGGTAGGCCTTTTAATAGTTAACCGCCTACTCCACATTAAAAAACACAAAATACTTCTAATAAACGAGCCTCATTTTTATGCCGAGCTATAAAATTCGACGTTTTACGATTCTCCGTTGTTTTAATAATCGTAAAAGAAAAAAAAAGTTTCAAATGAATACCGAATTGTTATACGAGATATTGTTTCAGATCATAGACTATAAATCCGTGTTTACTGTATTTTCTTTGTATGTTTTGCGTTGTGTTTCGTTCTGTTATTGTTGGTTCGCAGTGCGATGCTTATAATGCGAAAAATATTCGCCATAGGGGGACACGAGCCATGTCATCGCCAACAAAACAAGCTGAGTTTTTCATCAAAATGGCGAATAGATGTTCTGTTTTATGTTGCATTAGGTCATGTGGTCAAATGAAACTAAGTAAGTGGTTTTTATGATCGGATTTGGGCGTTTTGAACCCATTAGCTCGTTCTTATGGTTTATTTTCGGTGCTGTGGGAGGGGGAAATGTAACTGTTCTATTTTTTTGAAAATGGGAAGGTGGGAACATTATTCGTTCAATTTAAAAAATGATGTAATATTATAAGTAGGTATTTTACATTTTTTAAATTTTTTTTTTTACGTTTTAACATCATTTTAAGTACATTTCCCAATTTTTCCATTTTTTTTCAAATTTTGTTTTCAATTTTCTGATCTTTTTCAAGATTTTTGGTTTCTCATAATTTTCACTCTTCGATTTCTTTTTCAGTATTTTCCAATTTTTCAAATTCTTAGGTACCAAAAGTCTTTTCAATTTTTTTAATTTTTTGGAAATTTTCTTCAAAAAAAAAATTAAAAATAAAAAGTCATAGACTCCTTAATCATTTCGGTTCCTGGACAATTCCCCGAATTCGCTTTCCCGAATAAGAGATTTCCCGAAAGGCCATTTTCCCGAATGGTGTTTTCCTGAAGCATATTTCTCCAGAATCCCATTTTCCCGAAACACCATTATTTCGGATTTTTTTTTTTTTTTTAAATTATTGAAAATAAGTAATCTACAAAATAAATTACAAAGTAATATGTTATATGATAGTGTTCTAAAGTATACTGTAGTTCATTTTCTCCTGTTTAATATTCTTCTCCAGTGATGGAATCCAATAAAAATATTGGTTTTGGTTTTCAAAAATGTTTTTTTTTTTTGTATTTTTTTCACACGAAAATTCATTACTCAGATACTGAAATGAGTGAATTTTTATATTTTTTTCGGTATTTACAGTTTTTTCATTATTATTTTTTCAAGATGTGTGATGTTTGAGAATTATTTCATAGTTCAGGTGTTCAGCTTCAGTCAGATGGTCAAGGAAGGAGGGAATTTTATTATTTATGAAAGAGTTTAAACAATGTTTTCCCCTCATCAACCAAATACCATACCATAGAAATAATCATTCGGAAAAACTGCTCTTCGGGAAAAAAGTCATTCGGGAAAGTGGATTCGGGGAATGGGCTTTCGTGAAAAATGGATTCGGGAAAACGGCTTTTCGGGAAAAAAATTATTCGGGAAATTTGCCCTTTGGGAAACCGAATTCGGGAAAATGTACCAGAATCCTTATTTCTTATTTTATCATATTTTTGATTCCGAAATCGCTCAGTGTTATCATTACCGACTACTAACACACCGAGGCATTACCTCCAGTTTTCAATTAATTTTTTTCATTTTCATCTACCTAAAGTAAAAGATACCTATTAAATTAAAAAAAAAAAAAAACAGAAAATTGTCACAATCTGAAAACAGAAAAATATCAAGACGTAGTTTGAATCTATAAAATATAATGTAAATTAATTTTCAAAATTTTCAATACTCACACTGAAAAAAAATGAATTTTCAAAAACCGTAATGAGTCTGGGTAAAACACAGTAAAATTAGGATACGTCGCCAATTTCAGAATCATTCCGGTGAAAAACAGAAAAGATTCAGTTCTATTCCAGAATGATTACGGAGTCTCCGTAATCATTCTGGAATAGAACTGAATCTTTCCTGTTTTTTCACCGAAATTATTCTAAAATTGGCGACGTATCCTAATTTTACTGTGTTTTACCCAGAATCATTACAATCCATTTTTTTCAGTGAGGTACTTATTCCTATACTTACTTAACCAAATGAAAAAAATTTAGGAAGAGAATACTTTTTAAAAAATCAATTCAAAATTGAAAATATAGATTAAAGAAAAATAAAAACGTGGCAATTGCCTAAAAAATTAGATTTTTTTTGTTGAAAAAAAATCAGAAAAATAGAGCTCAAAATTTTAGCACAACAATGTAAAAGTAAAAAAAAAAAAAAAAAAAAAAAAACCTGTAAAAAAATTCAAAGGTGGGAATATTTTTTGAAATCAGAACCCACGAAAACATAGAAATTTAAATTTGAAAAATTTTAAAACTAGAATAGGTTTTGAATTTTATATGGAATTTTTAAATTTTCAGATAACATTGCTTTCATACCTAAATGAACATTTTCAAAATCACAAGAATACTTCTTGAAAAAAAAAATGATAAAACATTTTTAAAAAAATATGACAGGTTTGAAAACAACTTTTTTTTAATTGCTGCATTTTTCAAATTTTTGGTTATCATTATTACTTAAATATATTTTTTTAAACATTTTTATTTCGTTGTTTGAAAACCAATTTTCGATCAATTTGGCATTGTCGCTGTTTAAGAAAATTATTTTCATCGTTTTAAAACCATTTCTTCGAAAACTTTACTCGTAGATTATTCTCCATTCATTTAAAATGCATTTCAGAAAATTTTGCAATTTAAAAAAAAAAATTGATGTTTACATAGATTCAGTTGTTAGTCACTGTTGTCATTACTACTCAACAGTAAAATCCGCCAAGCTGTAAAAAACACTCATTAGCAAAGTATACTTACTTACCTACTTTGTAGTAGTTAGCTGCCAACTCCTCTGAGCATGAAGATCCACTTGACAGCAAAATCCGATCAGTAGAAAAATTCATTTGAAAAAATTTACTAACAAGAAAACCTTGGCAACTCGTCAACTCTTATTGAGCTGAAATTTGGCTGACTGAAAGAGCATGCCACCCAAATCTCAGAACCAAATTTTGAGCTGACAGAGTTGATTTTTCAATTTTTAGCGAATTTTTGAAAATTACGAAAATATCAATTGATAAATCAATAATTTTACACAAAAATTTGTAAATTTTGGCTATGAGATGAAATTCTGAAAATTGATTTATATTTTAATCTCAACCTCCCAAATTGATTGCAACTAATTTTCGAAGTGATTTGGAGCCTGCAGAAAATGTTGATTTTTTTCCAGCACACTCGAATTACTCCAGACAACGTTGTAATCAACTTCCTCAGCTAAAAATGTAATCCTAGGGTTGGTGTAATATTATCACTGTGATTAGCACAGTTGAACCCTAAATCTGACGTGAAGAGTTCACACGTGTATTTTTTACCACCTACTTGGTTGAAAATCTTGTAAAGTCAACTTTTGCTGCAGGCTTCCAATCAATTCGAAAATGGTTGAAATAGACTCAAGGGGTCACTTTTAGGATATAAACCAATTTTCAGAATTGTATCTCAAAATTTACAATTTTTGTAAAAAATTAATTTTCCAATGGGCTTTATTCGCCATTTTTAAAAATTCACCAAAAATCGGAAAATCAACTTTGACGCTCAAAATATTTTTATGAGATCTGGGTGACAATCTGTTTCAGTGAACAAAATTTCAGCTCAATCGGAGTCGAAGATTTTCCAAGGTTCCCTAGTTAGCAGAAAGATTCACAGAAACACCTTCGTAGCAGCAAAATTCACACTGTAAACCCTATTTGAGGGAATCTCTTTTGAAAAGGTAAAGAAAACTAGGAGGAAAAAAACCATACCTTCTCAGTACCTGAAATAAGATCACAAAAAAGATCTCGAAAAACTCACATGTCTGAAAATATGTATCACTCAGACCGGCATATATAGGCCTACGCCCTACACCACCCATCACACCCAAGCCACTTAGTTATGGTTCAGCTGTGAATGAAAATTATGCGCAATGTTGGTACACAACTTCCATAGGTACATACATTGTTGCAAACACCAGACAAACAACACGACAAACACGCCGCAGGAAGTTATAATTAATTGAAAATTACATTAAGGAAAACAAACAGCCTTATACGAGTAAAGAAGGCGACAAGAAATGGAAAATTGCTCACGCAGTTTAAAATCACTATACGAATGCCTACAGTGGGTTAGGTAATACTGGCGGTGTGCATATTGCAGCTTACGCAGGTAAGGAGAAGAAAGAAAGGCGGTGTTTACATGTAAAGAATATACATAAACTGGTAGCTCGATCGCTAGTTAATTGTTAATCGTTATATAGCCGATAATTGCTACCTTTATCGATGATCATTACACATCAATAGCGAATCGATACACACCGATGCGAAAAATGTGGGTACCGAGAATGCACCTTACCTTACAAGAAGAATAAATTCGGTAGCATGAATTGACGGTTGATATTTGTAATTACTCGTACTAGTAATAAAACAAGTTCGCTTCCTTTGCATGAAATGTTTGCACCAGTCGATCGATGGTGATAAAAATATACCTCATAAGAACATACGCGTTGAAGGAATAATTGGGTGATGATTTTGGAAAAAATATATCCCCAGTAATGCGAATAATTTACTGGATTCGATGATGGCTGCAGTCAGAGAGACTGCAGGTTTGCAATATTGTCCTGCCGCAAGAAATAATCAATTAATAAACGTCTGATTTAAAGTCAATAAAGACCCCTTCATTTACGTCTCTTACTACATCGTAAACTCGCTGATTCGTAATTGAGAGTCTTATCTCATGTCTGCAAACCGAACTTGAAATGAGACTTTTGCCAGATAAATTTGAGGTTTTAAGACCGCCAGGGCTTGTAAAAAAAATATTTCCCAGCGTTATATTTATTTATCGTCGTTCGATTTTATTTTGAAATTAGCGACGAAAGGAAGACATTAAGGTTGGCAAAATACAATTTTTTTCAAATTGCCATCGGAGTCGTAAAAAAATGTAAAATTTTCGCAGCAGGCGACCGCGCGTGATAGCTATGGCATTTTTGCTTAAAATTCCCATAAAGAAGATAAATTGAAGGTGACACATTGAAACAAGGAAAATACATTCATGACACTTGACATTTTTTTTCTTTTACAAACAACAAAACTTGCAAAATAGATTTCATTGTAAATGACGTACGAGAGAATTTTTTCGAGAAAAGAGGGAAAGAAAATGTAATTAACGAGGGGATTCGCTTTGATATTTTGAATTTCGTTGATTTTCTCAACACGATCAACTATTTTGAGCAAAATTGATGCAATCCATTTTTTTTGCAAAATTTAAATCCACAAAAAAAATCTTGAGATAAGTAACTTCTGTAAAATTTTCCGAAGTTCAGTAAAGTTCTGTTAATTCTTCTGAATATCTGTGATCGTCGGCTATGAAAGTCTATAAATCCCTATAAATCCTCAGAAGGATCTGTAAATTTCATTAAAGTTTTCTGCAATTCTCAAGAATCTCTAAAAATTTCTGATATCCTTTCAATGCCTGTAAACTTTTATGAAGGGTTCTAAATTCTTGTAAATTTTGCTTTTTGTACAATAAGTATTTTAAATTCTGTGAATTCCTGTAAATTCTTCTGAATGCCTGTCAACTGCTTTGAAGACTTGTAAATTCCTATAATTCCCCGGAAATTTCGCAAATTTTGACGAAATTTTCTAAATTCTCAAGAATTTTTTCAAATGTCTGTAAAATCCTCTGTAGGTCTGTAAATTTCTGTAAATTCCTATAAATTCTTCAGAAAGTCAGTAAATTTTTGCATTCCTGTAAAGCACTCTGAATTCCTGATGGTCTGAAGATTTTGATGAAATTTCTCAAATTTTCAGAAAATTGTACCAAATATTTTGAAATCCTGTAAATCTCTGTAAAAATTTTTGAATAGCTGTATATTCTTGTGAATTTTTCTGACGCCCAATAAATTTTGCCTTTGGTAAAATCTTTATACTTTCTGTGAAGCAATCTGCATTCCCGTAAATTTTTCTGAAGTTATGTGTGCTGATTTGAAGGTCTGTATATTTTTTGGGAGGGTCTGGAAATTTTGATGAAATTTTCCAAAATTAAACTTTTTTGAAGATCGGTAAATTTCTGCGAATTCTTCTGAAGTTCAGTAAATTTAGGTTTTGGTAACATCTCAACAGGTTCTGTGAGTAAAGCCCTCTGAATTCTTGTAAATTCTTCTGAATGTGTGTTAACTGATTCGAAAGTCCGTACATTTTTGCAATTTTTGGGAAGATCATGTAAATTTTGGCGTTGAAAGTCTCAGAAATTCCTCTCAATATTTCTGATTTCTGCAAACTTTTCTGAAGGTCTATATGGTATCTAAATTCCTGTAAATTTTTCTGACGGTCAGTAAATCTTGCCTATGGTAAATTTTTTTGAATTTCCTCAAAGAACTCTGAATCCCTGTAAATTTCTGCTTAGGTCCTTCAATGGTCTGTATATTTTGACAATGTTTTCTGAATCCTCACTTCTCAGGAGTAACTTCTTTAGTAACTTCGAATACTTGTGGAATCTTATGCTTGTCTGACTGTCTGTAAAATTTTCTGAAGACTTATGAATTCCTATAAGTTTTTCTGAAAATGATTAAATTTTGGAAAAAAAATTCTGAATTCTTGTACCTACATGACTTTTTAATGAAGGGCTTTATACTACTATTTTTCTAAAATTCTCAAAGTTTCTGTGAAATCTTTTGAATTTTTGGAAACAGCTGTGAAATCCTTTGGATGTCTGTGAACTAACTATTCTGAAAGTCTGTGAATTTCTGTGAATTCCTCTGAAGGTCAGTAAATTTTAGTGAAATCTTATGAATTCTTGTGAATATGTCTATAAATTCCATTAAATTCTTGAGAACACCTGTGAATTGAAATTCCAATGAAATAGTCTGAATTCATGAAACGAATAAAATAATTTTAGAAAGTTGAAAAATATTTCAATTGAAAAAAAAATCGTTTTATAAATAGCTAAGGCAAAATGTTTTACTTCGAGCCATTTTCTTATAAAAGTTGAATTAATCTTTTTTTTTTTTTTTTTTTTTTTGTTGAAAAATTCAGCTCAAATCGATGAAAAAAAAATTGTTGGGAGCCTTGGATTTTCTGTGAATTCTTTCTGATTACCTTTGAATTTTTCTGCATAGAGATCTGCGAATTTTTTGGAATTTTTTTTTGTATTATTTTTATAAAATGCATTTTTGAAAGATAATTTGAGAAATTAAAAAAAATTCTCAGCAGAATTAGATGTAAAACTTTTCATGGTGATGAGTCTGCTTGTAAATTCCTATGATGGTCAGTAAAATTAGATAAAATCCTCTGAGCGCCGCCTGTGAATTGAAATTCATGAAAAATCGTCTGAATTCTTAAATAAAATAAATTTGCTTCAAACATTTGAAAATCTATTTCAAATAATTTTTTATTTAAGATAATCTTTCAATTCAGTTCAAAGAAAAGAGGAACCTAGATACCTTCTAAATATTTAAAAAAAATATAAAAATGTTAGGAACTCCTGATCATTGATTTTTTAAAAACTGGTCACTGATTTAAGAAATACAAAAAATTAACAAAAAAAAAAAAAAAAAAAAAAAAAAACTTTCTGGAGATCTGTATCTTAAATTTCCCTGAATTTTTCTAATGATTCCCTCTGCATTTCTATGGAGATCATTAAATTTCTATGAAATCTTCTGAATTCTTAAGAAAGACTCCAAATGCCCGTGAATTGCTCTGAACTCAGAAAGCTTGTAAATTCTGGAAAACTCTTCTAATGATTAGTACTTACAAGGGAACCTCCCCAACTCGCCGCCTCTGATTTCGCTGAAATTTGGCTCACTGAAAGAGCATGCCACCCACACTTCACAACCAAATTTTGAGCTGCCGAAGTTGATTTTTCGATTTTTGACGAATTTTTGAAAATGGCTAAAATCACCCCAAAAAAACAATTTTTGGAATAAGAATCGCAAAGAGATAGAATCCTGAAAATCGGTTTGTATACTAAATTTGACCTCCCGAGTCGATTGGGACCATTTCCGAAGCGATCTGGAGCCTCCAGAAAAAGTTGACTTTTCTCCAGCACACTGGAACTGCTCCAGACGGCGCTGTAATTAACTTCGGCAGCTGGAAATTTAATCCTAGCGTTAGTATGATGTCATCTATCGATTGGCATATTTGAATCGAAAATTCGAGGTGACGAGTTCGGGCATGTATTTTCATGACAACTTGAAAATTTGACATTTTTTAAAAATTTCCAAAAAATCAGATTCTCCAGATAATCGTTTGAAACTTCGTTTACCCCCTAAAGTTGACCCCCCGAGTCGATTGGGACCATTTCCGAAGCGATCTGAAATCGGAGGCGGCGAGTTGGGGAGGTTCCCTTGTTAGTAGTAAATTTCTGTGTAATTTTCTGAATTCCCATACTTATAGACTGCTCTAATAACCTGTGTGAATTGAAATTCATGTGAAATCGTCTAAATTCGCAAATTTTTTGAAATTAAAAATACAGGTAGTGGTAGGTATATATATTTTTTAATTAATTTTTTTAAAATTATGCATGGAAGCAAAATGTTTCATTTCGAATATTTTGTAAAAAGTTTAATAAAGCAATTTTTTGACTTATTGCAGTATTGGTTTATATCAACAGTATTTTCAGGAATTTTTGATTATTGAATTCGATAATTTTCAGAAAATTTGTAAAATTGATGGAAAAAAATTTGAGTTCCTTTATTAGAAAAATATTGTAATTTTAATCGTTCTTTTAGTATTCGTTTAAGTACATTTCAGCCATTACGCAGAATACGAGTCAACTCGACTTAAAACGAAACGAAACGAAACATATCCACATCATCCACATGTAATGAACTCCTACCCCTCTTCACCATTAGGAAAATTCAGTCGACCGCAATAAGAGCCATTTTCTTCTCTACTCTAGACGTAAAATTAAACCAAGTATGGAGACTCTTCAGCGATTATGGGTATAAGTAAGAATAATAATAGCACATGGAAATAACAATTTAAGATTCTCCCAAGCGAAAACCAACTCTATTCGCAAGCATTAAGTTAGCAAACTAAACTACACCGAGTAAGCATTATAGAGCGAACGAGACCAAAGTGTAAAATTTACAATCGGAAAATTTTCTCCATCGCGAGGGTAATTTTGGATCCAAAGTAGTACCTAGAAATTTCAACCGCGGGCAATTTTTTATCACATTAAAATACAGGCAGCTCGGCGATTAAACTAATACTATGGCGATTAAAAGAGGAAAAATTTTAATTAATTTTAAAATGGCATCCGGGCGTGGAAGAAAATTCAAACGGGCGTAAGTACGAATTAAAAGGGGCTAGGATTGGTGTACGGTGCAGCTTCGCGAAAAGCTCTCGGTATTATAAGGTACCTATATAAGGGAAAAATCGATTTCGCCGGCGCGCAATTTCGTTTGGACTTGGGTTGAAAATTGCCGAAAGTATGGCTGAGTCGGGGCGTTCATAGCGCGATAATCGTTTAACTTAATTCATTAACGCGACCAAGGTGAATGGGTTAAAGGCAGGGAAATTTTATGCATCGAATTTACTGCGGTTGTCATCCGTTTAATGGAAGTTCGCCTGCTAAAGACAGATTCCAACGATGTATATTGCGATGCGAAAGTATTTGGCCGGGGCTGGAGCACGAGGCGGATGTGGATGTGGATGTCGCTGCAGCATCCCAAGCGTCGAAATGCGAACAACAGAGACCCCCGAGCTCAGGCGAAACGGCAACGTTTGAACGCTCTATGTACGCCCTGCTCCGCACCGTTTCGTTATTCGAATCGAGAATACTCTTTCGTGCAATAAAAGGGAAGTAAAAGTAGCATCGGGACGAGGTAAAATGAGCGAAAGAACAAGGGTTACTATCTCCGGAGCAGTTTAGAAGTTTGGCAGGTTTCCGGGATGCGCACTAAAAGAATATAACAAAAATCGATACCGCTTAAATTTCGGGCTACGGGTTCTCAAAGTACCTCGTATCGTATACGTAGCTGATACTTAGTCGGAGACATTTCAACGTTCCAGGGATAGGCTGCCAAATCAAAATTTATCTGCGAGGATTTTGTAATGACCGTGTGTTTGTATGTAATACATTGTGCTTCGGAAACGAATACAAAATGTTTAAGATCCTATCTGTTCAGATGGTCTGGCAAAAGTTCTGCTGAGGCAGGTAAGAAGTTTGAAGGTTCTGATTTTTATTTCAAATATGAAACCCCAAAGCACCATTTAAACAAAAATTAAGCATGGAACATTTTTCAAACGTAAAATGCCTACGTAACAAATATTTGAAAAATCATTAATGACGACACAATATTTCTACAGCAATTCATTTTTTTCCCAAATTCAATAAATTTTCAGTAAAGAAAATTTTTCAAAAGCGTCACATGCATCAGTTAAAATTTTGGTAATTTTTAAATTTTAATGAATTTTTACAAATGAATCAAAATTTAATACTTGAGCACACCTAATACAATTTACAAACACATTTTCATAATAAATTCAAATAATTTTGAAAATTTTGTATGTCCCGAGCAGCTAATCGACAAATTATCGAAATAAAAAATCGACAGAATATCGAATTCGATAAAGTGTCGCGTTAGTTCCGCCTAAATCGTGAAATTATCTTTCGATATATAGATAGATTATCGACGAATTATAGTTAGCAAAAATTTCGAGATTATAGTAAGATATTTTATCGATAATATATCTATAATATCGAAAGATAATTTCACGATTTAGGCGAAACTTTTGCGACACTTTATCGAATTCGATATTCTGTCGATTTTTTATCGATTTTTTATTCCGATTTTTCGTCTTTTACTAGCTTTTTTCTATAATTAAAAATCATTAATTAGCATAATTAATACATTAAACTATGCCTAAACACATTATTCATGTTACGGTAAGAGGATCATTTCAGAAAAAGTCAAAAAAAAAATATAAAACATCTGCCACCCTTGGGGCTTGAATCATCTACCTCCTGCATGGTATTCTTCTACCTTAACCACTATGCCATACCTTATCATTGAGGAATTAGCAATAAAACGCTTATAATAGATAGTTTAGTACTTCCAGACGAGTTGGACTTGGAAAAATTTTCACCAATTTTTACAATTTGGAAATAATTTCAAATATCGTCACAAAATCGTTGAAAAATCGTTCGACAAATTTCAGATTATTTGTCGATAATGTAGTTTCAAATATCGCCACAAAATCGTTGAAAAATCGAATTCGAGGAATTTCATATTACGTGTCGATAATATAGTTTCAAATATCGTCATAAAATCGCTGAAAAATCGAATTCGAGAAATTTCAGATTATTTGTCGATAATATAGTTTCAAATATCGTCAAAAAATTGGTAAAATATCGGAGTCGAGAAATTTCATATAATCTGTCGATAATACAGTTTTAAATATCTTTACAAAATCGTTAAAAAATCGAATTCGATAAATTTATTATTCTTTGTCGATAATGTAGTTTCAAATATCTGCACAAAATCGGTGGAAAATCGGAATCGATAAATTTAATATTCTTTGTTGATAGTATCGTTGACAAATATCGTCATAAAATCTTAATAATATCGAATTCGATAGTTTTTAGATTTTTTGCCTATGAAATTGTACCGATAAATCTTTATAATATCGTGAGAACATCTATAGATTTTCAAACGATTTTTTATCGATACGTTACATCTTCCGATATTATCGAACGAGTGTGCCGCTCGGGGTGTGCCGAAACATCTTTAATACCTAATAATTGTACAAAAAGTCAAAATTTGGTCGTTTTAAATTTTTTTATAAGTAGGTACCATTTTTTTCAAAATTGGATCAATTTGTGTAGTTTAAACTTTTTAAAATTTGGTAAAAAATCAAAATTGGAGAAATTTTAATTTTTGATATTTTTTAAAAATTGCATCAATTTTTACAATTGGGTAGATACCTAATACAATTTTGAAATTTTTTGAAAATTTATTAAAGTATCATTGAAATTTTACAATATTAAAATCTTAATCAATTTTAGAAAATGAATCAATTTTTAAGTTTTGATTTTTTTTGAAATTCATTTTTGAAATTTTTTCAAATTTTTTTTTGAATTTTTTTTCAAATTCATTTTTGAATTAAAAAAAAATCATTTTAAAAAGTGCCAAATACTACAATGAGATTCTCATTAGGTGAAAATTTATGATGGCCTTATACCTGATTCTGTGGCACTCTTCTAAAAAATTCATGACAACCTCATGTAGGTATAGATCAGATCTGTATCTTGGGTTTGTTCACCCCCAGCGAGACAGAGAAAAAATTACCCCTCCGGCCTCCAATAATTGACAAACTAAAAGAATAGGCAGGCGGAATCAATGAAAATTCCAAATTTTGTGATAATCTCATCACAAGGTTCATAATAACTTTACCTATCAAAAGTTGTGTTATAATTTTACCCAAAATTTATGTTACCTTCAACTTAGATTCTGGGATAAACGTATCTCGAAATTTGATGAGAACCTCATTCTTTAATTCATGATAACCCTATGTATTTATTTTTATTATTATTATTAAAATTATTTTAATGAATATTTAATTTGTTTTTAAAATAAATTTATTTAATTTAAATATTATATTAATTAAAAAGAAGAAAAATATTAAATTAATAAATAAAAATTTAAATTTTTAAATTAATTCATTTTATTTAAATAAATAAAATTACTTAAAAATTTTAATAAAAACTTACGATAACCATATCTCAAATTTATGATATTCTTATCTCTAATTCATGATAACCTCATCCAAAATTAATGCTTACTTCATTACAAATTATGGGATAACCTTATCTCAAAATAGGTGATGATGTTTTCCCAAATTTGATAATGATCCCAACCCAAAATTCATGATAAGCATATCTTGATTTCTGAGGTAATCTTATCCCAAATTTTGTGACGACCTTATCCTGAATTCTGGGATTAACCCATCCCAATTTTGGCGAAAACTTCATCCTAAAATTTATGATAACTTTATCCCAAATTTATGATAATATCATCTCAAATTTATGTTAAGCTTTTCCTTAATTTTGGAACAGCTTTATTTCAAATTTGGTGATAACCTCATCCCAAATTCGTGATAACCTATGCCAAATTTATCCTGACTTAATCCCAAGTTCTGGGATAATCTTATTTTAAATTTCATGATAAGCTCATCCCAAATTTGAGTTAACTTTATGATAAGCTTATTGACAGTTTTGTGATAATCTTATCCCAAATTTATCCTAACCTCATCCCAAGTTCTGGGGTAACTTTATTATCTCAAATATGGTGAAAACTGCATCCCAAAATTCATGATAACTTTATCTCAAGCTCTGGGGCAATCTTATTTCACCTTAAGTTGACTATACTTTGGTTCTTTGATAACCTTATCCCAAATTTATTATGACTTTATCCATGATGATAATCTTACCCTAAATTCATATCATCTGGAGGTACAATCCCACAGTTCTGTGATAACCATATCCCAAATTTATGCCAACCTTATCCTAAATTCTGGGATACCTTATCTCAAATTAATGATAATCTCATATCAAATGTGATGATAACCTCGTTCCAAAATTCTTGATGACCTTATCCCAAATCCATGATAACTTTATCCGAACATTGGTGATAATTTTATCCCAAAATTTACAATATTCCTATCCAAAATAAATTTACTGTTACCTCAGGTATCCCAAGTTTATGATAACAGCATGTAAATTTAAGATGTTCTTATATACTTAGTTCTTTGATAATTCAACCTCGAATTTATGTTAACAAAATTTATCCAAAATTTATGATGACCTCATCCAAAATTCTGTGATGATTATGTTAATCTTGAAAATTTTTCAATTTTGGTTCTTATTGATGTCCTCAACATTTTTGGATGTTTTAAAATTTCAATTATTTAAAAAAATTAACTAAATCTTAAAAAAATTTTAGAAGGTCAATTGCCACAGTGGCACAGTTTGATATAATTATTTTCAAAATTGAAAATTAAAAATTTGAAAAATTTTCAACTTTCTGATAACAATTTGAATTTGAGTAGGTAGGTATTTTTAAATTTATCAAAACTCCATAAGTTGGCCTTTTTAAAACTTGAGTAACTAAATTTTAAATTATATTTATTTTTAGCGTCTGATGAATTTTTAAAAATCTTTGAAAACTTGAAACATATTTTATTTTGAGAAAAAAGGTTTTCCAATGCTAGCAAAGAAAACACTTCGAAATCGCCAAAAACTTTTAAACACATTTGAATGTCTATCTTGAAATTGAACAACAAATTCTTTGCCAAAAGTTTACCATATCTTGATAAAATTTTTCAAAGAGCGCTAGTGAGACGTGAGAACTGCAAAAACTCCTTGTGAGCAAGCATGATATACAGGTGTTGAACTTTTAGATAATAATAAAAATAAAAAAATGGGAAAATTTGCTCATCTTTGAAAATTAAGGCACCACAGAGCTTTTTTTCTATAAAAAATACGTATGTCTTTTTTTTTTTTCAAAAACACCCATTTCCAAAGCTCTATACTTAGCGCCTTAATTTTCAAAGATAGACAAATTTTTCACAAAACTTTTTTCTCACTCTCGAGAAGGCACCCCTGTTTCATAGATTTTCTCGACAGAATTTTGAAATTTTCTTAAACCACTGCCTCTTGAAATTTGAGATAGACATATGTTCATCGATTTTTTTGTTAATCATTGTTTTGACATTCGCTTTCGGAACACCCTGCATGTATAATAGCGACAGATGGTGAGATTTTTACGTTCGTATGTGCGAAATATTCATTTACCCAGGTTGTTAATTCGTTTTATATTCGTGTACATAATTTTTGACGTCACTTAACGAGTCGATAATTTTCTCAAAATCGTCGACACGGTTTGATGATCGGGTCGGATGCTGCTCGGCAATACAATGTATATTTGACACATGCAGCTTGTGCCTGTGCTGCCTGTAGACACTGACACTGGCACTATATACGACAATCGGTGGCACCAGCCACAGCAGCATTTAGTTAATGATTAATCGAATGAGAATTTCGGCTCGACGACAGCACGCTGCGATAATTTGTTGGGAATTATGGTGGTATTGTATATCAATAGTAATTAAACGTCGACTTTACGTAACCCTGAATGATAAAATACAATGTATTCGTGGCGCGTTCCTACGTTGTGTGTGGGTACATTCATTTCAGCAGTTCGAAACCGTCCAAAGTGTTCACTTTTGTTCGGATAAATGAAGATTTTGCCTTTTTACTAGCCTTTTTTTTCTCTCCTCGTCGCGTGCACGTATATAAAGCAAAAGAATGGAACTATGTCGAATATACGTACGAAGAGAAAGAGGCGAGCGAAAGCCATTGTAACGAACGCGAGAGTATATATTTTTGCGAATTTATATACTCGCGAGTTGGAAAAGTACGCCGTTATGTACGTTGAGCTGGACGGTAAAAAAGGTCATTTTTATTTTAATAAAAAATTTCCAATAAAATATCGAATACGGTTATTACGCGGCGAACGTATAAACAGAATGTAAAATTACAGTTATTTCAGCAGTTGAGCGGAAAATTACAGCCAACGTTGTAGCCAAGTTGTTTCCCCTTTACGGAAAAGGCACTATTTTGAGCGGTAATTTAATTAGAAAATTTTTATTTATTTTTACGAAACTATATTCTACGTTTCCTTTTGCTCGAGATTTTATTTTCCAAATGAAATAATCGAACGAGGATATTATTTTCTGTGAAATTCTTATTTGAACGAACCAAATAGGTGGGGCTTTTTAAGCTTTTAATCGATAAGGGTTTTTTTCTTAGAATTAGCAGAAATGCGATGAAGATACTTATCGAAATGGGGAGTAGGAAAATACCACGCCTGGTTTATAATTATTTTTTAATTTATTTTATAGGCCTGTTCTGAGGAATTTTTTTGGAAAGATTTGCAAAATTAAATACGTATAAATTTATGAGTTTTATTATGTGAATTTAATTAACATTGCAATATTTTTTTCACATTTTGAAGTCGATTAATCGATTAATTTGGGTATCAATATGTCGACCAATTAATTCAGTTTCAATCAGTCGATTGATGTAAATTTGATGAATCAATCAATTTATAAATTTTAATGAGTCGATCTATATCAACTTTCTGATTTCGATAGTTCTCCATTATTATTTGAAGATTCCAAAGTCAGTGAATTTTTTAATTTCCAATCAATTACAAAAATTTCAAATTTATTGAAATATCAATATAAAAAAAAATTATTATTAAAATTAAAAAATTAAAATTCAGTACCTACTTACTATATACTCTACGTATATCTATTCGTAGATATATTGCACCTATTACAAGGCAATATTATGATATTATTGTGTAATATTTGATGTGCACAACTGGCTATATTATTCGAAAAGGCAGGTAATTGCCATTTGACGATTAAATTAAATACATATGATCGAAAAATCGACCTGTTAATTAGGAAAAATTGCATACTTTCGATGATAATAATGTGCAGCGAACAAGCTGTCCTGCGGAGCGCCGCGAGAAAACATCACAGTAAGCAAGTACAATATAATGTAAATTATTACAAACATAATATAATCGTATCTCGACGGGTGTCCTTTGGGTGTACGTTTAAGAAAAATTAGTCTTTTAGTCGATTTAATTTACGTCAGTACATGCAATAATGTAAGTAACTCGTATTTAGCTGTAAGGTACATTTTTATGTACTCAGTGTCAGTACAGCTACATATAAGCTTATAGGTACTCATACTCGACACTCGTTCCTTACCTACCTACACATACCTTAACAATATGCTACGAAGAGAGTTGCACATAGCATGCGGTTTTTACGACGCAAACGAGTATGCCCTTGATGATTTATCGAGCGCTACTGCAGTATTGCGGCTTAATTTTGTGCAGTAAAATTTCGTACTCGTGTATATTGACTGTATGTAGTACAATTGTCAAATTGACGGTTGAATAGATAGTTATTCGAGCCAAAGTGGAGGTAAATTGGTGAGACTTTGTATGAAGCTGAGAATGTAATTTAATTGGAAAAATTTACAAAAGTGGGCTTTTGTTATAAAAGTTATTTCAAAATTAATTTTCTTAAATTTTACTATTTCTTCATAATTTGCAATTTTCTTAAATTTTACGAATTACGATTTGCTCAAAATTTTCAATTTTTTAAAGATCAAAATTTTCTGAAACGTGAAATTTTTTCCAAAATTTTTAATTTTTTAAAATTTCATGAGATATTTCTTCAAAATTCACAATTTTTGTAAAATTCATATTTTTCAAAATTCACAAGTTACTCAATGTTTTGCAATTCTATAAAATATTTACAATTCTCTCAAAATTTAGAATTTTCGAAAATTTTGAAATTTTCTGAAATTTTATAAAAACTACCTAAGTACTTAAAATTTTCCATTTTTTTCAATTTCATAATTTCCATAAAATTTCCCGATTTTCTAGAAATTACAATTTCTCAGACCTGAAAATTTCCCCCAAATTTTACATTTCTCAAAATTTTTAAAATTCAGAACTCCTAAAAATTCCCATTTTTATCAAATTAGTTATAGGTAATTTTCTTAAACTTATTGGCAACTTTTCCAAAATTTTCTATTTTTGAAGCGTTTCTATTCCTCAAAAATTTCAATTTTTTCATAATTCACAATGTCTTTAAAATTTACAATTTCTTTGAATTCATATTTTTCCGCAATTCAGAATTTTTTCAAAAATCACAATTCACGCAAAAGTTTACAATTTTCTTAAAATTGAAAAATTTTTCCACAGTTTTCTGCTTTTCAAAATTCACATTTTCTTCAAAATTTTCAATTTTTTTAAATTTTTAATTTGTACTAAAGTGCTTCAAAAAATAACGTTCTTTTTTTGCTTTTTAAGTCCAAACCCAAACGAGGTATCAACTTGTCTTAGTGGTGAAAACTTTAGTATTTTATCAAAATTTCTAGTTTCCTCAAATTATAATTTTCTCAAACTTGACAATATTTCCAAAGTTTTCCATCTTTCAAAATTTCTAATTTTTTTAATTTAGTTATAGGTAAGTACAATTTTTTTTTAAATTCTCAAGTTTTTTGAGATCCTCAATCTTTTTAAAAATTACAATCTATTCAAAATTTTTTAATTTTCTAGAAATTACAGTTTTGTCAGACTTGAAAATTTTCTCTAAATTTTACATTGCTCAAATTTTTTAATTCGTTTAAAATTCAGTATTTACTCAAAGTTAAAAATTTTCTCAAAATTTTAAATTTTTAAGTGTTCACAATTTTCTTAAACTTATAACAATTTCTCCAAAGTTTTACATTCTTCAAAATTCATAATTTCTCAAAAATCAGATTTCTTTAAAATTCATGTATTATAAAAATCCACAATTTTTTCAAAAAACACATTTTACCCAAAGGATTACAATTTTCTCAAAATTTGTAATTTTCTAGAAGTTACAAACTTCTCTCTGACTTTAGAAATTATTAAAAATCTTTGGTACAATTTCCTCAAAATTTTATAATTTTTTTCATTTAAAGTTGAAAAAATTTCATAAATTTTCCATTTGCAAAACAATAGTTTTTTTTATGTAATTTAATTGCAATTTATTTCTTAAAATTTTTCAAAATAATTCAATTCGGGATTTTTTTAATTCGCCACTTTTTTAAAAAAAATTAAAATTTAGGTACTCAAAATTTTAAATTTCAAATTCAGAATTTACTCAAAATCCAATTTTTTTCAAATTTTCAAATTTCTTCAAAGTTTTTTAAAATTATAACCATAACCATTTTTTCAAAATTTTCCATAATTCACAATTTTCTAAAAATTCAGAATTTTTTTAAATCCATGTTTTTTTGAAATCCAAAGTTTTTTCAAAAATCACAATTTACTGAGAATTTGTAATTTTTTAGCAATTACGAATTTCTAAGGTTTTACAATTTTCTGAAAATTAGTCATTTTCTTGAATTTTACAAATTTATTCGAAATTAGAAATTTCCTAAATTTTACGATTTGCGAAAAATTTGCAATTTTTTATAGAGATTAAAATTTTTTCAGACTTTAAAATAATTCACTAATACCTAAGTATGTATTTCTTCAAAATTCGCAATTTTTTTTATTTCATATTTTTCAAAATTTACAATTCACTCAAAATTTTACGATTTTTGCAATTTAAAACTTTCTCAAATTTTGAAATTCTCTTAAATTTTATAATCTATTCAAAATTTTCCATTTCCTCCAATTTGTCATCAAGTATTTTCTTAAAATTTGCAAATTTCTTAGAAATTACGATTTTCTCAGACTTGAAAGTTTTCCTCAAAATTTCTTTTTGAAATTCAAAATTTTCTCAAAATTTACAATTTTTTCAAATTTTACAATTTTCTCAAAATATAACTTTCTCAAACTTCGAAATTTTTCCAAAATTTTTCATTTTCAAAATTTTAAATTTTTCAATCATTCGCAATTTTCTCAAACTTGACAATTTTTCCAAAGTTTCCCATTTTTTGAAATCTTTATTTTTTTAAATTTACAGTTTCCTCAAAATTCCGAATTTAAAGAAATACCTATAGGTATAGGTATATTTTTTCGAAATCCGCAATTGTCTAAATTATTCACAATTTAGATACTTACTCTGTTACTCAAAAGTCAAAATTCACAATTTTCTCATATTTTACAATTTTCTTAAATTTTCCTATCTTTATCAAAATTTACAATTAGGTAGATATTTCATCACTTTTTTTTTGTTGAAAATTTGATTAATATATCGTTTTTGCTGAAAACTGATTGTTTTCCAGCTTCGTAAAAAATGGCACAATAGAAAATTCTGCAGAGAAAAAAATTGAAAATATTTCCCAACGGCTAACTATTCAGTCTCCTGTTTGGCCAAACTAATACTCTTGTTGTCAGGTATATACCTAACGTAAGTCATGTCGCGCTAATTCCCAAATTTCATCAAGCAACTTCTTGGTAAAGAATGACGAAACGGATATTAGCAGCTTTTAAACATTTCAACAATAGAGCTCTTATATATAAATTGATTTAAAAAAAAATAAAGTTATAGATATCGGGTTTGATCTCGCCGACGAAATATTCGAGGTGATTGTCGAAGGGCAGACCACCATGCACCGCTTCTACTCTCCTCAAAGATAATCTACAACCAACCAAATGTCAACGAAGAATAAATTTATGGATTATAGATGGCTCGTTGGTTCAAAAAGATGATTCGTTTTCGTATTTCGGCGGCCTGGGCGCGACCTTCGCGCAGGTAAATCAGGTGTAAATATTTGCGCTCGGTAATGCTCGCTCGATTGCGCCAATTCGTTTCATTTTTAAAAATCATCCCATATGGTTGGAGAATATACTCGAAAAACCCGATGTAAATATTCGAAAACATGTCCGTGTTCTATTTTCCACCATTTATCTCTATATGCTAGACATGAAGAGGGATCAAGAGGGCGGGAGGATAGAGAAAAAAACACGCCATCTAAGTTCAGACAAAGGAATTCGGTATATTTATTATTCAAAGCGGAGGCGAACGTATCATTAATATTCTGACTCGTCTCACCCACCGACCAGTAGGTATTTTTTTACTCGTTTCCACTCTATAGCAGTGTGCATCCATGGACTTGTATAGCATTTTTTCACTAGTCCTTCTCTCCAAGACTCGAACGAATAAAAAAATACCTGATTAAACGGTTGACACGACCGATGCTCCGAACAAAATGTCAGACGAGTATAAATTTCAAGTACCACTCTCCTCTCTCCTATGCTTAGCTCTTGACTCGTGTAATACACTACAGGGAATTCATAAAGCATTGAGAGTGCGGAGAACATTCCTAGATGACTAGGTTTCCTTTCTATGGTAATTATTTTCACTCGAATAGGTTGTGTATTTTTTGGTTTAGGTTCGAGATGAATATTCAGGAGAAAAAACTAGATTTATGGTTGTATTTTTGACTGAGGAAAAACCACAGATGGACAGAGCCAGTGTGGGATTGAGGTATTTTCTGCTGTGTGAGCCAGGAAAGTATGCTACTACTATTATTATTTTCTTGTAGCCTTTACAAATGAGTTGTTCAAAATGATGAGAATCCCTCCCCATCACCCCCCCCCCCCCCGAGAAGTACCTAGCAATTTTTTATTTTTGAGATGAACCGGATTTTTTTAAAGAGTTGTTTTAACAAAATTTAAAGAAAAATAAAACTCCCGAAATATTTCTTCAATAAAATAAATTGAAAATTCACGAAAAAAAAATCTAGAAAAATTTTTGGTTAGGTATTATTTGATTTAGAAAATTAATGTTATTTCAACATTGCTTTGTAAACAAAAAAAATAATAAAAATATAAATTTAAAAAAAAATACAAATTCACTTTCTAAAAAAATTGTCTCTATTCAAAAAGTCTCAACATTTTAGTTATTGTGAAAGAGTTTTTTGAATCTTTTTCGAGACACCAATTTAAAAAAAATGTTTACTTACCCAAATCACAATTTTCCAATCAAATTTTTGAATTCCTACTTTTTTTAAATTTTATTTAAAAACACATCTTTTAAAATCTATTTTAAGTTGAAGCGCTGAAATATATATTTTTCTTTAATTTTGAAAAAAAAACCACATTGGAATGTTGAAATGAAACTTATCTTGAGTCGAAAATTTTCCAAATTTTCTGTAGTGATATTTTCAAAATTTTCTCTGAAAAATAATTTTAACAGTGTTTAAAACAAGATTTTTTTCCAATTGTTTCAAATTCTTGTTGAACCAAGAACCAATGTTTTCCCCAAAAAATTTATAAGTATACCTATTACTCACAATTTTTCAATGTTCTTCAAAAATAGATAATTCGAAAAAAAAAATTCAAAAAAGAGTTTTCTTTAAAACAATTTTATTTTGACCTTTTTTTCAATTTCAAAATTGTTTAGCAAAAATTAGGTACTTACCTAATTATTAGATACTTGAGAAAAAAAATTAAAATTATTGAATGAACAGGAATTTTTGAAAAAATTGCGTTTCAGCAGTGAGAATTTCCAATTAATTTCAAAAAATTACCTATTTCCCAATAAAATCGATTAAAATTTTTTCTAATGTAGGTAAATTATTAGGTAAAAATTGTTTCTTAAAAAAAATAAGTTCTTTTTCGATTTTTTTCTTCAAGTTACAAAAAGTGTTTAATTTTTTTTTTCAATTTGTTTTCTTTTCAACTTTTGGAATTAAGTACTTCGCTATTGTAAAAAAATTGAAAAAAAAAACAACTGGAAATTGATAATTTCAATGGAGTTCTTTCTATAATGCCCCACCACAAGAAAAATTGTGGTATCAACAAAATTGGAAAAACTACTTCACAATGTATTCATTCGAAATTAGGGACCTATTTTGAATATTTGTCAAATTTTAAAATTATTTTTCCAAAAATTTTTTGAAAGAAAAAAATTTCAAAAAATTGTTTTAAAAAAGTTTTGCAAAAAAAATCAAAATATTCTGAAAATAAATTTTTGAAAAAATTGTGCTTCAGTTTTTTATCTTTTCAATTTTTCCAAGTAGGTACTTTTTTTTTTACAGAATTTCGATAATTTTTTTGACAGTTCAATGATTTTCTTGCAAGAATCTAGTTTTTTACAATAAAAATCAAATTAGAAAATTATGGTTAAACCCAAATTTTGAAAATGAGTGTTTTAAATTTTTTTTAAAATTCAGTTTGATTAAAGGGCGAAAAATTCTTCCACAGGAAAAAAAAATCAAAATTCTATTTTTCGATCAAAATTTTCATAACAAATTTCAAAAAATTGTTTTTTTTTTCTTTTTGATTTTTTTTTTTCAAAGTTGTGTCTCAGGAATTTAACGTGTTTTTCAACATTTAAATTTTTTTGCAAAATTTTCACAATTTTTGTAACATGTGTGAAGTTTTGGCCTGAGCTGCAATGAAAAATTGAGCGATTAGGTAATATGTATGTAATTCAAAAATTCAACTTTGTACAAAATTTGAAAAATCCCTTTGAAAGGTGGGCAGATATAATTTTATTTTAATTTTTTATTTTGAGTGGAAATTTTTAAAATTGTTTTTAAAAAAATATTTGAAATTGTTTGAACAGAAATTTTTGAAAAATTTGTGTTTCCAGGTACGATTTTTTTAACATCTCAAATTAAGTTATTGTTTTTATTTTTGGAAAATTTACACAATTTCTTACTGTGACATGTACCTACCTATCTCAATTATCTTTTCAATATTATTTCAACTGGAAATACAGAAATTATTTTTAAAAGAGAGTTTACAAATAAAATCAGAAAAAATTCTATAAAAATTTTAAAAAAATTGTAATTTGAAAAATATTTTAAAAATGAATATTTATTTTTAAAAGATTTTAAAAAATTTAAGTTTGAACATAATTTGAATTTTTTACAATAAAATTTTTAATTTTTTTTTTAATTCCAGAAAAATTGTTCTTAAACAATTTTTCTATTTATTATTATTTTTTTATCTTTAGAATTATTTTTTGAAAATTTTGAGCTTCATCATAATGTTTTCAAACAGCTCAGAGATTTTTTTTAATTTCCATATTTTTGTGATAGGTATAAAGGCATAAAATTTTGACTTGAGCCATATTTAAAAAATTACCTACCGAATGTTTTAAAAAAAATCAAGAATTCAATTTTTTTTTTTTACAAAATTTAAAATTTATTTTTATATAGGTATCAAAAAATTGGAAATTTTTACTTTGAAATTGAACGTTTGTATATCCAAAAAAAAACTGTAATTCGCCTTTAATAATTTTGAAACTTCATTTTTCAAGCTTCAGAATTATCCACCTCAAGAAACACATTCGTTCAGGAAATTCGTCTAAAAAGGCCAACCAACCCGCCACAATTGCCTTTTTTTCGATTCAGTCGATTCAGACTCTGTTTATATTCGAATCCTACACATCGTACATCCTCTGCAATAAAATCAACAAAGACTGTATCAATTTAAAAACGTACAAAAAATAGAGAAAATCTCGAACACAATGAACAACACCGAAGAATAGATAACCCTTTGAATGAAAAGAGAAAGCACGGACACAAACTGGCCCGGAATAAGGCTCGTTATATCGAAATAACGATAAAATGCCTAGCTTGGGTAATGTGTCGAGTTTCGAGATCGACAAAAGAAAGCAAATGTTTGACTGATACTGGTGCGGGTATACTTATGTTAGTGGAGTGTACGATTCGAATGTTTAATAATTATTAAAGAGTATAATCGACGGTTTAATTTTGCCAACATCGGTAGTTTGTGTCTCGTGTGCTGCATAGAATCTCAATCGTTGAGGAGTCGATATAATTGGAAAATTGAGTACGTAATATTTTTCGGTGTTGTTGATTTTGTAATCAAGGTGATAACCTGTGCCAAGATTGAAGTCTAAGTGAGTACGTTTACTTTTAAAGATTTATTCATGTAGTGTTTTCCTTTCAATCATATCTTTTGTTTTTGAGCTTAAATTGGCTTCTAAAAAATTATAGGAATTTTTTCGACATTTTTCTTTTTTTTTCAAATAAATAAACTAATTTTTCCTTTGAATTTTTTTATATTTAAAAAAAATGAAAATATTTTTTGAGTTGATTTAAAAATTTATACCTATATTACCCATGCTAGGAAGTAGGTATACATAGTTAGTTGTTTTGTTTTCGAATTCTTCTCCGAAAAGAAATGTATTTAAATTTATCACCTTATGGTGAACGTTGTTTTACGACTATTACGTTTGAAAAACTCGCGATAAAAGCAGAAAAATAAGCCATTTGGCGATACGAATACGATAAATGCTTCGAGGACATACACTGTATATAGGTATATACGTTTAACAATTAACATTATTTATTCGCTTTTTAAAGGTCAATATTTCTCGAGCTTAGAGCTTGTTAACAAATTTATTATTGCAGTTTAATTCTGCGCCCAGTTTGTTATCAGTATTGTTAGCTATTTGATAACGTATTTACCCATTCGAAGAAACCATTTTCTAAGCAAGTACTACTTAAAATTTAACAAATATGATTTTCAAACCCTCGAATCAATACTATGTATTTTGGTTTTTTGAAACATTTTCTTCTGCGAAATGAGTCACTCTTGGCGATGCGAATAATTACAATAATAAAATGTCTCTAGGTACCTGTTCTCTTGTCCCTTTTTAATTCGTATAGGTATTAAAATAATGAACAAAATGCACTTGTGTAGTATTCCAGGAGAAATTCAAACTACATTTTGTGTTAATTGAACCCCTCTCTCTTCCTTTGGTACAAATATAATGAGTTGGTTAGAATTTTAAGCTGTTGTAAAACTATACCTATTCTTTTGCGGAATAGCACATGTATTAACCGAAAATGCACCTTGGTCTAATTGGTTTAATTTTTGTAACAATGTCTCACGTGTGTAGTGTTATTTCCGCCAAATATACCATGTTGGCGGTTGAGGAAACTCCTATACTATCGTGTAAAGAATAAGGACTCTAAAGTGACTTTTTATAGGTACATTAGGTACTTACATTGTATTAAGTTTTCCAACTTTGAAAATTCATATTTTTTTAAAATGATTGATAATAGGTATTTATTATTTGGTGGGTATGTTTTTTGGTCTTTTAATTATTCGATTATGTTAATTTCACGTCTTATAATGCACGCTCGTGTTGGAGAAAAATTACGAAATTATTTTACTCGTAAAATATTTTATAGCTTTTTGATGTGAGGAACGTGAATTTGGAATTTAAGAAAAATTGGCGATTATTTTTCTAAGAAGGAATTTTTAACTGTAAAATATTACTATTTTTTTTTATTTTTGGAAAAATTTTGAGCTAAAAAATGACTAAATATATACCTCCCCTTCGCCCATTACAATTTTTCTGAATACATAGATTTGACAACTCATAAATTTTTGACAATTTTTTTAATTTTAGTTTTCACTTTTACATCTAAGTACCATTCATACATTTTTTAACTAGAATTTTTCACAGCTAATTTCGTTATCAGAACATACATCGGTTCCCTAAGAAAACTGAATGGAAACGTTAGCTGATCAAGTGCTATTTGCAAATGTATAGATATGTGTTATCTATGAAAAATCTGAAGTGACTATTGCGTGAAAATAATTTGCATAAGTATTTTAATTTTAAAAAATCTAAAACGGATTAAGTATTCAAATTAGTTTTTTTTTAAATAATTTATTTATTAAATTTTTAAAATTTTTATACACCTAAAAGATTGCTGATTCTGATTGTGAATTTATCATTTGGAAATACTATACGATTATTAGGTATCTATATTATCCACGCCTACTCAAAGAGAAAAATTATTTTGTATTGAAATTGATAATAAATCAGCTATAATGAATATTATTATTGTTTCCCCTGAAATTCAAGAAAAATTTTGTGGGCTTAGAAAATTTGTTTAAAACCTTCAAAAAAATCGAAGCGGTTGTTTTGAGTTTTTCTCATTTCTCCAAAAAATTCAGTTGAGAAAATTATGATGTTTTTTCTTGATATAAGAATTGCAATTTTCTCGCGAAAAAAAATCCTTGGAAAAAATCGCAGAAAAATCAATTAAAAAATTCTTGGATTTTTTTTTTTTGAAAAAAATTCTGTTGAATTATTTTTTATTAATCTCACATCTTTCATATAGATTTTTTTTCAAAATTTTCCTTTCAGATGTTGAGAAAAATCTCTTTGGAAAAAATTTATTCAAGTCAGTCTACTTAGGTGTTTGCGTGTGTAAAAATTATATCTATACTTGAGCCAAACATTTCCAGGCCTACGAGAGATTAAATTGAAAAAATAAGTTTGAAATGAATTGAAGTTTGAACTGAGTCTCTATACTTTCTTTGTTGATTAACAGAGCATCGATGAATGAAAAATTCAATAAAAATTTAATGAGGTATGGTAATTACAAAGTTGTAGGTAGTATTTAGAACTGCATGAAGATTTATACTTAAGCCTATCATTTGCTGTTTGAAAAATTTCATCATGAGTATTTTTAAAATTAGTTGAGGATATTTTTCCTAATTTCATTTTATTTAAAAACAAAAATCAAAACAATCCATAAGTGAAGCAATTAAGAGCACTTTTTTGTTGTTTTCTTCTAGGTAAGATTTCCTATCCAATATATCACTCACGCGTTTGAATAGAATAAATAAATTATTATCCTCACCATAAAATATCTCAAACTACAACGTAAAAATGACCAACTATATGGTCGTAAATCAATGATACATTCGCATTCCCATCTACCGTCGTCCTCGTCCCACACCTCATATACCCCGTAATGTGGTCTCTTCGGCCATAAGAAATTTTGACATCGGAAAATTTGCAGTTGTAAAATTTATTTGCGATATAAAAATTAGATCGTAAAATTTAGCTCATTTAGTAGCTCCTAAAGGGCGAAAAAATTGCTTTTTATTCGATTCGCGATACGATCAAAATGACGTATAACTTACTCGCATGGTACAAATTTAATACTATGCCATTGCCATAGACCACATTCATGGACGCTCTTGCATGTTATACTTACTTAAAGGGCAGATTTTTCCAACTCGTAATTTTTTTGAAGGCATTTTGTTGCAGAGACACGCCACTTCAAAATTTTGGGGGCTCATTTTGGAATATTTTGGGTCTGTTTTCAGTCATTTTTTAAATATTTTTGGATGATAAAAATGTGTAGGTACGTACAAAATATTCCACTTTGAGAAAAAAAACTTTTATTTCTGTTGAGGAAAAATATTTAAAAAATTGATCGTAATTTTTTGTCTCAATTTTTTTGGGAAAGAAATCTCTCGATTTTTTTCAAGTAAAATATTTTTCCAACTTTTAGGGGGAAAATCTATTACTTTCTTCTTTCTTTCTTTCTTTCTTTCTTTCTTTTTTATTTTTTGTTTCGAATAAAAAAAATCTAGGTACTTAACTACCTACTGCTTTTAATTTTTTTGGAATCAGCATGAAAAATTTGTCATTGTTTCGAAGAAAAAATAATTGATGTAATTGTTAATTTCTTTGAGTGGAAGTTCCAATTTTATTACCGGATTGCCTTATTAAATTAGTTCTTTAATTCATCAATTTTTGGAGTAAAAAATATTTTAAAACTTTTTATACCTACCTAATGAAAACCCTTTCAATTTTTTCAGAAAAAAAAATAGTTGGATGCAAATTTTTTTGAAGCAATGAAATGGTTTTGTTTTTAGAAAGAAATGTCTTATTTATGGGAACAGCGATCTCTCATTTTTTCAGAAAAAAAATAAAAAAATTTTTGCCTCATTTTTTTTGATAAAAAAGTTTCAGTTTTTGAAGTAAAAAAATATTCCACTTTTCTCGGAGAAAAAATATAAGTATAAATTTTTCTGAAAAAATTCCCAATTTCACTGCATACTTACCTACTTTTTTTATTTTTTGAATTGAAATTTTTCTCATTTTTCTGGAATAGAAAATCTCTCATCTTTTTTGAAAAACAAGTCTTAATCTTTTGAAAAAAAAAATTCTTTAGAGAAGAAACGTTTGCATTCTTTCTTTTTTTTTTTTTTTTTGAAGAAAATGGAACTTATTTTCAGGGGGGATTTCTTATTTTTTTTACGTTTTTTTTAAAACTATAATTTTTTTTGGATTGGAACATTTTTACCTATAGGTATTATGAAAACCCTTCATGTCAATTTTTTCAGAAAAAAATGTCTCAATTTTTATGAAATTGAAATAATAAGTATGTACCTACTTAATGCTTACCTTGAGTATTTATTTACTTATTTATTCACTTGGAGTCAGTGTAGTCAGCGTGAAAACAGTTGCAAATTTTTTTGAAGCAATGAAATGTTTTTGTTTTTAGAAAGAAATGTCTTATTTATGGGAACAGCGACCTCTCATTTTTTCAGAAAAAAACCCCTATCTTTTGTCTCATTTTTTTAAAAGGAACTTTCAATTTTTGAAGTAAAAAATATTTCACATTTGCATGAATGAATAACTCTTTATTGTAATATGAAGCATTTGCTTCCTTTACAACGTCTACGTATATAATAATATTACAGTAATGCAGAAAAAGGTATAATAATATTTAAAATAAAAATAATATAACTAGAACAATTACAGAGTATTTTCATTTTCGATGTTCATACTGAATTCATCCACCGAGTAGAATGCTTTCGTTAAAAGCCATTCTTTCAGTAATTTTGTAAATCTTTTCAAAGTTGGGTTATCGGAGAAAAAATATCTAAATTTTTCTGGAAAGAAATTCGCAATTTTCACTGCATTTTTTATTTTTTTTATTTTTCGAATTGAAATTTTTTTTTTCTTTGGAATAAGAACTCTCTCTTTTTTTCGAAAAACAAGTATCAATCTTTGCGCTCTTTCAGCGAACTAAATTTTAGCTCAATCAAAGTTGATCAGTTTTCAAAATTCCCTTGTGAGGATTTTAAAATGATAGGTATTTTATAAAGAAAATTTTCTCATTGTTCTTATTTTTTTATTTTATTTTATTTTTTCAAATGCCATCTAATTTTTTTTTCAAGATTCCAAATAGGTTTATTGAGTATTCTTCAAAAATATTTTTCATTCAAATTGTTTAATTATTTTTCACGACTTTTTTAAATGATAATTTCAACATAAAAAAATCATATTTTTCTTGAAAAAAAAATACAAAATTTCTTTAGAGAAAAAAGTTTTTTTTTTTTTTGGGGGGGGGGGGGAGAAAATGGACTTCATTTCTAGGGGAAAATCTCTTATTTTTTCCTTTTTTTTTTGAAGAAAAAAAATTATCAATTTTGCGGATTGGAACAATTTTCCATTTTTTTTTAAATAAAAAAAATCTTGAAAATTTCAATTTTTTGAAAAAAAAAGTATGACTGAATTTTCTTTGGAGAAAAAAATCTGACTTTGTTTTTTTGAAAGAAAAAAAATCTCATTTATGAATCCATTCAAGTTTTTTTTTTGAAGAAAAATCTTTGAATTTGTTAAAGATGTGACGGAAAAAATTTCTCAATTTTTTTGGAATCGAATTTTTTTCCAATTTTCTCAATCTTTTCATGGTAGGTAACAATATAACTATAAAGTAATTATTTTGTATTTTTTGTAGAAAAAAATAATATCTAAACCATTAAGATGGTTGATCGAGAAATGAAAAAAATCCCAGAGGCATCAGAGCTCGATACTTAAAATATAAAATCTGCGATATTTTTTGAACACCTTGTGTAGGTTATCTGACGTTTAATTTGTTATAGCTTAAGAATGGACGGTCGAGGTGGTTGGTACTGTGGTGGTAAGAGAAGGTTCATGGAATATAATTATGGGCAGCTCTGAACTCGGTGTTATGCCGGCCCTTCTCACATAATATAGTGGTTGTGGTACGATGCCCTATCTCACACATGAGATAATCGAAACTGGTAAAGTGAAACTCGTCTTTTTTTTTCTATCTATCTGTGGTACTGTGGTATTGTACATATGTATATTGCATCTTGTATAGTAGGATACGACCATATAGATGGTACATAGATAGAAATACCTACTCGTACGTGGTAATACCAGTGTATTGGTTCGTGGTACACACCTTTATCCGAGTCGAATCCACCGAGCTGCTCAGAGAGTGAAAAAAAAACACATCCCGATAACCTTCTCGCGTTTAAAAAGAATCCCTCTTCGAGTTCGATTATAAAAGAAGACGCGTTTTTGGCCTAAATTTACGAGCTTTTTTGTTCCTACGTGTCAGTGTTGGTGTGTACGTGTGACCACTCCTCTTCTCAGCGCGCTACCAAAGAACCTGTGTTCGAAGAGCATAAGGAACATGGACATTTGTCGTCATGGTTACCAAGCAAGACCTGTATCCCACTAAGCGGTTACTTTCCTTCGCATTAGTTTTTCTTTTCTTTTCTATTTTTGTTTTTACTATTTTGTTGCCTCCTTTTTTTTCCACATTTTTTTTCTCTGTTTGTTTTAATTTTCTCGCATATTTACACGCCAACATCCACACAGTCACGATGTTCGAAAAAAGCACAACGAACATGTTTACTCGCGAGTTTCTTCTCTCATTGCTGCAGCTTTCAGCAGCATTCCTACGTGGTTTACACCTGCTGTACGATGCCTGGCCCAGGATCCAGCGTGAGGATTCGCCCTATCAGGTATGTGCTCTCGTATTGTGTATTTTTATCAGCTGGAATGAGGTGGGGAGGGGGTGAGGGGGTAGGCATAGGGTAGAGTCATACGTGTGGTATCATAAGGGAGGGTTAAGGGTTCACAGAGGTTGAGGTTGTCACTGAACTCTTATGAGATGATGTGTTTTTTTTACCAAGTATGATTTTACCATAAGAATATTGTGAGATGAACATGAAGCTTTTGTTTAAGAAAAATTACATAATTTTACGCTCTTTTGTCGACTCTTCATTGTATAATATGATATTATGCTGGTTGTGCGCTCGTGTGTGGTGTATGGAGCATGGAAGGGAGGCATGTAGCCTATTCCTATACCCTTAGGGATCGACTTGATTAGACGAAGAAGAAGAGTAAATAACGAGCAATTTTAAATTAGTTATTTGTTCATCGGTGGTGTCATTAGATGATATGAGAGTATATAAGTGTAGCATATAACAGACCCAGCCTAATCCTTCTAACCATTACTTAGATAGGGTTTTGGGCATGTATCGTATGCGCGATTGGTTTATGCCGCCGTTAGCGCATTCTATGATAAGCTTTTGTTTGTGTAAGGGTATCTTTCTCGCATGTGTGGTATGTTTACTGTTGTTATGGCCTGTATCAAATGTTTGTGGTATGATATAACTTATGGTGTTATTAATTGGAGCTTTAAAAGCAGAGGGGTGGGGTAGGTATATTCTTGTGAAAGGGTTTAAGGCAATAGGGAGCGATTTTTGCCCCAAATGCTTTGAGGTGCTCTTATACACCTCAGGTGATGTGCCTTATTGACCAGAAAATTTTTTCACAAACTTTTGGATCTCTACCCCTTCTATTTGTGTTTCACCTTCCAGCCTATTTTATTGTCGTTTTTTCATAAATTTCTAATTTCAATCAGGCTGATGAGAAATTCCTCGTTCTTTTGGTCATAGTTAGGTAAGACAGAGTGGTATACTTGGGATAAAATTTTGAGCAATTTTAGTTCACTCTATTTTGGGGTTTTGGCCATTTTAAATTTTCAACTGTATAAAAAAAAACCTTTTTCATAACAAAGCTTGACTAAACTATCAATTAAAAAGGTACCTATCACAATTTATTTGCCAATCCTACTGAATGAAGTGATAAAAAGTCAAATGGAACTGTAACCTTTGAAGAGAATGATGCCATTAAATGCTACAAAACCTTTAGGAAAAATGTGATGAAGTGTATCATACTGCAGATTTACTAAGTTTTTTTTCCAATTTATAAAATCACAAAAAATGTTGCTTAATTAAATTAAAGGGTAATTACGAATGGCTCAAACTTGAAATTTGTGGATTTTTGACTGCCCCTTAGAGATCCAAAGCGGGCGCAGGGATAAAATTATTTTGAGATCTTTACCAAAGGCATTTTTGACCATAATTAATTTTATATGATTTTTCCGACTCAAGCTGAAAAAGTTCAGTTTGAGCCTCCTGGCAAAACTCCGGACCCAGGACAAAGTGCCCCCTCTGCCTCCTTTCGACTGGTCTGGTTTTTGAAGGGAAAAGTCCATCACGAAGCTCAGGAACTACTGGCAGATTCAAGTTCAGCCCATGGCTCAAATGGCTTCTATTGGTGCAACCAAATTATTTCAATGAAAAAATTGAAAACTTTTCATTCTGTTGCCAACTTTTGATTTTCAAAAAATTGTAAAATTGCCTAATTTCTCAATGTAAAAATAGATTTTTCAGGAAAATTGAATGTTGGCAACTCTGCGCAATAAAAATTGTTCAATTTTTTCTATCAGAATTATTTTTTTGCATCAATAAGAGGAGGAGCCCTTTGTGCTCAGTCTTCGTATACCAAGCAGATGGTATTTCCTTTTTTTTTTTTTTGTAATTTAGAAATCTCGATTTTTCAGCGATGTGCAAATTTTCATCCTCCTTGCAGAGGGTTAAAAGTGGTATTCAATTCAAAGCTGAATCGTCTAGAGAAGTGTAGAATATCAAATTGCACCAATAGTGTTAATAAAAACCGAGTTCATTTTAAAAGTTACCCCACCCATCCACCTTTGAGCTATAGGGGTTTAAAGTTTTCTATATATCGACGTGGACGTGTCAAAACCTCGTATGTCGTAATTCCAATTTTTAGCAAAATAACTTTTTTGGGGTTTCTTATAGGAAAAAAATGGAGAAATCTAATGTTGATCACCTCGTATGTCGTAGTCAAACTCTAACGTTCCAATTTACCAATTGGCCTATTTACTTTTAACAACTACGTAAGTCGTGTGTATTTTTGGCGATGTTTTTTGTCTCTCCTTAAAATTTTGATTTTTGAAGATACGAGGTTTTGAAACGTCCACGTCGATAATTATGGTGGATCTCCAATTCAAAATGAATCACCTCCTTGGATTTCATCAGAATTTGATTTTTTTCCCCCCAATCCAGATTCACTCTAATATGATTATACGTATACCTATATAAGTATAGCGGTAATTTGATCTGCTGAACTGGAATCTGAGGTGATCTTACCGTTTTAGGGACTAGTTCGTGGAACCAGACAAAATTATTTTCCAGAGAAAAGTCACCATTATCAGCTCTTGCCCATGTGCTCAAATTGAGCCGGAACGAAAAAATTTTCAATTTTTATGAATTTTTTTTTTTTTATGCAGAATGAAAGCTCTCATGTTTTAAGAATAAAATTTGAATCATTCCAAACATTTTGAATAAAAAACCTTTCAATTTAGAAAAAAAAAAATTTGAAGAAGAAAATTTTTTAGTTCTTCTGAAATGATAGGTAATATTTCCTTTTTGATTAAAAAATCATTCCAATTTTTTTGAGAAAAAAAATAAAGAAAAAAATAATCTTTTTGATCTTACATTTTTTTGGAAAAAATCTCGGTTTTTGTTTGGAATTAAATTGCTTATTTTTAGAGAAAAAAATAATTGTCAGAAAAAATAATCTTGATTACCTATATTTCCAAATATTTTGGAGCGAAAAAGTCTGTTTTTCTTTTTAGAATGAAATCTCTCATTTTTGGTGAAATTTTTTAAAATATAATCTAAATTTTTTCGAGAAAAAAAAACAAAAATTTTCTGGAGAAGAAATACTTCTCAATTTTTCTGAAGTAAAATTAAGTAGGCACCTACCTAAAAAATCTTCAATTTTTTAAAAGAAACCCTTTCATTTTTACAGAAAAAATTCTGTTTTTTTGAGAAGAAAGATCTTAATTAAACTCAATTTTTTGGGCGAAAAATGTTTTTCAAATGTTTGAAGAAAAAAAAATTTCTTAATTTTTTAAAGATACCTATTTAAAAATGAGACGTGTACCTATAGGTAATTAACTAGACAAATAGAGCCGTTTTTAACCTTCAATGTTGTTGTACCTATATTCTACATTTTTTTTTCTTCAAAACTCAAGGTGTTTTTTCGGTACTTTTTTAATAGGATTACAGCGTCGATGATGATTAATTTTTATACTTGTACAAGTATATAATTCAAGTATCAATGATAACCTAATTAAATATTTTGTTAATATGTGTGTCTGGGTGTGTTTGCCATGGTATCGACATTTTTAGATGAGGGCTCATCAAAAAAGTGATTGATTTCATCAACAATGTAGTTCGAAACCATAGTTACAGAGATAAAACGCCTAATAAGATGGCATGCCATCATAACGAAGGAAAAGGGAAAACTTTAAAAATATAATTATAAGTACCTATAAATAATCAATGCATTCCCTTACAAATCTCTTCTTGAGGACCAGAACCCCGTTGCTTTACGGGAGGAAAATACTCCGTTCACCCTATTTCCATGTCCAAAATTATGAGAAGTCGCCAATTGAAAAAAATACTATAAGCTAAATTTAAAAAAATTGTCGCACTCTTTTTTTTTTCTTCAAAATTGCGAATCTTTAAAATTGGGCATTAATTTTCCAAATAGAAATTATTTGAATCCAAATCATTGAAAATTTATGTTTCAACTTCCTAAGGTCTTTCCAAGATTTCAGCGACTTCTTCTTTCAAAATTACCACAAATTTTGTGATAATTCAACGATTTTTTTCGACCCTTCAACTTTTAAATTTTTAAAAAGGAGAAAAAACAAAAGATTTTGGTTTGAATATGATTTTAAAAAAAATTAATTAATGTACTTATAGGTACGCTAGGTGCAAAATTTTAAAAAATCCAAGTTTGACTGAAATTTTCAAAATTGTTATGTGTAGGTATTAAATTGTTTCAAAATTGTTTTATAAAAATTTTATTTTTTTGTTTTAAGAATCATCTGTTGAAAAAAATGATTATTTTTTTGCAATCTCAAGCGTTTTCAAAATTTCAATTTTTTGTGACATGACGTTTACATGATACTTATTTTTGAAATTTTAGCTGAAAGCGGTATGCCAAACCTATGGTACCTATTTTCCCATATACAAAATTGAAAATACATTTTTTTTTCTGAATTTTGGTTTTAACATGATTTTTAACAAAAATAGGATGTGTTAGCAGGTTCAAAAAAATTCAAATTTGGAAAACGCGTTGGTTTTTTTTTGCAATAATTTTTTAATCTGGTCTCTTAAATACCTACATTGAGAGAACTACATAGTATATTTTACACAAATAAATGGCAATTATTACTATGTGCGTGGTAATTATTACCATTTAATGTAGTATTTCTCCAAAAATTCTCCGAGATACGATTTTGTGGTGTAAAATTTACTATATGAAGTAGTAAAAATCGGATTGAGCTGAAAATTGGCTCACTGAAAGAGCATGTCACGCAAACCTCACAACCAAATTTTGAACCGTCGAATTTGATTTTTTGATTTTTGGTGAATTTTTGAAAATAACATAATTAGCCTATTGAAATGAACTATTTTTGCTATTTTTAAAAATTCACCAAAAATCGAAAAAATATTTTCGGCAGCTCAAAATTTGTTTCTGAAGTCTGGATGACATGTTCTTTCAGTGAGCCAAATTTCAGCTCAATCGGAGTTGACGAGCTGCAAAGGTTCCCTTGTATTATGTAACTATAAGTACCTACTCGGGAAAAAATCTGTTGGATCTAACCATATATGAAGTGGTCAGATCTAACCATATATGAATTTTATACCTATCAAATTTGATCTAATCATATTTAATTTGATCAAATCATATATAATTTGATCAAATCATATATAATTTGATCAAACTATACACAATTTGATCCAATGATGTATGATGAGATAAAATTAAATATGATTGGATCATATTTGATAGGTACATTTCCCATTTATTATGGTTAGATCTGACCATACCCATCCCAAATTTTTCTCAACGGTCACCCATCCAAGTAGTAACCAAACCCGAAGCTGCTTAACTTTTCCAATCAGATCAATGATGGTGCACTCAACTTGGTACGAACCATTTCATATATAATAAGACAGTTTAATTGTATTTATGTGACACACAATCAAAGATATAACAATTACTCAAGGTTGTATAACTAAAAGTATCAGGAAAAATTCCTGTGAGTAGATAATTTCAACTTAAATTCAGAAATGATTTTTGTCGTGATACCTTCAGGACCCCATGGGGGCACTGCGCCCCAAAATTTTTGACCAAATCAAAAAAAAAAATGTAAAAAATCATGTAGCATGTCGTTTGTTACATTTTTAATAGTGTCTACTCCGAATTTTGCCTTACTTTTTTGATGGAACCCTATTCTGGCACTGCTCGTAGCCCCTAAAATTTTAAAATGAATCTGGGTTGACTCATTTTGATTTCACAGATATAACTTGATCCAATAATATCAAATTATATATGAGAGAATCTAATTTGATCCAATTTGATCCATTCGGATATAAGCATTTCTATATAACTGGATTTTCACTGATATGACTTGATCTAGTTGATATGTTTTGATCTATTTTGATATAATCATTTTAGATATTAGTGGATTTTCTCTGATATAACTAGATCCAATTTGACTAAATTTTATCCAATCAGATCAACATTTGGATCAAACTTGATCAAATCTGATCAGATTTTATCCAAATAGATATGACTTGATCCATGAGATTTTTTCCCGGGAGCAACCAGCACACAAAAAGAAAGTTTTATAGGTAGTATAAATCTGCTACTGTATAACCTAATTAAAAATCGCATGTTACTCGTGATCAATATTGTTTTTTTATTATACTTTATAATAATTTGTAAATATATATATATGATTTGATAAATCTGAAAATTTGCATATCGTGATTTGTTATAAATTACATGATCTTCTAGGTAATAACATAAGCTATTTGCTGAAAATGTGGAGAATTGAATCACTCACTGCAAATTTATAGGTGGTCTCCTTTTGATATAAATTTAATACGAATGGTATATGAGAAAATCTATAATTGGATGTGTTTTGATACAGTTTGATATAAGCATTTTGGATATAAGTAGATTCTCATTGATATAAATTATTACAGTTTGATCAGTTTGTACACTTGAAGATCCAGTTGGATCTGATTTGATCTACTGTGATATAAATGTTTTGATGTAATTTGACTGTTCTTTGATATAACTCAATACAATTGGATCAAAGTATATCTGTAGAGATCTAGTTTAACCGAACTTGATCTACTTTGATATAAATATCTTTCATACAACTGGATTCTTCTTGATATAACTTGATACAGTTTGATCAATTATATATGAAAGAATCAAGTTGGATCTAATTTTATTCATTTTGATATGATCTATTTGTATACAATCGGATTCTCACTGATATAACTTGATCTGATCATATCAAATTAAATATGAGAAATCTACTGGTGTATGATTTTATCCATTTTGATCAAAACATTTTGTAAGAGAGTGGATTATCTCTGATATAACTGGATACGATTTGATCCAATCGGATTAACCTTTTTGACGAAATTTAATGATATTTGATCAGAATTGATCAAATCTGATCTAGATTGATAAGATTTGATCCGCGAGATTTTTTCCCGGGTACCTATATTTTTTGATTTTTTTTCCTTCAAAATAATGAGTATTCCTCTTGGAAGGTTCAACGAACCTACTCGTATAATTATATGTTTTGTGGTGTTGAAGGAGGATCTGCGGAATTTACGGATGTAAAAAATGATAGGTATAGTTAAGTAGGTACATGGCAGCGAGTTCTGATAAAATCAAGTAGCATAAACCTTTAAATTGTTTTATGATGGCGGTGACTTGACGTTTCAAAAAAACCTTTCCATGACCCATTAAAAAAAAAAGAAAAAAAAATCGTAAAATTTTCGACTAACCTGGATTGATTTGAAAATTTGCGATACCCTCATTTTAAAGCTATAATTTATCTCTTGGAAGAAGGTTAGATTTTCGAAGATTTTTTTCCCCCTTTAAAAATCCTATTTTCATGTTATGAAGTAAAAAGTTGGAAAAATAACATTTTCAATTTTTTTTTCAAGATGTGAATTTTGTAAAACTGAACTTTTTACTTTGAGAAACATTGATGAAAATTGACCCAAATTTTCTAAAATATCACAAAATCATTCAAATAGGTCAAATTTGAATTTCGGTTTATTACTTTTCGTAAGTATATTTTAGGAACATAAAAATTAACAAAATCGCTGCTCTTGCCAGTGATTTAAAACCGGTTGCGGAACGAAAAATTAATTTATTATATAGGGGATTAGCCAACTTGGAAATTGCATTTGTTCATCATTCATCTTATCACTGGTACTTCCGTCATGTCATGCTGATGGATGAAATTTGCATAAATAGTTAGCACGTAACCAGTCCATCGTACTGTGTACGTAGATAGAGATATATACTTAGTAATGCATAAGTATGCATATATGCAAGGTTCCATTCCACATATACGTACAAAGACGTACCCTTATTTCTTATTTGGCTTATTTATGCGATGACTAAATTCTCCCAACGCCAACGGATCACGCCGTCAAAAAGTTAATTGATTTATCGTGCGTAAAAGACCACTATCGCTTGCAGCAGAAAGCAGTATATTTTTTTCATTTGATAAAAAACGACCATAAAATTCATAAATTATGACGGAAAGTACATTCATAACCGTGCGAGTAACTGAATTCAGACATTGTCGGCGCTTCGAAACTGTGTACTGTACGTACTGCATTGTACGAGTATGATTATTTACTCGTAATACATCTGGCCCCCCAAAGTGAGCATATTATTTTGTACCTGCATGAGGTATATGCGATAAATGGATAATAATTAGTAGTTTGATATATTAAACTTTATGTGACTTTGATGTGATAACTTACCCGGTAAACACACTGTATGCGAATCGCGTACTAATAGAGCGCTAAATTCGCATTTATCGTATACGAACAGCATGCGAAAATAGCGTACTATTAGCATATCAAAAATGTCCGCTTTTTAGCGGCTAATTTCGAACGCTAATAGTACGCGAAATTAGCAGCGAATGTAGCGTTCTATTCGCTGTTAATTCGCTTGCGATTAGCGTTCGGAATTCGCCTCTAAAAAGTAGGCAAATGATTTTTGACGATTTCCACTCAGCAGTAAATTAATTATTCGAAAATATATCATATTTGTGATCGCAGATCTGTGGAAAATGAAATTATGCCGAATCGTAAAGTTTTTGGAGTACCTATCAGTGGCATTTGATAAAGTAATTTTTAGGAAAATCAAAATTACTACCAAGATTTCAATCTACAACTTTTGTTTGAAAAATTTCTCAATTTGAGCCCCCCCCCCACCCCCTCCAATTATGCCCAATACTACGTAGATAGATAGACTAGATAGGTATAAAAACGTATATTTATTACTCTGAATTGTGAGAGGGAAGAAGGGCTGTCCCGCAGTCCCAAATGAATTTTTTTTCAAACAAAAGTTGTAGATTGAAATCTTAGAAATAATTTCGATTATTACAAAAATTTCGATTTGACTCTTCCTTTCCTTATAATTTCGCATAATACTGCGTTCAAATTGAAGAAGGAAGAGGAACAATTGAAAAATTTTATAGCACTGATAAGACGTCTAAAATTTTTACGATTTGATAAAATTTAATTTCACGCAGATTCACGCGATCACAAATAAGATATAAATTCAAAATAATTAACTTACTGTGAGTGGAAATCGTCCAAGAAATTCTGCCTTCGTCTCCATTCTTATCACTTTGAAATCAAATCATTGGCGTTTTTACTTAAAAAGAAGAAAAAACATCAAACAAAACACAAAATTCCCCAACAAAATCAAAAAACCCAGAAAAACCTTTATTTTATTGTTTAAATGTCACTGCAATACATTCAAGTACACGTTCATGTTTGAAACTGACTTCTCTCATTTGTAAAACGTATTGAAAGAAGTTGTAGTGAAAATCGCATGCTATTCGCTAGCGAATATTGCGCTAATATCGTAAGAAATATCTGCACGTTTTCCACTGCGATTTTAGCATACGATTCGTATGCGAATATTGTGCTAGTATCGTAAGAAATATTTGCACGTTTTCCACTGCGATTTTAGCATACGATTCTTATGCGAATATCGCGCTAATATCGTACGAACTTTTTGCCTGTTTTCAATGTGATTTCAGGCATGCGATACGCAAGCGAATATCGCGCTAATATCCCACAAAACATCTACAGGTTTTTAAATACGATTTTAGCATGATATTCTTTCACGAATAGTATACGAATTTATCGAGAAAATTTTCTTCGATTTTTGCTTTGATTTTGCATTCTATTCGTATGCGAATAGACCGCGATTTTCGTCTCTGTGATTTTAGCATACGAATAGCAGGCGGTGTGTTTACCGGGTATCCAATGCAGTTTTTAAAAACTTTGTGTGAATTTTTTTCAATTTTTTTCTGTTTTCAGCCTGACAGGGAACCTCGCCAACTCGTCACCTCCGATTGAGCTGAACTTTGGCTCACTGAAAGAGCATGTCACCCAGACCTCACAACCAAATTTTTAGCTGCCGAAGTTGATTTTTCGATTTTTGACGAATTTTTAAAAATGGCTAAAACCGCCCCCAAAAAACATTTTTTGAAAAAAAAAAAATTAATTTTAAAATAGAATACTGGAAACCGGTTTGTACACTAAAGTCGACCTCCCGAGTCGATTGACACCATTTTCAAAGCGATCTGGAGCCTCTAGGAAAAGTTGACTTTCTCCAGCGCACTCGAATAGCTCCAGACGGCACTGAAATTAACTTCGGCAGCTGAAAATTTAATCCTAGCGTTAGTATGATGCGATCTAATGATTGAGGTAGTTGAATCCAAAATCCGAGGTGACGAGTTCGCACGTGTTTTTTTTGACAACTTGAAAATTCTGCATTTTTTTAAAATTTCCAATTCCAAAAAATCAATTTCTCCAGCATACCCGAAACTTCGTCTACCCCCTAAAGTGGACCCTCCTCCGAGTCAATTGGCACCATTTTCAAAACGATCTAGAGCCTTCAGAAAAAGTTGATTCTTCTCCAGCTCACTGGAATCTCTCCAGACAGAAAAAGTCCACATTTTCTGGAGGCTCCAGATCGCTTCGAAAATAATGCCAATCGACTCGGGAGGTCGACTTTAGTGTACAAACCGATTTTCAGGATTCTATCTTGAAATTCACAATTTTCTTTTCAAAAAATGTTTTTTTGGAAGCGGTCTCAGCCATTTTCAAAAATTCGCCAAAAATCGAAAAATCAACTTCGGCAGCTAAAAATTTGGTTGTGAGGTCTGCGTGGCATGCTCTTTCAGTGAGCCAAATTTCAGCTGAATCGGAGGTGACGAGTTGGCGAAGTTTCCCTGTGAGAATAAAATTTAAACCATTTTTTTAGGGGGATTAAAAATTTATCTCGTATAATTTAAATTCAATTTTGATTGAATTTTAGAATTTTTCCATCAAGGTGATGAGGGTTGATTTACGTTAAAACCTTGGTATTAAAATTAAGCCTTACATTTTGTTGTATTTGAACTTCATCAAAATTCATCGGCGAAACTTGTTTTCGTCTATAGAGAGGACTATATGCATATTGAATTCCTAAAATGGTTATTTAACTTCTCACAGGAGGTGAACAACGTTGTTGTTGTTGTTGTTGTTTCGTGTACAATTTATAATTTATTCATTTTTTTTCTCTCTCTCATATATAAGATGTCTCCATCTGCGAGTCACGATCGCATCAGCATTTTTACGCTTTTTCTTACAAAAATATGCGCCATGTACGCGATGTTAGTGAACGTATATTTTTAAATTTGTCAACTCGATTCGTTTTACGACCACATTACGTCATTTTTCTCTTTTTTTGCCGCTGCTATACAAGTTCATAGACGACTATTATACACGTGCTGGTATATAGATAGACGTTAGATACATACTATAGTGAGTGAGTATACTTGCCGTATAATATCATTCAATCGCCGAATGCATTAATACTCGATTTGATATTCCCGTAACGGTGCCGTAATACCATCAGCTCTTCCTATTACGGCCTTACGGGCGTAAATTGATTTTCTCATAAATGACTTTAACGCCATCTACGAGCCAGTGTTGACAACCATCCGGTATACGAGTAGTTTGTATGGTGGAGGAGAAGATCGCATTGAGTTGACGAGTCGGGCGGTGCTGCCACCTGAAAGAGAAGGACTGTAGTTGGGTCGATGTTGGTTTAGAAACAGCAAGGTTTTGGTTTTTTGGAGTGTTATTTTTCGTTGGGTTTTGTGTTAATTTTGGGAATTATGTGGGGATTTTTGAGCCAGAGAGAAAGAAAGATTACCTATTTCCTTGGTTTAGTGAGGGGTGAGATTTTGGGCATAGCGACTTTGAAAAATGTGAGAAAGGGAAATTTCCAAATTTTTGCTTTTGTATTGTATTTTTGGGTAATAGATAAATTAGTATGGTACCTAAAATTTTTAATTATGATTTTATGTCCTAATTTTTTAGGTGCAAAATCAAATTGAAATTTTTAAAAATTGTAGACTCAATTTTTGGCATTGGACTTTTACTACTTTAAGAAAACGAAAAGTTGTTGTTTGGCGAGGGGATGATTTTGTAGACAATTATCCATTTATTTATTTTTGATTTAAAAAGCAGAATGTTCAAAATAAAAAATTATTGAAAATTTTGCTTGAAACTGAATTTTTAAAAATTTTGAAATTTTTTACACCAAACTAATTTTTCAAAATTTTGCTTAAAATAATTTTTTGAAATTTTCCTTGAAATTATCTAGATATATTTTTCAGTTATCTTTCAAAATCCAATTCTCCGTAATTTTATTCAAAATCTTTTTCTTTTTTTCTTTACAATTTTTTCAAAGTAGGTAGGTAAGTATAATTTTTAAAAGTTATATTCAAAATTAAAATCTGTGTTCAAAATTTAATTAGTTTTTTTCAAATTTCGCACAAAATTAAATTTAAAAAAATTTTATTCAATGTAAATAAAATGGTTTCAAATTTTGTTCTGAGTAAAATATTTTCAATATAAAAATTTCCTCAAATATTGTTGATATTGATAAGTTAAGTTGAAAAAAAAAATTTGAACAAGATATACCTTCGAATGAAATTTTCTTCAATATTTAATTTTTTTAAGTGCCTAGATAAAATCAAATTTTATTTTTAATTTTGCTCAAAATTGAAAATTCATGTCTATCAAAATTCGTTCATTTTTTATAAATTAAGTTTAAAATCCAATTTTTTAAAATTTTATTAGAAGTAAAATTGCATTCAAAATACGTAATTTCTTCCTCGTAAAAAATTTGCGTTGTTCGGTACCTATTTTAATAACTTTTTTCAAAAAAATTCAACTCGTCAAAATTTTATTGAAAATTAAATTTTTTGATAATGTCCAAAACATAATTTCTTAAAATTTTGTCCGAATTTTCTCTTTTTTTCAATTTTGTATAAATTCAAAATTTCTAAAATTTTGTTCCAAATCGTATTCTTTAAAATTTTTGTTTCCAGCAGTATTTTTTTAAGTTTTTTTTTTTGAGCAATTTTTTTTTCTTCAAATTTGTCTGAAATTGAAATTAATATCGATCACTTTTCTTAAAAATTTTAAACAAAATGATTCTGCATGCATTTTTTTTTTTTTTTTTTTGAAAATTTTGTTCAAACTAAATATTTTGAAAATTTTGTTCAAAATAAAATTCTTTGTACTTACCTTGTTCAATATGAATTTGTTAAAAAATCAAATTTTACGAAATATTTTTTTGTGTTGATATATTTTTTTTCCAATTTTAAACAAAACCCCAATCGATTGTTCGAAATCAATTTTTATAAACCACCTATCAGACGTGTTTTTCGTGTTAAATACGTGTGCCGAGATATTATTGTATTAACCTCCAAACATTGTAGTGACGTTGTAGTGTCAGTGTAGATAAGCAAGCTGTTAAATCGTAGACAATCTAGTTCAACATTACCGTAGTATACCGGTCTCAGCTAGACTGAGCCGGTAAAATGCCGCTCCAAGACAGTTCTATACCCCGTACTGACTACAGACGGGAGAACAAAACGTACGCCAAAGCAACCGTCGAAGTCAAAGTTCCGAAAAAAGATCAATGTATAATATTCCCATACATCGAAAACCTTCGTATCCCAGAATACGTCTATCAATTAACTGATTACGTTAAACCCACCGATATTCTCTTCTGCTCAAGAATGTCCAAGAATCGAGTAGGTATATACCTAAGCAGCATCCAAGCTGTCGATTCGTTCATCGAAAAACAAGGTAAAATAAAAATCGGTAATCACGAAATACCAGGACGAAGGTATGTAAATAACGATAAGAGAATAATCATCTCGAACGCCCCGCCGCATATACCAAACTGTGAAATCGAACAATTAATCAAATCTTTCAACGTTGAGCCAGCTTCACAAATTAACTTTTTAAAACTCAACCTTCAAGATGACCAATTAACACACGTGATGAGCTTTCGAAGACAGATCTTCATAAAATCCGAATCTGTAGAAAAATTACCTACCACCGCTGTCTTAAACTTTGAAGGAGAACAATATCGTATTTTTTTCAATGACGACCAGGTTCGCTGCTTTATGTGTAAAGAAATTGGACACACCTCCAATAGTTGTCCTACCAACGTAAACGACGATGATCTAGAAAACAAAAAACCCGAAGACGAAAATAGTCAAACTGTTAACACCGTTCAAATTCTCGAAAAAGCAAATACAGCCAAATTACCAGGTTCCAACCAAAATCGCAACCCTACTTCCGGTATAGAAGATATACTAGAAATGGAAATTATTCAACAATCAGTCAAAAGACCACTGTCTATCAGCACTGAAACAAGCAGTGAACAAATAGGTAACCAATCTACAGAACGTAATGAAAAAATTTCCTCAAAACCGATCAAGAAATCAAAAAAAAACAAAATAGAAAAAGATCCCACTTCGATCAAAGAACTTCTAGATCCCATTGAAGAAAACTACGAGCAAAATAAAGCCGATTACCCAATCTCATTCACCAACTTTAAGATTCTTATGGATATGGTTAAAGGCCAACAAGACCCTATTCAAAGTGTAACGCAATTTACAAATGATCTCAAAGGAATCGTCGGAATTTTGGTGGATAACTATTCGCATCTTGAACACCGAACAATGAAAACTCGTTTCACGAAACTCAAGAAAAAATTATCCAAACACGTCTTTGGCCCAGAAAAAAATCCCGATGACACCGACGAACTCGATGACGCCGAAGAATCCGACAGCAAATCGATTGACTAAGACAGTACATATATAATCTGTATTAGTTATACACTTTTAGTATTGTACAAATCTCATTCTTATCGGTATTATGTCTACCTACGCTTAGTTTTTTAAGCTTACCTATGTATGATTTTTTTTTTTTTTTTTTTTTTTTTTTTTTTTTCTCTAATTATTTAACCGTGATATAATGTACATTATTCAATGGAACTGTAATGGCATACATAGCCATAAAGATGACCTAAGATTAATAATCCAAAAAATTTTCCCCCAAGCCATCTCCTTACAAGAATCACATTTACGAAAAAAGTCAAAAAATCATAAAAAATAATAATTAAAAGTCAAATTAAAAAAAAAAAAAATCCATAAAAAATAATAATTCAAAAGTCTAATTTGAAAAAAAAAAAAAAAAAAAAAACATAAAAAAATACAATAATTGAAATTTAAAAATTTAATAACTAATCCGATAATTATCTCAAACTTATCTTGGACTTTATTATGAGTTTTTTGATTCAGTGGAATATAAATGGGATATATAGTCACCTAAATGAATTAAAAATAATAATTTACAACCAAAATCCTGATATTGTAGCCTTACAAGAAACACATCTTCGATCTCATCACTCTTTTAATCTCAAAAATTATTCAAATTTTCGTTATGACTTTAAAGGAGGAAATAAAGCTTGCGGAGGAACAGCTATTCTTATAAAAAATACCATTATATCCTCTACTTTAAATATTAATACAGGCAACTTACAAGCAAACGCAGTTTCTATCAACATTCCCAAATTTTGTAGTTCGAACCTTACAATCTGTAATGTCTATATCCCTCCTAATCAAGACATCACAATACAAGAATTAGAAGATCTTTTCAGTCAACTCCCAAATCCATATATTCTAGTAGGAGATTTTAATGCCCATTCCAAAAATTGGGGATCAAACACAAACAACAATCGCGGAAATATAATCGATAAATTTTTGTTAAAAAACAATACCTTCCTTTTAAATTCCTCAAAACATACCCATTTCAATATTTCAAACGGTACATATTCAAATATAGATTTAACTTTCTGCTCTCCAAATATTTCACATTTACTCTCTTGGAAACCACAAGATGACCTCTATTATAGTGATCATTTCCCAATAACCATTTCAATCCCAAACTCAATTACAAAAAGTACTCGAGAAAAATACCCAAAATGGATACTAAACAAAGCCAACTGGTCCCATTTTAATGAACAAATTATCCCCATCGATTTCTCAGTTGAAGACTTAGATTCCATTATCAAATGTTTCAATGATTCAATTATACAAGCAGCTATTAAAAGCATTCCAAAATCTTCAACAAAGGTCCCAAAAAAATCTGTACCCTGGTGGTGCGAAGAACTAAAAGTTGCAATTCAAAATCGGAAAAAATCCCTAAAAAAATTCAAAAAATACAATACTTTAGAAAACCTTATAGATTTCAAAAAAAAACGTGCCATAGCTCGTCGCATCAATTTGAATAAACAAAGAGAAAGCTGGAACAAATTCATGTTTGGTATTACAGAAAGTACATCAATTAAAGAAATGTGGCGAAAAATTCGAATACTAAAAGGAAATTATATCCCATCTGAAATTTCTTATATATTAGACGAAGATATTATCTTAACATCATCAAATGATATTGCAAATGCCATGGCTCGGTCTTATGCCAAAACTTCAGCAACAAATTCTTATACTCCCACCTTTCAAAACATAAAAATTCAAGCTGAATCCAATGAACTTGATTTTTCATCTGATAATTCTGAACCTTACAATTCCCCTTTCTCCATAGAAGAACTTCTCTATTGTTTAAATAACAACATAAAAGATTCATCTCCTGGACCTGATGACATACACCCTCATATGTTGAAATTTCTCTCAGAAAATGGCAAAAATGATTTACTAAAATTATATAACAAAATTTGGACTACTGACTCTTTCCCAAGTACATGGAAAACTTCCACTATTATTCCTATATTGAAACCTGGAAAATCTCCTCACCTTACATCCAGTTACCGACCAATCTCTCTCACTTCAGTCCCTTGTAAAGTACTTGAAAAAATGGTCATTAAAAGATTAAATTGGTACATTGATAACAATAACTATCTTAGTATTTTTCAAAGTGGCTTCCGAAAAAAAAGATCAACGATAGATCATCTTTTTACTTTGCAACAAGAAATCACTACAGCTTTTCAAAATAATGAAAGTGTACTTTCAGTTTTCTTTGATCTTGAAAAGGCATATGACAAAGCTTGGCGTTATAAAATTCTTAAAAAACTACATTCTATCAGAATTAGAGGTCACCTTGCTTATTTTATTTTGAATTTTCTAACAAATCGAAATTTTAAAGTACGCATAAACAATACATTCTCAGAATTATTTGAAATAGAAAATGGAGTCCCTCAAGGCTCAGTTCTCAGCACAATACTTTTTATTCTGCTCATTGACGATATTTCAAATATCATATCTCTACCGATTTCCCTTAGAATTTTTGCTGATGATATCAACATCTCCTTCAGATCACACAACATCACACTTGCTCTACAAGTCATCCAAGAAGCACTTAATCTTATTCAAAAATGGGCCGAAGAAAATGGACTAACTTTTTCTGAATCAAAAACTCATTGCGTACTTTTCACTAGAAAATATAAAATAAATCCAGAACCTATTCTCAAACTCAGAGGTCGATCCTTAGAATTTAAACCATCTACAAAATTTCTTGGCCTAATATTTGACAGTAAACTAACTTGGACCAATCATTTTCTCAAAATGAAAACAGATATCTCAAAACGTATAAATCTACTAAAAATAGTCAAAAATCGAAAATATAATCCATCCAGAAACCTTCTTCTTCACCTATACAAATCTTTAATTCGTAGCAAAATCGACTATGGAAGCCCATGCTTTTCAAACATCTCAAATAAAACATCTAATATCCTAAAAACAATCCAAAATTCCGCTTTACGAATTTGCATTGGAGCCCTTTACTCTTCACCAATAGATAGCCTTTACTGCGAAGCAGCAGAACTACCTACAGATTTCAGAAAAACGATAATAACAAATAAATTTCTTACATCAGCTCTAAGCAATCCATCTCATCCCCTCCAAAAATCCTTCTCCTTTTACAACCTTCAACATCATCAAATAGAAAACCCAGTTTCAAATTTCATTTTAATTATAAACGAAATCCAAATTGATATCAAAAATCTTATTCAAAACCCAATTACATATCCCCCCTGGTTACTAAAAATTCCACAAATGGATTTACATCTAAGAAATTATTCAAAAAAAGAAAATTCCAATACAATAATAAAAACCCACTACTTAGAAATGGCATCAAAATATAATAATTACAACTTATGTTTCACTGATGGTTCAAAAATTCCCTCACTTCATACAGGCTATGCTTTTTCAATAAACGACCAAGTTGCCAACTATAAGATACATAACATCTCTTCTATTTACAATGCTGAACTTTCTGCTATACAACACTGCCTTCAAGATATACTCACTTCCAAAATAACAAACAAAAATTTTCTAATCCAAAGCGACTCTTTAAGCTCCTTAATTTCAATTCAAAACATTTTTACAGATCATCCCATTGTACAAAACATTCACAAAATTCTTTTTGATTTACAAAATTCAAATTTCATTATTCAATTTGCATACGTTCCCAGTCATATAGGAATTCAAGGAAACGAAATTGTCGATACACTAGCAAAATCTGCCATAAATCCCTCCCCACTCTCTACCCTTTCCACAGATGACATCAAATCTTTGTTAACCAAACAAATTTACTCAAGCTGGCAAAACTTATGGTCCCAACAAGTAAACAATAAATTATACCAACATAAAAAAAGAGTGCATCCTTGGAAAAACCTCTCACAATTAAATAGACAAGATGAAATCATTATAACCAGACTAAGAATTGGACACACAAAAATTACTCACAATTATCTTTACCAAAAAACTCCAAAACCTCTATGCCCTTTCTGTACTATTCAACTTATATCTATCCAACATATCCTGTTCGAATGCCCCAAGTTAAAACAAGAGAGACTAACCCTACAAATAAATGAAATCCCCCCAGTTATACCAGATATTCCTTCCGAAATTCAAAAATTCATAAACTTAATTAAAAAACTCAACCTCACAAATAAAATTTAAAAAATTCTTCCGATGGGTGTAATAATCCTGTAATTATAAACACCCAAAAAAAAAATAAATAAAAATAAAATTTTTATAAACTCATCAAAATTTTATTTTTCTTGAATTTTATTCACAATAAAATTATTTTTGTTCAATGCACTTTGTAAAAAAATTTTGTTCCATAGTAAATTAGTAATCAACATTTTTTCGAATTCAAATAAAATTAAATTGTTTAAATGCTGCACAAAATTTGTAGAATTTTTTTATTCAAATTTTGCATTTTTTTTGTCAGTAATTTTTTTTTTAAATTCTGTTCAAAATTGAATTTTTTGAAATATTGTTAAAAAATCAACATTTCAAAAATTTATTGAGAATTTATTCTTTGAATTTTGTTCAAAATTTAATTTCATCAGATTTTGTTTAAAATTAATTTTCAAAACAATTTCCAAATTTTTATTTGTAATCAATTTTTTATAATAATTGAGTTTTTTAAAAATGTTGAACAAAATAATTAAAAAAATTATTTTTTAAAATTTCACCTATTCATTTATTTTTTTGGAGGGGGAGGGAGTGGTGTTTATAATTTTAAGATTATCACACCTGTCATAAAAAATTGTTCCTATGTAAATTTTTGTTTAAAATATAAGGTTGTTGAATATTTTATTTGAAATTAATTTTTTCAAAATTTTGTTTAAAAACTTTTTTACTTGTTTGGAAATTGTGATAAAAATTATGGTTTATTCAAATTGGTAAAACATACCTATTCAACATATCTATTGATTTAATTATTATGATTTTTTTAATTTTCGAAGTAGGTATGTAATGGTTTTTTTTATTATTTTTTTATTCAACAATTGTTACAGTTTTGAGGAAACTCTACAAAGTCTTTTTGAAACTCCTCTTTATGCTTTTTTAAAATTCCACATGCGAACGCGATAAGCAAAAGTTATAAAGTATGCGCCTTCCTTTACGTAATTATTTTGGGAACTAGACTGCCTAAAAGTTAGGCAACTTCTTCTTCACGTTTGCAAAGATGTTCGAAAAACTTTTCATTCACGATACAGAATAACTTTTTGAAAACTTGTTAGATGTTCGAGTTGATTTGATCAATCACGAATTGAATTTTTTCGACTAATTTTAATCACACCAAGCTAATAAATTATGCGCATAAATTAATGAATTACCTATTAGGAATTTTGAGGCCATCACAACTCAACTAGCTTCCGCCAGAAAAATTTGTTCTTCCAATTAGGCACAGAGAAAAAAAAATATACGGCTAGTTTAATAAAATAGTTTATGCTCGCGAAATAATTAATAAATTGTTCACGTCGACGACTTGCAACTTATATGTACTCGTAGACTTGGCGTAATTGCTGGTTTCGCTTTGACCTTTCGTTCGATTCTGATTGGAAAAATTGTTCGACAGCCAGCTTAACCAGTCAATAAGTCAGCATATTGACAAGAGTACAAAAATGGGTTATGTGGTTCAACGACGACAACCATCATTGATGACGACGTAATACTATTTATAGTATAAAAAATTCAACTCAACTCGCCAGTACATAGAGTAATAATTGATTGGCAATTAAGTAGGTTTAATAATTACGCCATATGTCAACATTATAGAAGAAAAGTTTCGCCGATTAATGAAAATTAACATCGTCTCAAGATCGATAAATCGCACATTCGAAGGGGTAAAGAGTACGATCCCAAAGTATGTTGTACTTATGTATAGTCTTGTATTTATCTATCACAACGAGTACATAGAAAAACGCCTTTTCAAATGTACCTACCTTATCCAAAGGTACCCAACTGCGAGATCTGTTGCAGATACAATTTTACGTTGGCGTATACTCCTTCGGGATATGTATACAAAACACGCGTACAAGACTCGATAATCGCCGATAATATATTCAAATTGGATAACCTGGCCAGTGGCCCCGCCATCAGATAATTAACATGATAATTACGAATGTGACGAGCTCCAGCGGTAGCGAAATATGAAATTATTTTGCCATAAGTACTCGTATATATGACAGTAAATGCGCAAATCAGCTGGTCGGTAATATGATCGTAGAAATTTACATTTTTTTTCTCCTTTCCGTTGAATTTTACGATCGAATTTATCGCTTTGTGTTGAAATTAACGTCGTAATTGTGACATTTATGGAAATATTGTCGTTGGTAAAGAAAAAATTTCTTCGTTAGATTAACAATTACTGTATAGGATTGGTGATTTATTTGGGATTTACTGCGTGTATATAAACGAGTTCTAACTTTTGTTTTCTCTCGGTATCATGTATTAATGACGAAATAAGTTCACTTTCTTGATGTTAATATTAATTTTTTCGAGAAATTTTAAAATTATTTCCAATATAATTTGGAGGATTTGAAAGCTGATAAAAATGTGTAGAGGGGAGGGGAAGAAAGAAGGGAATATTGTCAACTTTTGCTTTAAAAATACGAATTTTTGATTGATCTATCGTTTTAGCCAGTTCAAGTCGATCTAACTCGAGTCAAAATGACTTTGAAATAGTCAAATTTCTTCATTTTTATTGTTACAAAAAATTTTGAAAAATGTTCAAGTATTTTTTTTCTTTTTTTCGATCTTTCAGTTTTTGAAAATTGTTTAATTTTAAAATTTGGAATTTTCTGAATTACAGATTTTTTTACATTTTTATATTTTTTTGAGTTTTAAATTTTTTGAAAATTTCGAATCATAGAAATTTAAACTTTAATTATAATTTGTAGATTTTTTCAGTTTTGAATTTTCATTATTTCTTTATTTTTAAGATTTCATTTAAATTAGAATCTATTAAATTTGAAAAAATAAATTCATTAAGAATTTTTAATTTTTTTTTTTTTAGTTTATCAATGTCATGAATTATTTCATTCACATTTGTACGTGGGTACCTTACCTTTTACTTTCTTCATTTTTTTTTTCATCTTTCAATTTTTTAGTTATCAAATTTTAGAATCCAGAACCTTATTTTTTGAAATTTTAGATTTTCATTTTTTTTTTCAATCTTCAAAAATGGAGGTTTTCACTATTTTGAGTTTTTGTAATTCAAAAAATTTTGATTTAGGTAGGTACCTACATTTTTTTTTAGTCAATTTTTTCATATTTTTTCAAAAATTTTAAATATTACGAATTTTATTTTACATTATAGGTAGGTAATATTTCAGTTTTTTGTTCTAGAGCATCCAATTTTAAAAAATGCGGTACCTAATTTAGATTATTTCCACACAGGTACTATTTGGAAATTTAAAAAAAAATAAAATAAATAAAATAAATGACAAGAATTTTTACCTTTATTTTTAATTTTGAAAATAAAATTTTTTAAATTTTACACATTTTTTAAACGAAAATTTCACGAGTTTCACAATTTCTTAAAATATAGGTACCTACATTTTTCATGATTTTTTTAAATTCTTGTAATTCTGAAATTTTTAATGTTGGTAGTTTTAGTTTTGAAATTTTTTGAGTCTCGCGTTTTTAAAATAGGTATTTACTTTTCATATTTTTTTTATTCCTCCAATTTCAGAAATTTTTGATACTTGATAGATATTTTGATTTTGAGGTTTTTTCACTTTCACAATTTCTTTTACATAAGTACAATTTTTATAATGACTTTTTTTACTTATTATTTTAATTTCAGAAAATTTTCAATGTTAAAATTTTGATTTTGAAATTTTTTGAGCTTCAAAATTTTTTTGAAAGAGATACTTACTTCTTCTGGTATGTAAATTTTTTATTCTTTCAATTTTGAAACTTTTTGATGAGTGTTAAAAAAATTCATTTTGTAATTTTTTTGAGTTTCGAAATTCGATAAAACATTTTTTAAATTAATTTTTTTCTCTTATATAGTATTTAAAAAAATTAACGTTTATTTTTTAAAAAGAATTTTCATGATGATTATTTATTATTATGTAAGTATTTATTTTTTTTCCAGAAATTTTTGACTATTCAAGTAGGTAGGTAATACTTAGTTATTCGTGTATTCATTTTAACGTTAGCAATTCCAATTCCAATTCTTACGAGAAAATTGATTTTCTCTCAATTTAAAGTTTTTTCAATTTTTAAAATTTTAAGAAATTTAGAATCTTTTTGAGTTTTAAAAAAATTTTTAATAACTATTTTTTATTTTGATTATTTTCTTCATTTTTTCAGACCCACAAATGTGTACTATTAATTAAATAATTTTAGAACTTCAAATTTTCTTAATTTTGGAATTTTTGAAAATACCTACGTAGTAAATGTGTAGTTTTTAGATTTCATTTTTTTGAATGTTTGGTTCAAAAAAAAAAAATAATTCAAGAATTTTCAACTTGATTAGGTATCAATTTTTTTTCAATGTTTATTCTTTTAAAAAATTGTTTCTAAAAAAATTTGGGGTTCTAAAATTTTCAAAATTATATTTACCATGTAGATACTTTTTTCATTGATTACTGTTTATTTTTGAGATTGAAACTTTTGTCTCTAGAAGATTCTTATTTTCAATACACAACTATGAACACTGCTCTGATTTCTCCCAGTTACATACGACTTCCCCTGTAATAAAATTAACACCTAACAGCACTCTCAAAATATTAGGAGGTACAAATCGAAGCCAAGCAAATCCACAGCGACCATCTTGCACCAAACCAGTTAAAATAGATCACCTGCGCATCTACAAAGAAAAAAAAACATGCTTCGAAATCCCACACATCACCATTAAAAGCTCATCTCAAATTCAAATTTTCCTCTCCAAATCGTTTTAAAAAAAATATACAACAATACCACCGGATTCGATATCGACATGAAAATCCAACGCATGCGATAAATTTTCATCCATCCGGAACGTCTGATTTTTTTCAAATACCCATTAAAACGCGAATTTAATTACTCGTAGTTTTCTTGTAAGGTACCTAATGTATGTTTTGATAAACAAACTGATCGAATGGTGAAAAATAACCGCATCTACAAAAGCAACGTGTAAGTGTATACAACCGGTTTTAGACCGAAAGGGAATTTTTTACGTACGTTTCGAGTTATAAATTTCTAATACGATATATATGAGAATATAAGACTACCTACATTTTGATTCGATCTATATCCATTGGTATACCTAGTTATACCTACTAAAATTCCATCTTTCACTTTGAGAGACCATTTCCTAGCATAAGTTTATACAATGTCGTATTATATACAGGGTGTCAGGCGAATGGTCTGCCAAACTTGAAATTTGGATATAACTCAGTACCACTAACAAAAATCTTCATGTACACATGGTGCCAACCTCGATTTTGAAGGGGCAGTTGTGTACAAAAATTTCAAAATGTTGTGAAAACAATGCTCGAATCAGGTGTAACTTTTTAAAAGGAACAAAAATAGTTATGTCAAAAATTTGCCTATCTTTGAAAATGAAGGCGCTACAAAGATTTAAAAATTGGTATTTTCGAAATTCAAAGCTTCGTAGCGTCTTAATTGTCATTGATTGGCAAAATTTTCACATGACGTTTTTTGTTCCTCTCAAAAAGTTACACCTGCTTCGTGTATTTTTTGACCGAATTTCGCAATTTTCATGTATCACCACTGCACCTTGGTAAATTGAGGTAGGCAATACTTTTGACTGGGATTTTGCGTTGCTGTAACTCCTTCAATTTCAAAGATAGGCAATTCAAAATGATCACAACTTTTGGGAGTGGCTAAATCCACAATAAGTAATCACATTGTAAGGGCGATGTCGTTCTTTTTACCACGCTTTTATTAGCTTGGTATGTATGTTTGTTTGTTTGTTTGTATGTATGTATGTCTCATGGAACCAAGAGTATGTTTTCAACCAATCCTCTCTCATTTAATATTTTACTGGAATTGAAAGAACATAGTGCTCACATTAGGGGTTTTCGAGGTCGCTGAATTCGATTTTCGAACTCAAATTTACCCCCGACCCCAAATTGAGCCCCTATGAGGGGGTTCAATTTTGAAAATTTCAGAAAATCACAACATTGGTATCGAAATGTAGGTTTTCGAGGTCGCTGAATTCGAGTTTCGAACTCAAATTTACCCCCGACCCCAAATTAAGCCCCTATGAGGGGGTTCCATTTTGAAAATTTCAAAATTCACAACATTGATATCAAAATGTTGGTTTTCGAGGTAGCTGAATTCGATTTTCGAACTCAAATTTACCCCGACCCCAAATTGAGCCCTATGAGGGGGTTCAGTTTTGAAAATTTCAGAAAATCACAACATTGGTATCGAAATGTAGGTTTTCGAGGCCGCTGAATTCGATTTTCGGACTTAAATTTACCCTTGACCCCAAATTGGACCCCTATGAGGGGGTTCCATTTTGAAAATTTCAAACTTCCCAACATTGATATCAAAATGTTGGTTTTCGAGGAGTAAAACTATGAAATTAAAATATTTTCAACGACAAAAAGAGTTAAATAAAAATGTAAAAAATTTTTAAAAAACCACGCTTTTATTTAGTTGGTCACTTTGTAAAATGTTATTCATAGGGAAAGAGTAATGCCTTAAAAAACAAAAAATAAAATTTACTTGAATACAAAAATGTGTCATGAAAATTTTTTTTTCAAAAATTTTAAGGATGAAAAGCGTGGTGAGGTGTGCGAGGAGCAAACGAATACCTTTTCGATTAACGCTCCACAACGATTTTCATCATTAAAATTTTTGAAAAAAAAATTTTCATGACACATTTTTGTATTCAAGTAAATTTTATTTTTTGTTTTTTAAGGCATTACTCTTTCCCTATGAATAACATTTTACAAAGTGACCAACTTTAAATAAAAGCGTGGTTTTTTAAAAAAATTTTATTTATTCATCTTCTTTATTTTTGTACAAGTTTTTTTTTTCAAAGTTCAACCAAATTTTTTGCAAGTTTTCCTCTGAAAACTTTGGTGTTTTATTTGAAACGAATCTATTCTTTCACAAAATACTCAAAAATATGTTTTTCATTTTGGGTAGGATGCAAGGATGCTGTATTTATATTTTTTTTATGTTTTAACTTTTAATTTTTTATTAATTTTTTTTTTCAACAAGTCAATGAGTATTGAGTAGTTAATGTATTGTAGTTGACTCAATTTTGAAATTTGAAAAAATTAATATTTTAGTCAATTTGAAGAAAAAAAAATTGAAAATATTTTTTGAAGGACTAAGGACATGAAGGAAAATTGGAATTTACTGGAAAAAATTTAAAAATTACTCAATTAGAAAAAAAATTTTGATGAAAATTATTGGAAAAATTCGAATGAGAAGTTAAGTTGCCAGTTGGGAAATGAAATAGGAATATTTTGATGACAAATTTAATTTGAAATCAAATTCCAAATTGACAATTTTATTGGAAAATTAGGAGGGATTATGAACAAGAACAATTATTTTCTTGAAAAAAAATAAATAAAAAAGGTCGGGAAAAATTTAGATAGAAACCTCAAAAATAAACTAGATAAAAAATTTACTTGAAAAAAATTTCAAAAGAAAAATTTGAAAAGTATGGTAGGGATTTCGAAGCATTTCGATGAGAAAATTTGATGAAAAATATTTAAAAATCTAAATGAAAATTTAAAAATAAATTTAATTAAGTAACAATATTCATTTAAAAGTTTAAAAAAAATAAAATGTAAAAATTATTGGCAAGTTTGAATGAAGAAATTGGAAAATTAAAAATAAAGTTTCAACTTTTAAACGACACCCGAGCAGCACAATCGATAATTTATCGAAATAAAAAATCGACAGAATATCGAATTCGATAAAGTGTCGCGTTAGTTCCGCCTAAATCGTGAAATTATCTTTCGATATATAGATAGATTATCGACGAATTATAGTTAGCAAAAATTTCGAGATTGTAGTAAGATATTTTATCGATAATCTATCTATAATATCGAAAGATAATTTCACGATTTAGGCGGAACTTTCGCGACACTTTATCGAATTCGATATTCTGTCGATTTTTTATCGATTTTTTATTCCGATTTTTCGTCTTTTATTAGTTTTTTTATATAATTAAAAATCATTAATTAGCATAATTAACACATTAAACTATGCCTAAACACATTATTCATGTTACGGTAAGAGGATCATTTCAGAAAAAGTCAAAAAAAAATATAAAACATCTGCCACCCTTGGGGCTTGAATCATCTACCTCCTGCATGGTATTCTTCTACCTTAACCACTATGCCATACCTTATAGTTGAGGAATTAGCAATAAAACGCGTATAATAGGTAATTTAGTACTTCCAGACGTGTTGGACTTAGAAAAATTTTCATCACTTTTTGAAATTTGGAAATAATTTCAAATATCGTCACAAAATCGTTGAAAAATCGTTCGACAAATTTCAGATTATTTGTCGATAATATAGTTTCAAATATCGCCACAAAATCGTTGAAAAATTGAATTCGAGAAATTTCAGATTATTTGTCGATAATATAGTTTTAAATATCGTCACAAAATCGTTAAAAAATCGAAATCGAGAAATTTCATATTACGTGTCGATAATATAGTTTTAAATATCGTCATAAAATCGTTAAAAAATCGAATTCGAGAAATTTCAGATTACGTGTCGATAATAAAGTTTTAAATATCGTCACAAAATCGTTGAAAAATCGAATTCGAGAAATTTCATATTACGTGTCGATAATATAGTTTCAAATATCTTCACGCAATCGTTAGAAAATCGAATTCGAGAAATTGCATATTATGTGTCGATAATATAGTTTCAAATATCTTTACAAAATCGGTAAAAAATCGGATTCGATAAATTTAATATAATCTGTCGATAATATAGTTTCAAATATCGTCAAAAAATCGGTAAAATATCGAAGTCGAGAAATTTCATATAATCTGTCGATAATATAGTATTAAATATCTTTACAAAATCGTTAAAAAATCGAATTCGATAAATTTAATATTCTTTGTCGATAATGTAGTTTCAAATATCTGCACAAAATTGGTGGAAAATCGGAATCGATAAATTTAATATTCTTTGTCGATATCGTTGACGAATATCGTCATAAAATCTTAATAATATCGAATTCGATAGTTTTTAGATTTTTTGCCTAAGAAATTGAACCGATAAATCTTTATAATATCGTGAGAACATGTATAGATATTCAAACGATTTTTATCGATACATTACATCTTCCGATATTATCGATTGAGCGACGCTCGGGCAAATAGAAAAAAATTGATGAAAAATTTGAGGAAAAATAGGAATAAATAATTAAGTATTTGATGAATGATGATTAATTTCTTCAAGAATTTCTTTTCAAAAATCGAATGAAAATTGAAAATGAAAAAAAAATGAAAAATTTGAAGAATAGAAAACTTGGAAAATTTTTAAATATTTTATTAAATTAAACTTAGGTAGTGGAAAAATCTCGATGAAAATTTTGTGAAAATCAATTTCGATGAAATCCACCTTGCAATGACGACAAACGCGACCACGACAACGATTATTCAAAAATTTCAAACAAGAATATGAGATGAATCACGATGAATTCTCGTTCGTTCATTTTCGTGATTACTTGTTGTGGATTTAGTCACTCCCACAACTTTTATTGCTTTTTCGATGATCTGTCCACTGCCGGTGTCGAAATTTTTTTTGAACTCAGTGTTGCCAATCTATTTTTCTAGGTAAAATACCTACCAATTTTCAAATTTTTGTAGCTCCTTCATTTTCAAACTAAGGCAATATGTGTACATACACTTTTTTGTTAGTCGAACTAGTTTATATCCCAATTTCAAGTTTGGCACACCACTCACCGGACACCCTGAATAGAGCCTGGCTTATAATTCAGGAAATATTTTACATCCCAGAGAAGAAAAAAAAAGGAAAATTAAATCACGACGAAAAAGTTGCGTATAATAATATCAGCAAAAGCCAATGCCGAGCAACGCGCTAACACCTCGTAAATTACGGATATTTCGCAATATAGCGAAAATGTTCTTTCGTATAATAAACGTAGGCGGGTAAACAAAACGATTTTAATAAAGCGAAAAACCCGTACACAGCCCTGCAGCCACACAGAAAGAGATATTTAATATAAAGGGGTAGGAGGAGGAGGCGGAGGGGTTGAATATACAGACGGTGATATCAGTCCACACTATATTACATTAACGGGTGGCGTATACGTGTACATGCGGATTCCTATAGAGCAGACAACAATAATATCGAAATACAGTGTTTGTTAAAGTCTGCTGAGGCGGACTAAAGGGCGAGGAAAAGTTAGATTTTCATGAGCTTTTAGGGGCACACCTCACACACGCGCGGCATACGATAACACAATCGAGTTGGTCGTTCGGTGCTTCGCTTATGGTGCTTGGAAGTCGACGATGAGGCAGCTTCGAGCTTATGAGATACATTCCTGGAGCTAGGCGGTAAATATGATATATAATACGAGTACCGAAGTTCGCTTAACTACACGAATAAAGAAGAATTCACGCTGACAATAATGGCACGACAATAACCGCAGCAACGTGCATTCCCGCGCTGACGCGTAAATCACGCGTTACTCTGGCGCGCAGCAACCAGCAATGCGCCACGCCTGGCTCAAAGTCGTACATTCCAATAGTCGTAATTTCATTTGCAACAGAGTGTAGCTCTGCGTTTTGAATTAAAATTAGTTTGGATTTGAAAATGGTTCTTTGGGAAGGAGTTTTTGGTGGAGAATTTTCTTTGGAAAGTTTCTTTTGGAAAATTTGGTATTAAAGTTTTTTATAGGTATAAGCGTAACTTGAGATAAATTTTGAGGGGAGGGGCGCATGCAAAGAATGGGAAATTTGGTTCATTGAAAGAGCATGTCACCCAGACATCAAGATCGAATTTTCAGCTGCCAATGATGATTTTTCGATTTTTGGCGAATTTTTGAAAATGGGAAAAATAGTCCCATTATTTTTTTGGAAAATCAATTTTTTACAAAAATTGTAAATTTTGAGTTAGAAATCTGAAAATTGATTTATATACTAATATCGGCCCCGTGATTTGATTGGAACTATTTTTGAAGGGACCTAAACAGAAACGGTTTGAGCAAATTTTTTTGGGGGGGTGTAGATCGAAAATGCCGAATGAAAATTTTCAAAATGCCGAATGATAATTAATAAGCACAACAGTGGGAAGTAGACCCCTGCGCTGAATTTTTTGAAAAAAGTGAGTTTTCGAAAGAAGAACTTCTCACTATCCTCATAGAAAAAATTTCAAGAACTTATGGTAGCATTAGGATTTGAATCAAAACGACTGTTGCTGCCCGAGCAAAGCGAGGGCGAACATTTTTGAAAAAATTGCACTTCTAAAAGAAAAGATGGACTTTTTTTTGCAGAAATTTTGAAAACATACAATAATTTCTGGTTTTTTAAAAGATGAAAAAGCGATACGTTGCCCGAGCGAAGCGAGGGCGAAAATTTTGAAAAAATTGGAATTTTTAATTAAAAATAATGCACTTTAAACATAATTTTTAATATTTTCAAAAATATCATGTTCATTTTTTTACGTTATAAGTTATAACAATTCAAATGCGCTGATTTTTGATTCCTATTCTGATTCTGAGAGAAAGATGAAGTAATAGAAGTACATTGCCCGAGCGAAGCGAGGGCGAAATTTTTTTTCAGAAATTTACCGAATTTGTGAGTCGGAATTTCTCTAAAATTCATCGAATTTATGATTCGGAATTTCTCAAAAATTTGCCGAATTTGTGATTTAGAATTTCTAATTAATTAACATATTTGAAATTCTAAACTTTACCAAATTTTGTAAACATACCTAATTTAATTTGTCGAAAGTTTGCCGAATTTGTCGAAAATTTTTCAAAAATTTGCCGAATGGAAAATCACTGGGGGGTGTTTCACCCCCCCCCCCCCAACCCCCCCTCGCACCGGCTCTGGATCTAAAGCCTTCAGCAGAACTTCACTTTCACAACTTGATTAGTTTGGTAGGGATTCAAAAAGACAATTTTTTTATTCCTTTAAAGTTGGAAAAACGGACAATTTTTTCAATTTTTTAGCATTGAAATTAACATTTTTTTTCTTAATTTTGAGAATTTGAGTGGTCTTATTTACCAAGGCAGTGGTAACATTTTGTTACTGTGGCACAGGTAACATTTTGTTACCAATAAAATACCATGAAAATTTATACATTTTTTCACTACAAAAATCCTGCAAAGAAAAAGACAAAATATTTTTAAAAAATTTCAATCAACCAGATAAAAATTATTACCCAATTAAAAAAATCTTCCCTAACATTGAAAAAAATTCAATATGTTGAAAAATGTGACTATATAGGTACTCGTATATTATGTAGATTAATTTTTTTGAAAATTTATCCTAAATTAAAAATTAATGAATAAAATTTTGGAATTCTAAAATTAAAAAAAATCTAGTTTTGAGAAGTAGAAAAATATCATTCTCTTTAAAAAAAAAAGTCGAAAAAATCCATCTTAATTTTTTTTTTTAAATTAGGTAAGTACCTATAATAAATATGATTTTTGCAAATTCAAGAGAAAATGAGCTCTAAAAAGTAAAAATTGAAGAAAATTCATTGATAAAATAATAAAATATTTAAAAAATTACCCAATTTTTATTTTTGAAAATTTATGAAAAATTATTTAAAAAATTAAAAAATTTCGAAAATTTTGTATTGAAAATTGAGAAAAGTTATCATTAAAAATTATTGGAAAAAAATTCAAATTTGAAAAAATTTTAAAATGCATTTTTCAAAATTTTTAGGATATAATTTTTGAAAATCAAAGAAATTTCTAAGCAAAAGAAAAATTTAATCATGAAAAATTGAAAAAAGTAGTCAAAAAAATTTACACAGTTTCTCTTTGTGAAAATTCACACTAAACTGTACCGTTTTTTATAAAGATAATACCTATTTTAATAAGATTGTAGCTTAATTAGATATTAAGCATTTTTACGTATAGGGACGAAATGATCAAACTATGGTCGACGTCACTTTAATCATAATAAACAAACAAACAAACAAACAAAATCTTCCTAAAAATTGAAAAAAATTCAATTTATGGTGATTGTTGAAGAATTTGACAAAACTGATTTTTTTGAAAATCTACGTATCATAATTAAAAATTAGTAAATAAAATTTCGGAATTGTAAAATTAAAAAAAAAAATCATAGTTTTGAAAAGTATAGAAAAAAATTACCTCTAAAAAAATTGGAAAAAATTCATCTTGAATTTTTTTTCAATTTTTAAAAATTTAACAAAAAACAGGGATGATATGATATTCGAAAATATCGATATATCATGATATATCATCATAATCATTACAAATCATAGCTTATCGATATTATCATGATATAATTTAATTTTTTCCTCACCAGGATCGCGCCTTATTTTATGAAAATTCATCGTGACTACAAATTGGTAAAATTTTTAAAAATCTCACTTTTGAAAATTTAATAAAAATTAGAATGCATTTCAAGAACTGTACACAATTTTAGGAAATTTTTGAAAAATAATTATGTAAAATGAGCATTTTTGTTATGCAAGGTTTTTGAGGTACCTACCTATTTCAAAGTTTTTTTTTATGCATAACGGAAGGGATTCGGACCACAAAACCTTCCTCTTAAGTCTTAAATAAGCCCTGCATAAAATTTCTTTTCTGCATGTTTTTTTTTTTTTTTTTTTTTTTTTTGGTTGAGGTATATTTGAAAAAATAATTCGTTTTATTTTCAATTAAGTATGTAAATAATCAAAAATTTTATTAATTTTTTTTTCATCAATTTTATTTTTTTTAAATTTTGAAACAAAAAAGTGATATTTAAATTTGTTCCAAACATTTCTATTCAAACATGGTAATTTTTCTTCAACTATCTAACTAAAAATTGTTCCAGAACTACGAAAAAGTACTCTGAACCTAAAAATTTCGATGATTCGAAACAATTCCACAATTTTCATCCTCTACCATAAAAACTTTCACTCTTATACCTATTTAATTCTAAAGGAATTTTTCATCTGTTTCAGATACCCAACAACGCAGAAAAGAAAACCCAGCCAAGATCTCATTACACAGTACGTAAATATTTAATAAAATTACATCCTTTTACTTGATAAAATATTAATTCGCTCCAAAGGCTGCGACGCTGGCATGGCGTGGAAAAAGAACGACGACATTTGAAAATTCGCCATATTTCTACCGAGTTACTTTTAGCCTGCAGAACTACCGCGCTGCAACTTAAACAACACGTCAGTCGTATACCATAATAATATACTTCTAGTACGACGAAGAGACTTATGCTGCATCGATTATTACCGCAACCTCATTATGAAGCAACTTTTACATTTACGTATAAAAAAGAAAAATAATTCTCGTGTACCTACCTACTTTTTTCTCTTAGTAAGTGGTATGGAAAAACTTGAGTAAATTTTTGAAGAAAAAAAAAGAGAGAGAAAATGGAAACTTACATATTAAACGCTTTTTAATATTAAATAAAGCGTTTTACTCCGCACTAAAGAAAAAGAAAAAAAAAAGGAAAAAAGATTCATAGTCGAAGTCGTGCAATTTGGGCGGCAGTATAGTGGCTGTGGCGTGAATAACATCATTTTTATGAGACATTCATTTCATTGGCAGAGTAAACAAATCGGCTCTGAATTGGCTGGTTATATTGACGATACGGTAGCGTGGCCGTATTATTCGAGTTTTATGGCTTTCTTTAATTGTATTTTTATTTTTATTTACTCTGTAGTAGGTATATTATGGTATTTAGACGGCACGCAGCAGTGCCTTATGTACCTATATAATCTGCCCATTGATACGTAATCGTATAGATCTTGCTTTATGTGCATGTCGAATAACGTGCGAATGTGGAAAGTGCTGCTCGGCTCGGATTCTATAGCAAACTGCCCGATGCCATCGTAAATTCTACCCTTGGCTCGATATACACGTATTGATGGTTTTTTCATTATTTCTTAACGTTCGATTATATAGTTTTTTAATGGACGATTCATAATACCGTATCAGATTTTCTTTATGTTCGATCATCCCTGCGACATGTACACAAACCTTGTTGTTTATTAATGTATCCTTCGCACATTCGAATGTCGAGCTCAGACCTGAGAGACCTGAGACTCCGTCGTATAATTTATTCTCAAAGTCATAGTTTAGATTTTTTTGTAGGTAGGTATCTTATAAATACAAAAGTGAGAACTTAATCCGAACCGGTGACATGGGGCGAGTTGCTATAAATCTCAGACTAACATTTCAGTCGGCCATGATTTCTTAGAGATTGCTTCATGGACGAACAAAGGCGGTAGTGATCCGTGACCGAGGCAGAGGCACCTCGAATAAGAATTTTTTACCTGTAACTCTCTCCTGGATGGCAGAAGAAAAAAAACACACGCCTGGGCGAGATTTTAAAACGATAATTTAAAAGAGATGTTACCTGGAAATGGTGATGCGGTTGTACTAAAAGTTGCGCTCGTAATTTTCGATTATGAAAGTATATCAGACAGAACCCCGGGTCTCTAGCTACGTCTTTATTTACTCGTTACGGCCTCTAAGCCTGTAAAGGAGAGGAAAACTTGTGTAACCATTCGCCTCTGCCATTGTTCTGCGCAGATTTAAGGCCAGTTTAACACGTCCTAAAATGGACTCTTTTGACGTTTCATTTATCGTAAAGGAATTTTCAGACATTATGGTAAATAATGGCGCTATCTTATGAGATATCAAAGGCCGATCCCATGCGGGGCCAGCACTCATAAAAAGAATCTTCAATTTTGCCAAAATATTCGAGCAGGGCAAACATTTCAATTATGGGCGTCCTTAAGGGTGTTTTTTTTTTTTCAAGTTGACCTATTTATATTATAAAACGCTGCATGCGAGGATGCCCTTTATTATCATCTTGTTCGTGGTTGGCATGGAAAGGAGGGGTGGGGGCATAAAGTGGGCAGTTTTGTTCAATTTTTGAAACGGGTTTTGATAATTATTTGGTACTTTGATTTTTTTATGAGATTTCTATTGGACGATTTTTCACCACTTTTCAATTTTTTATGGCATTTTAATCACATGATTTTTTTTTTACAACGTTTGTACAATTTTTGTAATTTTTGACCTTTTTTCAATAATTTTATGTTGAGAAGAGTAATATTTTTTTGTATTTATTGTAATTTTAGCAGGGACGCTTCCCATCCCATTTCTAATGAGTACGTCCTTGCCCCAGTATTTCCTTTAACCAGTTATTTTATATAAAACATTTTCTAAATTTCTGTAAAATAAAATACCTATTTCAGCATTTTTTCTCAATTTTTCGAGGTTAAAATTCTCAAAAAAAAAAAAAAAAATAGAATAAATTTTTTAAAATTTTTATGCGAAAAATTTCAGTTTCTTCTGAGGAATGAATTTTTTATTTTTAGAGGAAAAAATTCTTAATTTTTTGGCACAATTTTTTGGAGAAAGAATCTGAATTATTTTAATAAAAAAACATCTTCAATTTCTTTGGAATAAATAGATAAACGTAGGTAAAAATATTTTCCATTCAATTTTAGGAGAAATAAATTCAATTATTTTGAAGGAAAAATTTTTGAATTTTTTTGTGACAAGTTAAGAATCGCAATTTTTTGGATTCTGCGTAAAAAAATTAAAAAATTCCCCCATTTTTCAAAAAAAAAAAACATTTTTTATGGAGAAAATGCCTCTTTATTTTTACAGAAAAAAAGCTCAGTTTTTTAAAAAGATTTCAGAAATTCTTGAGGGAGGTAAATGTTTTTGAAGAAAAAAATTCATAATTTTCTTGAAATAAAATATAGGTATTTCCATTTTTTTAAATAGGTACATACATGTAAGAAAAATCTCGATTTTTTAGAATAAAAAATTTTCAATTTTCTTTTGGAGAAAAAATCTTTTCTTTTTGAGAAAAAAATTTCTCAATTTTATGGAATAATATATTTTTTTTTCAATTTTTAAAGTAAACATTTTTTTGCAGTAAAATATTGTGTAATGCAGGAAAATAGTGCCCTTTTTCTGAGAAAATGATTTTTTATTTTTAGAAAAAATTTTTTCAATATTTTCTGTCAAAAAATTGAGGGGTTTTGGAGGAAAAAAAAATCCTGATTTTTTTTAGAGAAAGAATCTGTCTTTGGAGAAAAAAAAAACCTTGAATTTTTTTGAAGAATCTGAATTATTTTTATTAAAAAAATCTAATTTTTTGGAATAAATAAATAAACGAAGGTAAAAATATTTTCCAGCCCATAATAAATTCAATTATTTTGGAGAAATTTTTTTTGAATATTTTTGTGATAAGTAAGAATCGCAAATTTTTGGAGTCTGTGTAAAAAAAATTGAAAAATTTCCCATTTTTCAAAAATATTTCAATTTTTTTCGGAGAAAACGCCTCTTTATTTTTTCAGAAAAAAAACACAGTTTTTTAAAAATATTTCTGAAATTATTCAGGGAAAAATCTAAATATCTACCTACCTATTTTTGCATGTAGAAAAAACTTTCAAAATTTTCATGAAATAAGTTTTTTTTATTAATATGTAGGTATTATAGGTAGGTAAAATGTAAGAAAATTCTCAATTTGTTTAGAGTAAGACAATTTTCAATTTTCTTTTGGAGATTTTTGTTTTAAAGATTAGGAAAATTTCTAAATTTTGTGAAATATTTTTATTTTTAAAGTAGGTATTTAAACATTTTTTTTTGGGGGGGGGGGGAATATTGCCTTATTTCTGAGATAGAGATTTTTTATTCTTGGAGAAAATTTTTTCAAATTTTTTTTCTTCAAAAAAATGAAGCTTTTTGGAGGAAAAAATCCCTCCTTTTTTGGAGAAAAATATTTGGAGAAAAAAATCCCTAAAATTATTTAGAAGAAGGAAGTTTCCGAATCTTCTTGGAATAATGAATATTTCAATTTTCCATAAGTAAGTTTGAGAAAATTTTCGATAGGTACTTATTTTTGGAATTAAAATTTTTTTAAATTTCCTATAGAGAAAAAAATCGTTTAGTTTTTAGACTAAATATTACCTAAAATTTTCTATTTTTTTTAAATAAAAAAATTTCCTTTTTTTGTTTTATTTTTATTGAAATAGAGATTTTTTCAATTTTTTCTTTTGAGTTAAAATTTTATTAATTTTTAGGAGCAATTATTCCATTCTCATAGAAAAACAAAGTTTTAATCAACTACGCGTTCATATGTAAATTACAAAAAAAAAAACTAGGTAGGTATAGACATTTCAACTTGCTCAAAAAATTCCTTTTATTAAGATTTTGCGTTTCTTATTTTTTGGGCCCCCAAAATCAGAGCCTCCGAAAGCAGAATACCCCTTCTAACACGTCCCAATAAAATTTTCAACGAACAGATTTTTTCGAGAGAATTCATTTCCCAAGTGATTTTTTTTGGAGAAGAAAAATTTCTCTCCTTTCTATAAAATGATTCTCTTATTTTTATCAAAATGATTTTTTTTGAGAATTTTTTCAATAATATTTTTTGAGATTTCTTTTCTAAAAGAGAAATTGTTTTCGACGATTTCATGCCCCATCGACCTTTCCTTGGCCTCTCCTGCTGAGGATGGTTTTGAAAAAATTTTCAAACAAAAGTTGTGGATTGATATTCAGTAAATAAGTTTGATCATTACGAAATTTTCGATTGGACCCCTCCTTTCTCTGCAATTTAGCATAACAGTACATACCATATATGAAAATGATTGAATAATTTTCATGGGTAAGTATTATTAAAAATTGGACAGGAGGGAGAGGTCCAATCGAAATTTTCGTAATGAACAAAATTATTCCAAAGATCTAAATAAACAACCATGCCTGTGAATTTTTTCAAAATTGTCCAGTGAGGTGGATCTTCAAAAAAAGATTTAATGGGCTCATTTTTTGTCAGTTATGAAAATTGAAAATACGGAATTTAATTTTGAGACTACATCTACTTCGAAAAAAAGACCTCATGTACAGGTAGATTGTATCAACTTATCGACCAGCAATTTTCAAAAGGTGCCAAAGGAGGTAAAAAATAAAACACAAGCCACCCCTATAATCCTCATAGGACACCAGGAAGCTCGTTAATCTCGGATGCGGCCGAACCTGTATTTAGGAGGCAATAACTGGTAAGCCACGGCCACACGGTTAAACGCATTTGAAAACCAGTCCAACGAACCAGGGTTGAGTTTAGTACGTATATTTGTATTACAAATACATATCTGTACCTACCTCTACATAGGAGAATGTAAAGAAAGAATAGATAGAAATTTACATAGTAAAATTTTCATAATTCAAAATAGAGTAAAAAATATTCCACCGCCCCGTGTCCGTATCCTAGTCCGCGCTCGTCGTTCATGAGAAATAGCAACACCGTAATAAAGATGTCTCCGAATAACGAACGAGGTTGACAGAATTTTAATTAAAAAGTAAAACAGCATACGTGAGGCGCTCAGAAGGCAGGGACGTAGTTATTTTTATGGTTCTCGTCGTGACAGTTATTTTCGAGAGGGTTCGCCCTTGTATTATTTGTATAAAAAGCCCCGGCTGCGGCAGCCGCCGCAACGGCGAACGGGGTATCCAATTAAAAGTGACTTTTAAGGTAGTGAAACGACCGTAAAAAAGATTTAATGTTGTTCAAAAACGAATTTATTTAAAAGATATTCTTATGTGATTTTCAAAGGTTTAACTATCTTGTTAAGCAGCCTGTTAGCAGTTGTATGACAACGGTGTTCGCGTTTCTTATTTATTTACCCAATTTTTCTAGGTATATCCCTCTTCTTCTCAGATTTATCTTTTTTTGGAAGAAAAAAAATGCCCGGGCAAAAAAAAAAACACCAAAACCTGTCAATTATTTTTGAAATAATTGAAATATCTATACAATGTGCGAATTCTATCCAGAAAAGTGTTCTATTGTAACCTGTATTCAGTTGGTGAAAATAAAAACTTTCGTGTCAGAAAAACACTCGAAAGTGAAATTTAAAAATATTTTTTAACTACATGAATGCCTCTCTTCCTAAAATTATTTAAAATTCAAGTTAGAAAAATTTTGTAATCACAGCAAACAAAATTTATATTGTTTGAATGTCATAAAAAATCACACTTCAATATTATTTTCCTATTGTTAATTTGGGTCAATTTTTTTCTGAAAAAGACAAAAATCAAAAGAATTTATGTTTCTTCAATTTAGACCTAACCTAAAAAAAATTCAATAGGTACAAAAAAAATCTACACAGAAAAATATTCAAAAATTAATTTTTTTAAATTCTGTTTCCATATGATTTTCTTTGTTAAAATTATTCAAAATTAAACAAAAAATTATAAACATTTTAAGAAATTTTTCTTCTCTCCCCCCCCCCCCCCCCTCAAATACTCTCGTATTTTAAAATAATTTTTTAATCTGATTAAAAATTCCTTTTAGCAATTTTTTTCAACACTTTTTGAAAGATTTTTTTTTTTTTTTTTTTTTTTTTGAAAATTTCTTTCTCAGAGAATGTTTTGTTTCAATACGATTTTTTGAAAAATTTTACCATTTCTCTTCCCCCAATTTTTTTTGTTGAAAAATCTCGGTTTTTGAAATAATTTTTTCATTTTATTGGAAAATCCATTTTTTTTTTACTTTTAAAAATATTTTTGATTTTTCATGATTTTTTCCCAGAATTTTCTTTTTAGAATTTTTTTTAATTGGAGTTTTTTGCACCAAAGATGCCAAGTATCTTTTCAACATTTTTTGAAAGATTTTTGATTTTTTTTTTTGAAAATTTCTTTCCCTGAGATTACTTTATTTTATTTTTAGAAATTTTAGTATTCTCCCCCCCCCCCCATTAAAAAAATTAAAAAATCTCGATTTTTGAAAGAATTTTTTAATTTTTTTGAAAAAATTTATTTTTTTGTACTTAAATTTTTTTTTGTTGATATTTCATGATTTTTCCCCGGAATTTTCTTTTTAGCCATTTTTTATTGGAGTTTTTTGTTTGTACCAAAAATAACTTTTCAACACTTTTCGAAAGAATTTTTTTCTCCCGAAAATTTCTTCCTCAAAGAATATAATTTATTATATCTATTGTTACGAAAAACATCTATTAATTTTTTTTAAGGAATTTCAGTACCCCCCCCCCCCCCCAAATCTCTAATTTTAGCATAGTATATGCTTTTACGGAGACCAAAATGGTAAATCCGAGACCAAAATCCGACAGTTGGGTTAGGTTAGGTTAGGTTTGGATGACATAAAAAAACTTAGAAAATTTTTAATCAATTCGATTTTTCAGACATTATGTCAGACATTTTGAAACTTGTCAATTTTTTTGAAATTTTATGACTTTTAGACATTTTCTAGACATTTTGACAGACATTCTGAAACTTGGAATTTTATTTAGAAAGATGACTTTGAGACAATATGTCAGACATTTTGAAACTTGGAACTTTTTTTAGAAAGATGACTTTGAGACATTTTTTTAAAAGAAATTTTATGACTTTTGGACATTTTGTCAGACATTTTGAAACTTATAATTTTTTTTAGAAATTTTATGACTTTTAGGCGTTTTGTCAGACATTCTGAAACTTGAAATTTCATCTTTTTATTTATCATACTTTTAGATTTTTAAATTTCCATGAAAATTAATATTCGTGACTTTTAGACATTTTGTCACAGAGTAAAAGCATATACTATGTTTCATACTTTCAAACGTAGTGTGAAAATAGAGCCAACAAGGGGGGTCCAGGGGGGGGGGGCGACCGAGTTTTGAAAGAAATTTGAATTTTATTTAAAAAATCAAATTTTGTTGTAGTTAGATAATTTTTTTTAAATACCTACCTATTTTTTTTTCTCAAACTTCTTTCAAACGGATGTTTTTTTTGTACTTTTTTTCATTATACCTACTCGTAGTCTCTCGCACTAAAAGTATCTTTTCTTTTCTGATTTTTTGGGAAAATATTTTTAAAACCTACTCTTTTAAAAAAAAAATCATTCCCATAGAATATTTCCAAAAAAATGATATTTTTTGGAGGAATTTTAGTAACTCCCCCCCCCCCCAAAAAAAAAAAAAAAAATTCTCTAATTTTTGAAAGAATTTCTAAAAAAATTTTTAAATCCCAATTTTTAGTAATTTTAAGTAAAAATTATTTTTTCTGGAATTTTTAAGTAGGTAATATTTCTTTATTGAAATTTTTTTCATTAGAGTTTCTTGCGTCTCAATAATATTCTTCTAACATTTTTTTGAATTTTTTCTACAGAAATTTCAAAAATATTTTAAAAACTTTTTTGAGAGAATTTTTGAACTTTTTTCGGTAATTTTTTTAAAAAGATGTACTTATTGATATATTTTTTGCAAATTGCGTTTAAAATCAATTTTTTTGTTCTAAAAATATTTTTCCAACATTTTGTGAATGAATTTTCTTCAGAAATTTTTTTTGAAGGTATAGTCTGGCAAGTAAGAGATGACAGTCCGAAATTTCGTTGTAACGCGACGACGTCAGAAAATCAGGGGTACAATATCTGCGGCGGTACGCGTTTCGCAGTAATAGACGAGTGTCTTGATAAAAAGATGATACAAATAAAACCTTTGATTTTTTTTAAAATCGAACTGGCATTATTTTTCAAAAAATATTCAAAATAACCAAGGATAATAAGTTTTTACAATTTATGTACAATATTTATGACTTCAAGTTTGGAATTTTGCATAACCATAACAAATTGGACTATCGAGATGGGGGAAAAAGGAAAATACTCCTTTTTGAGAGAAGAATAATATTATAAAACGTACATTTAAGTACGGTTCAATTTTGAAGTAGTGGGGTACGCGCACATGGCACAGGCGGAGTTGTAGGGCCCCAATTTGAGAAACCCCGCAACACGACAACGAAACGCGGACTGTCATCTTTCACTTGCCAGACTATAGATAATTTTTTGAATTTTTAAAAAACTTTTTGACGAAGTTTTAAATTTTATTCAGATGATACATTTTTTTAGAAATATACTTTTTTTGGAAAAATCTTTCTAGAAAATTTTCTTCAACTCAAACAAGATTTTTTAATAAAAAACATGTGATTTCTTCTAGTTTACTGAAACATTTTCCCATTGAACTGTCCTTTTGAAATAAGTTACATTTTGAGAAACAAATTCTCAAAAAAGGGTTCACCTACCAACATAAAAAAAAAATTGTAAAAAAATTTCATCGAAACAAATTTTTGGAAAAAAAATCATTAAAATGATAATGATTTTAAGAACGAATTTTCATCTCATAATATTACAACTTATTTTCTGCTCTGAATTTTTTTTCTATCCATTTCGGGTAGAAAGAAAGGGTGTAGCTGCGGGTGCGGAAGTGAATAAGTATTTCAACATAGAAAAATAACACTATAAGACGTAGTTCCATGTTCATTAACATTGTTAAAAATTAGTATAATATTAAAATATGTAGGTAGACTATGCCTACTTCCAATCCACACAAGGCACAACATAGAGTACCTAAAACGGAAATGAAAATATGTACGTATTACCTACCTACACGAAGAAAACTGATGGGTACACATGTGTTTTTTTTTTATACAAACATATGTTCCCCATTCATTATGTAATTTTGCTTTTTTTAATCAATTTACGAGACACAGCTACTTTTTGTACATAGTATATCTCCTCACTCGTCAATACATTTATCCTTACCCTGATTTTCCCCTTTTAATGCATTTTAAAGTACTCTTCAACACGTGTTAGGTGCAGTACACATTTGGCCAGAAAAATCCAAAATGACACCTTCCATACTCCTATACTTCGATACATCGAATTTTAATTGGTTCTTTATCGCATCATTTTGAATTTCCAGACATCCATAAGTTTAGGTACATTATACGCACGTTTTCGGAGTAGGAGTACACCTGAATTATTATTGGTATTTTTTTGGGACGATAAGAACGAACACGAAAGTGCACTTAAACTTGGTCAGCTTGTCCAAAGCAGACGAATAAATTATCGAGACCGAATTAAAAAAAATGCTACGACAAATTATCGCGTCCATTTGGTGGTATCTGCCATGACCCAACGAACGGCTGGCTCGAGTCTCTATACTCTCTAGTGCCAAATAAGGCAGCCTCGTTTGGGTCGTGTGATAAGTAAACACCATAAAGAGGATTATCTGCGGCATAAGCGTAAGAATTAAGAAAGGACGAATATAAGGGCGTGATAAGTGGAATAATTAAAACCATTTTGTTCGGAGGTTTGATTTACATACGTCTGGACTCTGGATGCACCCAAGGTAGGCATAAATAATGTGCTTAGGTAGCGAATGCTCCTGGCTCAACTTCATAGGTACATTTCTAAATCTTATTTATCGTGGTGATGCTGCGAGAATGGTGCATCGTCGTGACGCCACCAGCATCACAGTCGCAGATTCAATACGTCATAAATATAGATTTAATGGCTTCTGGTATCTTTAACTCCCTATACACAGTGGTGCTAAATTTACGAGCATGGAGGGGTTCTACTTTTTGAGTTGTTTTTACGCAGAACGCATACTAATGTGTCGAACGATTCCACATTCGATTCCAAGCAAACGAATCGGTCGAGTTCAATGGACGTAATTTTGACTGGTTTTGATTTTCATTACGTACATACTATGTAATTGTATACACGACCGAGAGATTGGCCGAGGGGGCAGAGATTGGTCGAGGGGGCATATGTTGGCCAAGGGGGCATACGGGGCATATAAAATGCTACGTACAATGTCCTCTACCCTTTGTGCGTATTCCGGTAGGTCCGGCAGCCGAGTAGATTTACAAGTCAATAAAACCACACCTAAACAATGTACACGGAAGTGGAGCGAAAATTTCAAAAGGGAAAATATCGTGCTTTCTTTTTAACTTTCAGAAGCTCGTGTATACAGCACGAAACGACACCGAGCGAGGGAAAAAAGGAGAGAAAAAAAGTAAATATTAAGCGTTAGAGAGAAACGAGAACGACAAGAAGCTCTAGCTCGTATAACGAATATCTATATATGTAATCCCTATCCGCTTCGCGTAGGATTTACAGTGCTTCTCTACTACTTCTAGTCCGCAGTATACCAGCAATGTGGATAGATGTTATTCCACGCGGCTGGAATCCGGGTTACTATAGCAACCGCCAATAAGAGAGGGTTCAAAAATGGTTCCGAAACGCCCTGGAGCTCCTAAGACTGTGTCATCAATCACGTCGAGTCGCATGATAACGCTTCATTTATACTTGTGTCAACAAATTTTTTCTCTCTCTCTGGTATTGTTTTCTTTCTTCTCTATAACGACCTCGTATATTTCCTTGATGGCTTCATTTAATTTCACACCGAAAAAAGAAAGAAAGAAAATGGTAAGGATGCCGCGACGCGATATTACGATAGGATATAGTCTCGATAGTCGATGTCGATATATATACGTACCTGCCTTGTGCGAGGTTCGTTTGGTCTTCGGCGGTTCCATTAGGATATTAGTATCAGAGGCATGGATCCTGCTGCGATCTATATCCGAGTTTTAATTATAAGGTATTAAAAGGCGCTTGAGTTGTGTCCACTGGGTTTGAGTAGTCGTTGGAGTATAATCGAGTGATGGGTGTTGGCCTCGCAGGTGATGAGTGATTAATGTCTCCTTTGGGTTTATTCAGTGTCGCCGCGTCTTGTGTAATGCGGTAGGTTTTCGAAATTGGTGATGGAGGTAATTGATTTCTTTTGGAGATATTGTCTTATTTTGTACCTATACCTATGTAAGTATACCTGCAGAATGACCAGTATATCGTCAAAAAATTAGTGAGGCCTACAGGGTGTTTCTCGAGTGAAGTAGGAAAATATAAAAAAATTAGCATTTTTTTTATTCCTTTCATTTTTTGACTTCCTTTGAAAATAAATGCTCATCAGAGCTTAAACTTTGAAAAAAAATGATTTTTCAATTTCCAAGGCTTCATACCACCTTCATTTACAGAGGTAGGCAAATTGATCAGATAACTTCCATTGTTTCTCTCAAAAAGTTATATACTTGGGAAATGCATTTTCATAACAAAAAAAAACGCGTAGCAGTCAAGATGCTCCGCGACAGCCGAATTTTTTTTTTCAAGTTAGTGTACCACTTTGAAAACGTTTTCATCCATGGTATTTCAGTTTCAATATCAGTTTTAACTTCAAATTCAGTTTAAAAATGTCAGGTTTTTGTCTTCAGTTTTAGTTCCTTTCTGCATTGAAGATTTCATCTTCAGATCATACCCCCGTTGAGGCTCCGACCCAACCCCCTCATCACTTTCGGCTCTTAGGATGGGGGCTCCGCCCCCATACCCCCGCGTTAGGGGCTTCGCCCCCAACCACCTCGTCACTTCCAACTCTTCAGATGGGGGCTCCGCCCCCATGCCCCTCTTGGGGGGCTTTACCCTCAATAGGGACATGGCAGGAGAGGATTGAGGGCTTCGTTCTCAATCCCCTTCACACTTTCAGCTCTTCAGACGAGGGCCAACACACCAAAAAAGAGGTTAAAACGTGAAAATTTATGATTTTTGACCCTGTACGGGGGTCAAATGGTGCTCAAAAGTCGAAACCCCCAAAAGGCACATCAGTGACCTCTACTGACCCTACATCCCAAATTTCGATTGTTTAGGTCTTTTAGTTTGGGCTGTAGGCTGTTCAACGCGTCAGAAAAGTTGAAAAATATTGATTTTTGACCCTGTATCGAGGTCAAAAGGGGTTTAAAGGTCAAAACCTACAAAAGGCACATCAGGGGCATGAACTCGATCTATGATAAAAATTTAGGCCGCCCAGCTCCATTTGGGGGGTCTGTAGCCTGATCAACGTGAAAAAATGACCTCAAAATCCACTTTTTGGGCCCTAAAATGGGGTGGGGATGACTTGGGAAGCTGAAATTTGGATACAGTGGAGACAATCAAAGTCACTGTTGTTGGTAAAAATTTCAAATCATTTTGCCAAATTGAGGCCTCTTTAGAGCCCCCCTCAAAAAGGGGCCACCCCCAATTTTGAGGCCCAAGGGTCAAAACCCCCAAAAGGCACCTCAGTGATCTTTACCGATCCTAAATACCAAATTTTAGCATCCAAGGTCATTTGGTTTGGGCTGCAGGCTGATCAACGTACCGGGAAGCGAGAAAAAACATGAAAAATTGTGAAAAATCTTGATTTTTGACCCTTGACAGAGGTCAAAGGGGGCCCAAAAGTTGAAACCTACAAAAGGCACATCAGGGGCACAAACTTGATCCATGATGAAAATTTTGGCCCCCCAGCCCCATTTGGGGGGTCTGTAGCCTGATCAACGTGAAAAAAATGACCCCAAAATCCACTTTTTGGACCCTAAAATGGGATGGGGATGAGTTAGGGGCTGAAATTTGACTATGGTGTAGGTAATTAGAGTTCTCATCCCTGGAGCAAGTTTCAAAAAATTTCATGATATTGGGGCTCCCCCGCACCCCCTCAAAAAGGGGTAAAATACCCAATTTTGAGTTAGAGCCCCAAAAATTTTTTTGCATCATTCCTACACCGAGGGGACCCTACCTATCAAGTTTGACCTCATTTGACCTGTTAGGCTCGGCCCCAGAGTTCCAAAAGTAGCGGTAAAATTTGAAAAATAGTGAAAAATCTTGATTTTTGACCCTTGACGGGGGTCAAAGGGGGCCCAAAAGTTGAAACCTACAAGAGGCACATCAGGGGCACAAATTTGATCTATGATGAAAATTTTGGCCCCCCAGCCCTATTTGGGGGGTCTGTAGCCTGATCAACGTGAAAAAATCACCCCATTGGGCCCTAAAATGAGTGGGGATGACTTAGGGAGCTGAAATTTGACTATGGTGTAGGTAATTAGGGCTCTCATCCCTGGGGCAAGTTTCAAAAAATTTCATGATATTGGGGCTCCCCCGCACCCTCCTTAAAAAGGGGTCATATCTCCAATTTTGAGTTAGAGCCCCAAAATTTTTTTTGCATCATTCCGCCACCGAGGGAACCCTACATATCAAGTTTGACCTCATTTGACCTGTTAGGCTCGGCCCTAGAGTTCCAAAAGTAGGGGTAAAATTATATATATATAAATATGTGACATGTGACAGATCGTCATCTTTTGGTCCCAAACGTCGAGAAATGGGGTCAGAACTCTTCTACCCCCCCCCCCTCCTTCTAAATTAGGGTCGGACACAATAGCCTAAATTTAAAAAAAAAAATTCGGCTAAAAATTTGCAATTGTGCGTGTGAATGAGGAAAGGGACCTAAGCGCCGAAAAATTGATTTTAGTGTTTTGACCATTTTTGGTCAATTTCGACCTGTACTTTCATTTAAAAATGGTTTTATGGTCCTAGGAACAATATTCAACCTCCCAAAGGGTAAGAATAACCCAAAATTTGAAAAAAAATCAATTTCTTAAATTTTAAAATTTTTTTTTTGTTAAAAATGGCCGAGAACGTCATGAAACACAAAAAATTGACATTATGAGTATGATATTCGTAATCAGCATGGTTGAAAATATTTTTTGGCATTTTTTTTTTTTTTTTTTTTTTTTTTTTTTAGTTTCGGCAACCCTGCTTTTGCTCAAAATCGCCTCTTTTTGTGAAATAGGCAATAAAGAAGAGAAGTAAAAATTATGAGGAAATTAATACTCCACTAGGACCCCTCAATGATTGTACAAAGTTTCAAAGTTATCAGGTATTGCATTACCGAGATACAGACTTGCAAAGTTTAAAACATTCATTACCAAAAAAAACGTTTCTGGCGCTTAGGTTCATTTTCTCATCCACACTCACAATTGTGCATTTTTTCTTTGTATCAATTTTTAAAAGCTTATGCCAAGGAGAGAAAGGCAATGAACAAACCAGGTGTACCTTTTTGTAAAGAATAAAAATATTTATGTGAGAAACTTGCCTATTTTTAAAGAGTAAGGCGCTACAAAACTTTGAAAATTGGTGTTTTCGTAGTTCAAGATTTTGCAGCGCCTTAATTTTCAAAAATAGACAACATTTTCGCACAATATTTTTTGCCCCTCTCTAAAAAGTTACACTTGTTTCGTTTTGACAGAATTTACTTGGCAATAAAGGAATCGGGTAGGATTTGTTTTGATTGGCGTTTTGAGAAAAAGGTCAATTTTTGGTGAATTATTTTTATTACCTATTTTTAAAATCTAAAACTTAAAAATTTGGAAATTTTGAAAAACACTATTCAGAAAAAATTTATTAATATCATTTTGATTTTAAAAATGAAAATTGAAAAAACTGAACATTAGGGTGGAGTGAAAATGAAAACATATCTCGGATTTCGACCAAACTCGCTGAGGTGGTTTACTTTGAGTTGAGAACTTCCCAAAATAAAGTTGAGCCCCCTGCCTCTCAGGGGAGCGGAGCTAGGGGCTCTCAAAGTAGGGTCACTTTTGAAAAAAAAAACGCGGTTTTTCGCTATTTTTGGGTAGTTCCAATCGAGTTACCCCCACCGCACCCCACTGAAAAAGTGCAGTTTGAGTTTTTACACATCCCTGGACCATCGATTTTGAAATTTGCCCTCAACCAGGGGGTTGAAAAGTTGCACTTCACTAAAAAATCGAGAATTTCGAATTACAAAAATCGGAAATATCACCTTATGGGCGCCAAAACTGGGATCAAACGGCTCATATTGATGCAAAAAAAATAATTCGATAGAAAAGTTGAAAATTTTTCATTGCAGGTGTGCCAACTTCTTATTTTTTTAAAGTATGAATTTTTGCCATTAAAAACTGGGATATTTGGATTTTTTCAGAAAATCAAAAGTTGACACACATGCAATGAAAAATTTTCAACTTTTTCTATCGAATTATTTTTCTTGCATCAATATGAGCCGTTTGATCCCAGTTTTGGCGCCCAGAAGGTGATATTTCCGTTTTTTGTAATTCGAAATTCTCGATTTTTTAGTGAAGTGCAACTTTTCAACCCCCTGGTTGAGGGCAATAAGTGGTATCGAATTTCAAAATCGATGGTCCAGGGATGTGTAGAAACTCGAACTCCACTTTTTCAGTGGGGTGCGGTGGGGGTAACTCGATTGGAACTACCCAAAAATAGCGAAAAACCGCGTTTTTTTTTTCAAAAGTGACCCTACTTTGAGAGCTCCTAGCTCCGCTCCCCTGAGAGGCAGGGTGCTCAACTTTTTTTTGGGAGGTTCTCAACTCAAAGTAAACCACCTCAGCGAGTTTGGTCGAAATCCGAGGTATGTTTTTTTTTTGCTCCACCCTAATGTTCAGTTTTTTCAATTTTCATTTTTAAAATCAAAATGATATTAATAAATTTTTTCTGAATAGTGTTTTTCAAAATTTCCAAATTTTTAAGTTTTAGATTTTAAAAATAGGTAATAAAAATAATTCACCAAAAATTGACCTTTTTCTCAAAACGCCAATCAAAACAAATCCTACCCGATTCCTTATTAATAAGCCATCGTGGAATAAAATTGCTCATATTTACGACCCCGTAAACAGTAAATATTTCACACATGTCATATTTTATATACCATTGATTTTGCAATGAAATAGCAACTAAAATAAAACCCATCTCGTGACCCTATTTTCTGCAAAAGAACCGACCATAAAATGACGAACGACCTTCCTTTAATGGGTTTCAAATTGGCGTATTGAAAATTACAATCATGAACGCATAAAAAACAAACCAATAATATGTTGTTTTAGTTTTTTTTTTTTTTTTTAACCCCGTGTACCTAACATGGGCGCACAACTTCGCACATCGTTCAATTATTCATCTCACGAGACGATATTATTTTAATCACATTTATTGCGAAAGTTTTTTCAATTTGGGCCAAATTCGAATAAAAAATTCCATTAGTGGCGATTTTTTCAGCGAAATGTGGAAAATAAATATAACTCGCGATAAAGCTCGATATCGCACTTCACACAAAACGAAGGCGGTGCCTCTGCGATGGTATTTCCAATAAAAGTAAAGCGCAACTTTTTCCTTATCTGTGCGGCGTTAAATTTACAACCACCTAATACTCGCAAATGAACGATTTTCACGAAGTCCGAAAAAATTGAACTGCCTCCGTTAAAGAATTAAATCTGTTACGTGATCGGAATTCGCTCGCACGAAGCTCTAATATTTTAACCGGCGCGTTCTTCCCAACATTACTGTAATTTATTTCGACCGCCTGTGTGTATCGATACTCGTACGTACGCGAAGCGAAAAAACAAAATCTACTGAGAAATGGTCACCATGGGATTTCGCTTACCAGCATCTTCTCCATCATCGGTGCTGTACTGTACCCCAAAAACTTCTCGTCCTATGGCACCCCCTGCCCTTTTTTTCGGACATGTAATCACGAAATCATGCACGCAGTCGAGCAGTAATTTTCTGGACTCTGGCCAAAGGTCATCTCTCGAAACGAAAGAAAATTTAAATTTATACCCGAATAATGGAATTATAAATAGAAAAATGGTAGTTGGTTGCGGTTTAATCATCGAGATTTACCTGTGCACTAGGTACGAGGTACCAGCTATGCGTGTTTTTTTTATAATTATAGGGCTCGAGCTACGTAACGCTGCGGTTCTCAAATTTTCCTCCTTATCGTGATCTAACTGGTTTACATCGACGCGATTCTATGCTTACACAGATGGTCAGGTTGTTACGTTTGTGTGTATACTTTGTATACTCGATTGTTTTCTCACATTAGCCAGTCCTTAGCGCATCGTTGTAATTTTTTCCACATTTGTACGTATTTTGCTTCGATTTAAAGCCAGGCACGATCGCGAGATGCAAAATTCGTATCTAACTATAATGACTGTAATCATGCCATATAGTGGGGCTAACATGTGTGCTCATTGCTTAGGTCTTCATTTATACTGCGTAAAAAGAAAACTATATCCAAATATACGTATAGGAATTCTGCGTGAACCTGAAAATAATTTATCATTTTTTGAATTTTTTTTCACACCTACGCAATATACTTACGAACTGGTTCATACACCAGCATATTCTCACTCATTACAAGTTGTATATTTCAACAAATTCTCTACAGGGTACATAACTCTTTTTGTGCTTTATATAAAATCACGCTGGGAATTTCATAAGAACTTTGCAGATAACGTTTTCGATGAAATGTTATCCTGTTTCTCACTGACTATAACTCATCAGCATATGGTCTACTATATCCTTTAAAAACCGTATCTTTCGTGATTTTTTAATAGGTTTCGAGATAGAAAAATGACACGAATGGAGGAAAAATGAACAGATCAGGCGAAAAAATTATTAAGTAAGTATAAATGCAAGAAGAATGACTCAATAAACAGCAGAAAACTCATACTTAATAAAAACAGTTAATGAAAAGAGTGAAAATGAACAAATCATATCAGAGTCGTAGAAGTAGCAATTAGGGTAGAGGGGGACGTACCTCCTGATATGTGCCTCTAAGCTTGTTATTTGTACATGGCACAATAAATAAATTTTAAAAAAATAATAATAAAAAATAGAAGCAACCTGATTTTTGGAAAAACCAAAAATATTAGCTGATTTTTTTCATTCCAAATTTTAAAATTTTGAGAACAAGTTCGAGAAAAAATTGAATTTCGATTTAAATTAAAAAACATTCACTTTATGCATTCCAATAAAATTTTAAAAATTAAAAAAATTCATTTCAAGAAAATTGGAAAAATTTCATTTTTGGAGAACGTCTAAAAAACAAATTTTGAACAAAATTGGGAAAGAATGATTGAGAAATTATTCATTGGCTGATTTTCTTTGTACTAATTTTGAAAACTTTGTGAAATTTAATCCTGAACAAAATTATTGAAACTCCATTTTTAGAAAATGAAGAAAATTTTAGCGAAATTAAATTGCAGAAAAAATTTACTTTTGAACAAAATTGGAAAAAAAATTCATTTTTTTGAGAGAGAGAAATTTTGAAATCAATTTGGGAAAAAATTAATGTTAACAAAATTTAAAAAATATAAAGAATCAATTTCATGCAAATTGGGAAAATTTTTGAAAACATCAAATTTTGAACAGAATTGGAGAAATTCAATTTTGGACAAGATTGGAAAATTTTAAGAAATTTATAATCCTTAACCAAATTATTAAAAATCCATTCTTGGAAAACAGTTCAGAAATTCAATTTTGAAAAAAATTCGAAAAAAATTGAATTTTTACCTCAATTTTGAACAAAAATTTAAAAAATTTGATTTAAAACAAAATTGTAATTATTACCTATTCAATTTTGAGAAAAAAATTGAAAAATATATTTCGAACAAAACTATTTGAAAAATGTAATTTTTGAGAGAAAGTATAGAAATTTTTATTAATTTTTTTTTTTTTTTGAAGAAACGTGTAAGTAAAATTGAATTTTGAACAAAATTCACAAGAATTTTAATTTGGCGAAAACTGGAAGAAAAAGCATGATATTGTTCAGAGAAATTGAAAAATTTAATTTTGCAGAAAATTTTAGGAATTCGGTTTTAAACAAAAGATGTTTGAGGAAGGGGGTAATGATTCCTTTAAAAATTTTGAATTCAATTTTGAAAAAAAAAAATATTTTTAACAAAATTGAAAGCCATTCAATTTTTTTAAAAGAAATTGAAAAAATATAAAAAATTGATTTCATGCAAATTGGAGAAATTTTTGAAAACAAATTTTGAACAGAAAAGGAGAAATTCAATTTTTTATAAGATTGGAAAATTTAAAGAAATTCAATCCTCAACAAAATTAATAAAAAAATTCGTCTAAAAATCAATTCTTTAAAAACATTTCAGAAATTCAGTTTTGAAAAAAAAGAAATTGAAGAAAATCGAATTTAGCTCAATTTTAATGTTTAAACAAAAATGGAAAAGGTTTGATTTTGAACAAAATTAAAACTATTCAATTTCGAGAAAAAAAAATTGAAAAATTCATTTCGAACGAAACTAACTAAGTATATACATAAAAAATGCTTTGAGCACGTTTGAAAATGAGTAAAAAAGTAGGTACCATATTTATAATTTTAAAACACAATTAATAATATATCTATTTACCTAATTCTGAATAAAATTTTTGAGAAAATTAATCTTGGAAAAAAATTGAACATATTCGGGACCTTAATTTTGAACAAAATAACTGGGAAACATTCAATTTTTGATAAAATTGAAAAAATTGCGAATATTCTATTTTTTGCAGTAAATTGGAAAAATAAATTCCAAAAAAAATTATAGAGAAGAATTAAGGAGGGGGGGGGGGGCAAAAAAATTTTTGTTGAATGCATAGCGTTGACAAGCGGAATTTTCTAAGACCTTTGCATGACGTAATTTTGATTTTTCACCTATGAAGTTTTGAAGAAAAATTGGAAACTAATTTCAAATTTTTTTTTTTTACAAAAAATTAATTTTTGATTTTTGAAAAATAAAATGCATGGAGTTTTCAAAAAAAGAAAATTATTTTCATTTTGCATTTTAATGATGTCATTTTGCAGAAAATATTGATAGATTTCTTGGAAAATGAAAAATTTCAAGTGTCAATAATAATTGAAGAAAAACACAGTTTTTATTGGTAAATGCCCCGTTTCCAGAGAAACTATGCAAGCCACAAGATTTTTCTGACAATGTTTTTTATTCAGCAGAGTCTGGTCTGTAGTCTGACGAGAGGGTTTTGGAAAATTTCTACTTTCCTTCCGATTTTATCAAACTTTCTCATAATTATCATCGAAGAATTCCGGTAAACTCGAAAGAAATCGTCAGCAAATTAAAATTTTGCAAAACCCTTTCGTCAGACTACAGACCAGACTCTACTGAATAAAAAACATTCTCAGAAAAATCTTGTGGGTTGCATAATTTCTCTGGAAACGGGGCATTTATCAAAAACCGTGTTTTTCTTCAATTTTGACACTTGAAATTTTTCATTTTCCAAAAAATCTATCAATATTTTCTGAAAAATGACATCATCAAAATTCAAAATGAAAATAATTTTCTTTTTTTGAAAACTCCATGCATTTTATTTTTAAAAAATCAAAAATTAATTTTTTTTGTAAAAAAAAAAACAATTTGAAATTAGTTTCCAAGTTTTTAATAAAAATGACGTCATGCAAAGGTCTTGGAAAATTCCGCTTGTCAACGCTATGCATTCAACAATTTTTTTTTGATGCCCCGCCCCCTTAAGTAAGAAATTCAATTTTTTTTAAATTGGAAAAATTCAAAGATTATCTTTTTTTAAATGTTGGAAATTTATTTTAATAAAAAATTTAAGGAATTTATTTTTGAACGAAATTTGAAAAAAATTAATTTTGAGCAGATTTTGAAAAAATTTACGTAGTTTTCAATGTATTTTATTGGCATATTTTAATAAAATAACTAAAAATTATCTGTTTACCTCCCATTCCCTTCCTCCCACTTACTGTTTCATTTTTTCATCATCTCGCCCATGTTTTCGGTCCCCGATCAGAGCATTGCACGCCTGCTCTGATCATCTTTTCCCTTGTCTTTTTGTATGTATTTTTTTGCCCCAATTTTTTTTATTGTTCATGTTTTTTTTTATATAATACAGGTACGTTTTATTTTTAATTATTTTGTCGTGTTTTATTTATTTTTTTATGATGTAAAAGGTGGGCCTATGGCTGAGTAGGTTTAGTTAGATTCGTCCGATGGCGAATCTAACCTAGGTACCTATCCCTTTTACCCATTGGGTTATTATAATCAATCTAATGATTTAATCCAATGGGTATTTCCCATGTCCTTCCCTTCTTTATGACCTATTGAAAAGTCCAGATTTATCCTTTTCTCCATCTGTCCTCATATGGTCAATCAAATGATCGAGGACAGGGGTCCATTCCACATTGTAAAATAACCTATCTAAAGGTTCGAGTGGTTTACAAAATTGTTACCATTTTTTTTCGTATTTTTTAAAAAGTTTTTTGATTTTATTTCGAGGTTTAGTTATGTGTCTAGTTAGCCGGTATGACACAAAAGTTAAAATATCCCTTTCATTACATCGTCTGCAAACTGGATAAAAATGCAAAAATTGCTCGCATCTCGCTTCACACTTGTTCTCGGTCGACCATCTCGCAACTCAGGTTCACGCTCACACCGAAACAAAACTCTACGTACTCGGTATTAAGCTTAATTACAATTTACATCTCCGCTTATAATCCGTTTAACAAGATTAAATCCAAAATAAACCGATTACCAGGTGCGTTAAATATAAGGCGGATGCTCGTTATTCGTCGGCAGCAAGAGCTGAAAACGCGGAATACATTCTCGTTAAAATTTCGCTCCCTCAGCGTATTTAAAGGCGAAAGGCTTAACGGCATCCTTATCAGAATTTATTCAGGACCCTTCCTCTGTGAGTAGGTACAAGGCAGAAGCCAGCAGCATCGCATTATAATCTAGCAAAATTATAACCAGCATAGCGCTGAGTTATTAATTTGGCTATCGCATTCGCCTTTGCCTACGTTTACCCTTTTTCTCTCACTCCCTCTCTCTCGCATATTGCGATGCCTTTGCAATATTATACGCTGCACTGCGTGAAAAATTCACTCGGTTGTAAGAAATTAAAAAGAAAGCCTCTCTTCGATATCGATTTAATTACGTAAAAATCCGAAACCTATTAACTCTAACGGTATTTTCACCGGCGATAGTGTTGTATAAAGAAGCGAAGTGCGCCGCAGAGGGAAGAAAAAAATCGTTAAAACGTCCGAAAAAGGTCGTTAAATTGATTGAAAAGAAGACTGGCGGCGATACGATAAAAAAAGGCGCTGCTATTCGTGAACTATGTCAATCCATATCACACATCATTGACCCTTCGGGGTTGAAACCTTTGCGAAAGAATAGCGCGTTCATTTCCGCTATCTTAATGGCTTTTCGAAGCGACCCGTGTGCTAGTGCTTTTCCGCAAAGAAAAGAAGAAAAAGCTCGACAAAAACGCAAACCTGCTAGAGCTTCCAACGAAATACGACGCAGTTAACGGTACATTAAGCAACACGGTATCCTAATTGCGGCGCACTTTCCATTTTAGCTCGTATATCGGAAAAGATACCGAGAAAGAGGTGCCTTCGTCGTTAAATTTGCTCATTTTTTTTGCTCCCTTTTTCTCCCTCTCTCTTTCTCGCCTATTTTTTTCGCTGCTCTACCCCATAATGAGAAAGTTGCAGGATTTTCGCGAATTGTACCCTTATTTTTTTAGGGGGGCTCGTGTGGCGAGAATTTACTCTCATCGGGTTTATTTACCTACTTCCCAAATCATCGAGTAGGTATCTAAAATAGATTCCTATTTCGATTATCGTATTTTCAATTGGCCTACTGTTTACTTTGCTTCATTCTTCCATCATTCTTCCGAATAATTTATCTTCTGTGGCTTTAGGCATCGCACATTGGATTGGTGTTTGAAATAATACGGATGCATCAAAAAGCCATCGATCATTATCGAGCCTACGCCTTCTTCAAAGATGACCCGAGGTTGTACTCGTATGTCTAGATGTACCTGCAACAAGCACCCAGCATCTTAAAATATTCACAATTACCGAGGCAATACTATGCCAGGTTTTTTTTTAAAGAACGTGTTTTGTTTTGGTAGTTTTTTTTTTTGAACTCAATCTTACATGATTCTTTCTTTCATCGTACAGCGTCAATTATATTTGTTATGGGGATATAGTCTGTTATTATAGATGATCCGAGCCTGGGCCAGTTTAACGCCATCGATCGATGTGTTATTATAAGATGGATTTTTCAGCCAGTTTTGATTGACGTGTGTTTGGTCGAATTTGATTTAAGAATGAATGACTATTGCTATGAGAATAAATCAATAGAGTGGGCAGTGCCGGATCATAAGATGGCTGCTGCTCTATGTCAGGATGATTTTGAAATTACGAGAACTCATTTCCCAATTTCCTCAAAATTAAAAAAAAATTGAAAAGTAGGTTTCTAACAAAATTAAAATTTTTCAAAAATAATACCTATCCATTAAAATTTTTGAAAAATTATTTCCATCAAAATTTTTCAAGAACTACTTCCAACAAAATTTTTCAAAAATACTTAATTGTTTTGTAAATCTGTCCAAATTTTTTCAAAACCTTTTCAAAATTTTAAAACTTAAAAAATTCAGATTTTTAAGTATCTTGAGAATTTTGATAAAAAAAAATTGAATTTGCAAAAATCCATATCGCGAAAGTATTTTTAAAATTTTGTAAAAATTGAAATGCGCAAAGAAGTTGAAATTTGTAAAAATTTTGTAAACGTTCAAAAATTGAAAACGCGATTTTGTAAAAATTTAAAATTGGTTAAAAATATTTCAAAATTTGGAAAAACTTGGATTCTAAAACTTTCGAATTTCAGAAAAATTCAAAATTGAACATAATTCAAAATTTGAAGAATTTTAAGAAGTAATGTAGAAATTTTGATCTATGAAAATTCAATGATTGAAAATCGTTTAAAATTTTGTAAAAATTCTCAAGTTGTGAGAAATTTGATAGTTGAAATTTTTCATGATTTGTAAACATTTGAATTTTTTTGTGGAATATAAAACTTGGAAAAATTTAAAATTTAAAAAAAGTTCAGAATTTTGTAAAAATTCAAGATTTAGAAATATTTTGTAAAAATTAGAAATCCATACCTAACAAATTCAAATTTTGTAAAATTTTAGATTGAAAATATTAATAATTTGTAAAAACTCGACTTCTTTTTTTTGGATACACTTATTAAAATTGAGCATTGAAAATTATCAAAATTTATTCCTCAAAAAATAGTTCAATTTTAAAAAATGTACCTAAAAAAATATGTTTTTCCAATTTCTAATGTTGAAATTTGTTTTTGAAAAATTGTCAAAATCATTTTCTTCATAATTGATTTTTCATAAAACTGATAATTCAGTTTTGAAAAATTATCAAAAAATCAAGTTATTTTTTAAAAATTATTAAAATATGTTTTTCAAAAAATTTTCAAAATAAAATTAAATTACCTATAGGTATTGTTAAAATTAATTTCATAAAATTTTCAATTTTGATTTTTGAATAATTTCCAACATTTAAAAAAATGAAATTAGTGAATTGGTGCATTTATTTTTATGCAAACCCAGTCTTAGAATTTTACCATCTCAGATTTTTTTTTTTTTTTGAGAAGTCATTATTTTGTTGTTTGATTGAAAAATTACCAAAATTTATTCTTAAAGAAATCACCCAACTTAATTTTTTTTTCCAATTTCAATATTTTTGAAATTGTTAGGTAATAAAGTTACCTACCTATTGAAATTAATTTTTAAATGTTGAAATGAATTTTTTTCTTTTGAAAATAAATTTTTTTAAATTTTCAAAAATAACTATAAAACTTCATTGAAATAAGTTTTTTATTGGTACCTATAACTAATTTTAAAGAATCATTATATAGGGTTGAGTAGGTATAGGTATTTTAGAATTTTTCAAATATTGTTAAAACTAGAAATTTACTAATTTTTTTTTTTTTTTTTGAGTTAACTAAATTGATTGTTTAAGGAATTTAATTTTGTAGTGGTGAAAATTAATTTTAATAATGTTTTGTCAGAATCTATGTATCAAGACTGGTTCTCCATAGTTGTGCCATTCAATTTAATTTTGAAAAATTATTGAAATTAATTTTTTTAAATTGCAAAAATTAATTTATTGAAAAAATTGTCAAAAAATTGGGGTTTTGAAAATTTTTTAAAATGTGATTTCCAAATAATCGCTCTTTTTGGAATTTTTCAAAAAATTATTGAATTTATTAATTTTGAAAAATTGTCAAAATTTACTTTTCAAAAATTGTCAAAAATAAATTTCAAAAATATTGTTTAGGTACCTATATTAATTTGCCAAAACATTTGATTCCTAAAAAACATCAAAATCAACACTTAATAAATCATTGCGCTTACCTACATTAATATTTTGAAAACTGTAAAAATTGTCAATATTATTAATTCTCAGGCATTTTTGGAAAATTGGTTTTTGAGAAAGTTTTGGAACGAAATAATTTCAGATAGACCTATTGTAATTTTTTTTCTTGAATTTTGTTTTCAAAATAATTTTTACGTATGCACGTTTGGAAAAAATATCAAAATTAATCTTCAAGAAATCATTATAATTTTTAAAAATTAATTGAGTTGGTTTTTCAATAATTTTGTTTGTCATCAAATATTTTTTGAAGACCTTTACTAAAATTAATTTTTAAAAGTAGTCAAAAATGATTTTTGAAAAATTATTTTTGAATAAGCTGTCACAATCAATTTTCATAAATTGTTGAAATCAATTTTAAAAAGTTAATGAAAAATTTCTTTAAAAAGATTGCATAATTTTTGAAAAATTTCAAGCATTTATGTTTTATAACTATATAAGTAGTTATTAGGTAAAAATTCAGTTTTTTACAAACATGAAAAAAATTAATTTAAAATTATTGAAATAAAAAAAAAATCATTTAATTTCAATAAAATTGTTGATTTTTTTTTTTGCAAATCATCTTATTTAAAAATTCTTATCTATTTTTTTAATGAGTAATCAGACACTAGGACTCCCAAAATTTCATTTTGCCACCTCGTTGAACTATTTCGACCTTTTTCAGCTGTTTCGAAAAAAATTCTCAACAATTTGAGATACGATATTTTTTAATCGCTCCCGCTCCTCAACTCACATCCTGCGCTACTTTTCGCCGTTCACTTCGCTATGCAACCCAATCATCATTAATTTAGCGTAAAACACGTGTAAATATTGAAACACGCCAGCGCGAAACTCTATTAAAAGCGTATTTTCATAGCGCGTAAACTAAACCGAGTATACAGTTTAAAATTACTCGAAAACAGTTTTAAAATCTGCGATAGTACACCTTTCGCAACGACTTTCATTAACTTTAATTAAGGCAGTTATTAAAACGCGTTGAAACTTCTGGTATTTGTTTAATTTCATTTGAATTGGCTGGCTCGGCATGCTTTCTCATGCTGCTCCACTATGCAGAGATGTGTAAACGAATAATAATCGGCGTATTATTTGGACGACGTGCGTGCCATGCCGAAGCCCCGATGTCGCCTTTCGCGTTTATTTGTACGGTATTGTAATTTCAGTATAGATACGCAAATGTTTTCGGATGGGTTTATTTTTTAATTAACTACGGTATTTTTATCGTCTCGAACAATGTTCTGCTTCAATTTATACGTTTTTGTTTCGATTCGTTGCCTCGATGGTGTGTTTTTGCAAATTCGATAAGTTTGCGTTGTTCGTGCAGGAAAGGAGGGGTTTGTAATTATTTTAGTTTAGCGAGCCTCCGATGCGATTGAGTGCTTTAGGATATCAGATAATTAGCCATGATGTCCGTGAAATTATTTATTACGTAATGTGGTCGAAGTACTTCATTAAATAATTATGATGGACGAACTAACAAGAGTATTGAATTTTTTCAAGTACAAGATAATTTTATGCTGAGCCACTCCCAAATTATTTTTTTATGGAGTGGAGAAGAAGTGATAAGTGGTGAATAATTCATCTTGTAGGAAATTCGAATTTCAATTTTTTTTTCAAAAGATTTTTTAATTCAAATTATTTTTGATGAGCCCTGAGAGGTCAAAAAATTACTAAAATTTGTGAAGAAATAAATTAAGTAGGTACATATACCTAGCAAAATTTATAAAAAAATAAATTAGCAAAATTTATGAAAAAATGAATTAGCACAATTCATGAAAAAATAAATTAGCATTCAACTATGAAAATATAATACTTGATTAAAATTTTAAAAATTTTCCCAATTTTAAGGATCTACAGCAATTTTTGATTTCCTGTTGAGTTTTTTGAAAAGAAATTTTAATGTTTTGTAGAAGAAGTGGTGTTTATTTGTAGAGAAAATCATCTTTGAAAATTCTTGTCTCAATTTTTTTTTTTAAAAACAACAAAAAAAAAACACTTTTTTATTATTTAGGCCTATTTATTTATTTTTTTTTATTTTATTTTTTTTTAGTAAACAGATCTTTCATTTTTTAGAGAAATCCCAATTTTAATTCTTTGAGGAAAAAATTTAAAATTTTGTCTCAATTAAAAAAAAGAAGAAAAAAAACTTTCATTTTCTTGAAGCAAAATATTGCTCTTTTGCATTGCAATAAAAATAATGAGTATAGTTATTCTTTGAAATCTTGAAAACGAAAAATTTTTAAAAGACTTCTCATTTTGAACTAAGTAATTTATTTCGTGAAATCTTTCAAAAATTTTGAAAAGAAAATCATATACATGTAATTCCAAGTAAAAATTTGTGCAGACTTTTTTTTTTTTTTTTTTTGTGAAAAGTGTTCTTACATTTTTTATAATGAAAAATCTCATATTTTTGAAAGGGGAATATCTCTTATTTTATGACGTCAAAATCACTACCTTATTATTGCTTTTTTTTTTGTTTTGATTTCAGAAATAAACCTTTCAACTTTTAGAGAAAGAAATCTTGTTGTTTTTTTTAAAAAGAAAAATCCCTAAATTTTTTTGGAAAATTAAAAAAAAAATTATTCAACTTTTTGCTGATCTCATATTTTTGAAAAAGAAAATCTCTTATATTTTTGAGTAAAAATCTTTTAATGCAAATTTTTTAAAAATTATTTTGATTTCAGAAATAAATCTTTTACTTTTAGAGACATAAATTCCCTAATGAATAATTTTTTTCGCCTTTTTTGAAGTGATAAAATTTTTATTTTTTTTTGAAAAATTAAAAAAATTATTGTTTTTTGTCTAAATTTTTAAAAAGCTTCAATTTTTTTAAAGTAACAAATTGTTTGCACTGTTGAGTCAATTTTAAAAAAAATAATCTTTTCCCTTTTTTTATGAAGAATAATTTTTAAAAACTTTCAATTTTTTTTAGTAAAAAATTGTTTGAACTGGTTAGTTAATTCAAAAGAATAAAAAATTCTGTTCATTTTTTTTTTTTTTTTTTTTTTTCTTTGAGGAATAAACCTTTTACTTTTAGAGGTGAAAATCTATTTTTATGAAGAAAAATCCCTGAAGTTCTTTGGTAAATAAAAAACTTCTTCATCTTTTTGCTGTAAAAATAGATTATTTTTATTTTTTGAAGAAAAAACGTTTTTTTTCGTTTTGTTCGTTGTTGTTTTTTAATTTTTTTTTCGACAAAAAATTCAATTTTTTGGAGTAAATTTTTTTTTAAATTGTTACGGAGTAAATTTTAAAAAAGAGTGATTTCTCAATTTTTTTGAAAAAAAAAAAATCAAATTTTTTTGAAGTAGGTACCTACCTAGAGTAAAAATCGTAAATTCGGGCATGGTACAAGCGAATTTTTTGCACCCCCCCCCCCTCATATCACCATCGCTGAGTATAGATTTATATAGTATAGGCACAAATTTCAATTGATTATGCAACGACAGCCATAAAATCATTGATATTTTCATCGAAACCAGCTCTGGATTGATTTATATGACTTATTTGCTGGTATTTAATCTAGGTCCCAGAACACAGTGCATATTACTTCTCGTACATATTTCCAAGCGCACTTTTCTCGGATTAGTAATTTAGATATAAAAATAAATCCAGTTAAGAAATTCATTAAATAACCGGTTAATAGCGCGTATATGGCTTTATCATCGAGCGAAATCTCTCGGCGGCTTTGGCTGCTGTATTCGAACCATTGGATGGTTCTGGTTTAATTACGCAGGGCACGACTTATCTATGTATTGGGATACGTCGAAGACCCTTCAACTTATAGAACGCATCTGGTGCTTTCGATCTATTCACCATATAAACACATCCACTTCACTCGAGATAACTATGGTAAAAAAATACCCTTCTGACTTGAGAAACACGTTATTCTTTTCATCAAGTCGCGCCATTATGTGGAAAAGAAGAAAACGAGCCGAAAAAACAGATATTTGCGGTTGGGGACGACACCTTGGAAAGCGAAAAAAATACCACCTCGAGACCATTAAATTTAACGCTCAATGTATTTCGAAGTATCGATTTACTCGACATATATTTGGTTAATTCTTTGAATCGCAAACAAACCAGCACCTCTTTTACTGTTGCGGCCGCCCTTTTTCCTGCACTTCTTCTCCTTGGCCAAATCGTCATTATATTTCGATAGAGCGATATATGAGACACGACGAGTTATTTACGATAATTACCCTTCGTCGAACTAGACAATATTTTCATTTGTTTATTGGTGTAAATCGCTAACGGTATAAGAGTATGGGTTCTTCATCCTATTGTGATGTGCCTAAAGTTCTGCAGTATACAAATGCGATTGCTGCGCTGCGAGAACCGCTCGATGGTTTATTTATTGTCCGCAGGTATAACGGATCTGTACTCGTGAGAGTACAAAGTTTGAGTACACAAAACTATTTCAATGTTTTCGATAAACGTATCTCGTATAGGTAATTTGTCTTCGATGTGCTTGGGTATACCTGTAGAGGAGGGTACCCCGGACCATGGAAAGCAGATGGATTAGCGAGTGTGGAAGTGCAAGTTCTTTAACATATAAATACAAAGAGTATGTGTATTTCGTCGTATAATACCCACAATGTCGTGTTATTTACGACTTCGCGAATATTTTTGACGTAAAGTCGTGTCCTATGGTAATTACCAAGATGTTCCTCCACGAGTTGTAAATAATGTTTACATTTACGCGTGTTACTTTAAAATTGTATGAGGTTTTACGACCTGAAGCACACGTATTATACCCGGCTTGATTTTTAGTCTTCCGAACGTCTGCCTTGTTGGATAATTTTCAAGTTGGGAAGATGGCTAAAAATATGACTAATTAAGTGGGAATTTCGATGCATGTTGAGGTTTTTTTGGGGAGGATTTTTTTCAAAGAGGGACGATGAAAAAAATAGCATCGAATGATGAGAAATTATTTGACGTAGATATAGGTACATTTCTAATGTACAAGTACTTCGTAGATGGAATTACTATGTATCTACGTGTAATCGGGAGTTCGAACAAAATAAATACATTTCCGGTAGATATGGTAAATTTAGCTCGAGAAAGATCCATTCGTGACTGCACATAATGCTGATTCTGGTGTCTGTATCTTCTTTGTTATTAGAGCCCGTGTAGCAATTGTCGACATCGACATTTATGTCGACAAAATTCAGACACATTTTTTTCTCGGTTAACGATGAATTAAAAATGATATTTGAGATTTAAAGTATCTATGTTAAACATAACTGTTCAATCAACATTTTTGAATTTTTCTCAGTATTTTCCTATAATTTAGAAAACGTTGTTTTTCTACATAGACAAGTCGATGTAAAAATCGATACTCGAAAAACGCATCGACATTTATGTCGACAATTTCTGCCAATTAAATTTACAAATTTTATATCTAAAAAGAACTAAAAACAATTCATAAGAACATTTTAAGCTCAGAAATAAATAATTTTTGAAAGAATCACAAAATTTTCTTATTTTTCAAAGTTTTGAATAATACAACGACTTGTCGAGTTATTGTCGACATAATTGTCGATGGTCGAATAATGCATCGACTTCACTGTCGACAGTGTCGACCAGAGGAATTTTAAGTCGAGATAGTGTCGATGTGATTGTCGAGGGTCGAATAATGCATCGACTTAACTGTCGACAGTGTTGACCAGAGGAATTTTAAGTCGAGTTAATGTCGATCTAATTGTCGAGGGTCGAATAATGCATCGACTTGACTGTCGACGTCTTGAGGGTGATTGTGATACTCGCAGATAAAGTGTGTTGTGAATTAGTACATAAGGTCTAAGAATCATCTCTATGTTAGTTGGACACTCGCATGTGTCCAGCTACAAAGGTGGCCTCAATGCCGCATATTTGACAAAAAATGTCTAAATGTTGGCTTGAACACTATTTTTGGTGTAATTTTAATATATACTTATATTGAATATTTGAACTTAGCATATTTTTCAAAATCTCACCATTGCAAATGTCGATGTGGATGTCGACATTTATATCGAAATTAGCATCGACGTTGCTACACGGGAGCTAGAACTGTACTGTTTTCAAATTATACCTAAGCCTATCGTATAAAATCTTTCGAAAAAATTCAATTGCTTTCGTATAGTAAAATTAAGAATTCGTATATTTTACCCAAAAAATTTAATTTGAAGAATTTTGTTTTAGATAGAATCTGAATTGTTTTTTCTGAAAATGTTTAATTTTTGTTTTCCTAAAAATTGTTATTTTTATCGAAAAAAAAGTATATATATATATATATATATATATTTAGGTAGGTAGGTACTTTGAAAAAAATGAAATTATTTTCTAGGTAGGTATTAAGAACTTTTGTAGGGATTCAACAAAAAAATTAATTTCTAATTTTTCTGGTAATTTCTCATGGAAAATTTTGATCGATTTCTTCCTTGAGAATTTTATTCAATTTTTTTCCTGAAAAAATGTAATAAATTTCCTCCTGAAAAATCATCAATTTTTCCTGAAGAACTGCAGCGAATTTTTTCTTAAAAAATTACATCCAATTTTTCCCAAAAAGTTTTAACCAACTGTTTTCGTGAAAAATTGCCGTCAATTTTTTCATGAAAGTGTAGTCAATTAATCATCCTGCACTGAAAAAAATGAATTCTCAAAAACCGTAATGATTCTGGGTAAAACACAGTAAAATTAGGATACGTCGCCAATTTTAGAATCATTCCGGTGAAAAACAGAAAAGATTCAGTTCTATTCCAGAATGATTACGGAGTCTCCGTAATCATTCTGGAATAGAACTGAATCTTTTCTGTTTTTCACCGGAATGATTATAAAATTGGCGACGTATCCTAATTTTACTGTGTTTTACCCAGAATCATTACAATCCATTTTTTTCAGTGTGGAAAATTGCAGTCAATTTCCTTGAAAATTGTTGCTAATTTTTTCCTAATGATTATCAGTAATTTCAGCCATTTCCCCTCCACAAAATTTAGCCAATTTTTCCCTGAAAAACGTAGTCAATTTCCTCCTCTGAAAACTATAAGCAGTCTATTTTCTCATTAAAATTCTAGTCTTTTTTTGGTCAATGTTTTTGTCAAAATTTCAGTAGGTATATTTTTTCGTCAAAAATTTCTGTCAATTCGTCAAAATTTTAGTCAGTTTTTTCTTCGAAAATATAGTTAATTTTTTTCGTCAAAACTGCAGTCAATTTTCTTGTCAAAATTACCGTCAATTTTTTCGCACAAATTGCAGTCAAATTCCGGGAAAATATTGTACCAATATAGTCAATTTTTTCCTGACGATTTGCATCCATTTTCACCCAAAAAGGTAATTTTTCTTAAGACAGTAGTCAATTTTCCCCTAAAGATTAACTACAGTCAATTTTTCCCGATAAATTATAGTCGTCTTTTTTCAAAAAAGCGTAGTAAATTTTTTACCAGAATTTTAGTCTATTTTTCTCTTCAAAATTGTAGTCAATTTTTATACGAAATATTGTAGTCAATTTTTATGCAAAAAATTGCCGTCAATTTTTTTTCGAAAAAGCGTAGTAAATTTTTATACGAAATATTGTAGTCAATTTTTCTCTTCTAAATTGTAAGTAGTAAATTTTTATGTGAAAAATTCAGACAATTTCATGTGAAAAATTGCAGTCAATTTTCATGCAAAAAATTTCAGCGATTTTTTCGCACAAATTGTAGTTGATTTCCTGGAAAATTGTAGCTAATTTTTCCCTGAAGATTTGCACCAATTTTGACCCTCAAAAATTGTAGTTTATTTTTTCTAAAATGGCAGTAAATTTTTTCGTAAAAATTGATGTCAATTTTTTCGCATAAATTCTAGTTGATTTCATGGTAAATTGTGGTCAATTTTTCTTCTAAAAATTATAATCATTTTTTTCTGGAAAATCATGATAAGTTTTTTGTGAAGAATTATGGTCAGTTTTTTTGTTGTAAATTGCCGTCAATCTTTTCCTGAAACATTGCAGTAAATCTTTGCTGAAAAAGTGCGATGAAATTTTTGTTAAAAAGAATGGCTGTCAATTATTTTTGTGAAAAATTTTAGTCAATTTTTCCCGATTAATTTTGTAGTTGTGATTTCTTGTGAAAAATTGCAGTCGTATTTTTTTCGTGAAAAACTAAAGTCAATTTTTTGTGAAACTGTGCTATCATTTTTTTTTTTTTTTTTTCGTAAAAAATTGTTGTCAGTTTCCCTTGAAAAATTGCAGCAAATTTTTTCCCAACAAGTTGTTGTGGTCAATTTTTCTCGGAAAAAATTGCAGTAAATTGTTGTTTGGTGGAAAATTTATTTTTCATTAAAAATCAAATTACCGTTGCCTTGAATAATAATTTCACTTGTTTTAATTTTCGAGAAAAATAATACCTAACAATGCCATCATTAATATTTTCCAGTCACTATTTTTGATTTTTAAAAATTATGTAAATTGTAAAAGAAGACGAGTGATAAAATTATCTATTTTCGATCAACTATAGGTACCTCAATTTGAAAAATTTTCCATTCAACAACTGAGCCTCTTGCCCACTCATCTGTTTCAGTAAATACCTACCTACTTGTTTAATTCTGAATCATATTACCATTTTGTGAAAGTTCAAAAAATTGCGAGTAGATAAGTATAAATTTTCTTTTTAAATAGGTACCTATCTTAATCAATGTTCCCCTGCAAATTTTTTTTTTAGTTTATTTTTAGGAAATGATTCATTTTTGATTTATTTGGGGGGGGGGGCTTCAATTTTTTTCCAACGTTTTAAAATTAATTTTTAATAGTGTTGGTTAAAATTCCTTAAAAATTATATTTTTTAAGTATTTGAATCGGATTTTTTTTTTTTTTTTTTTTTAATCGAGCCTACTAAGTACAAGTAGGTAAGTCGTTGGAAAAAATTGAAAAATGAAAAGCTAATTTTTTTAAAATTTGCCTCAGATTTTTGAATACTTACCTACAGCTACAAAATTTTTTGTTCCGAAAATTCACCAGAAAAAAAAATTCAAATTATTTCTCGCACGACTCTTCTTTCGTTTATGAAGAAAATAAGCATATCATCAAAATTATCTCGTCTAAGAATCAGCATAACGAGACTACGATAGATAGAGAAAGAGAGAGAGAGAGAGAGAAAAAAAGGGAACTCGCATTCTTATACTCGGTAGCCATCAAAAAAAGAAGAAGAAGGCATATCGAAGCATATCATCTCGATATTAGGTACGACGATGACGACGCTGGCGCAGGCGAAGAAGCGCGGTGGAGAGACCAGAGACCGAGAGAGACGGATTTCAAGAGGCATGTAAATAACTTTTAAAGCCAATAGTTGTCATACTTGAGGTTCAATTGAGCCATTTTGAATGAACTTCCCAACATAACCATCAAAGATATTACTCTATTAACATTACCATTTATATGTCGTATCGACGATACGTATAAAATGACATGTTAACTAGCACGACGATCCTCTGTCGCGATTGCGGTTCTATATTTATGAAAAATAATTACATTTTTTCATCTTCTCGCGTGCCGCTTCTCCATAAATGTCGTCAAAAATCACATTTTCTTTTACCTCGATTAAAAAAAAACAAAAAAAAACAGGCTATTAAGACAAACGCTCTCTTGTACTTGTTTGTATACGCTCGAGAGCTATGTAATTGCAGAGAGATAAAACTCGTGATTTGTAATTTTTTTTTTTTTTTTCATTGTAAAACAAACTACATCTTACATAAATACAAACGATAAAAAAATTATAATTTCCAAACATGGGCGGTAAAAGGAATAAAAACACCCTAAAGCCTGGCCATAACGTTTTTCATTAAAAAAGGCATCTTTTCGTTCTTTTTTTTTCAATTTCTCGCCTCGATGGTGGTATTTGGAAATCTTGTGTAGAAGACGAGTAGAAAGTGTGGAGCAGATCGAGTCTCATACAACCATTTCACCAAATCATTAATGTACGCTGGGTACGGGTTTGTAATGTTTCTTACGCGCCATTACAAGCACCCTTTTTTTTTTCTTCCAGATATTTAATTCGAAACAAAGGTCACCCGATGTTACTAACGACCTGTGCATCCCTTATTGAAAATACGCTCTTTTTTTTCCTCTCCGGTTTGTTTTCTTTTAAAAATTTCGTCGCGAGTTTCTTTTACTCACAAGATAAGTGGAAAAAAAAGGCCGTTCAGGAGGCAACCCTCTTCGCCTTATACGGTTCGCGCAGCTGTATCTTAACGAAATTACTAACTTATAACCTAGCTTGTAACTTTAACTATGGCACAGATGCGAATAAGTGAAAACGTACGTGAAACTTATATTCTAGCAAATTTAATATCGCCCACGGTGGATACACGCCGGGGGCACCAGACGCCTCCTTATATGAGCAATATTTAATCGCGTTAAAAAATTAGACCGGCTGCGAGCACGAGCCTGCGAGCTAATAAGTTGACGAATTTTTTCCTCCTCGGCTGGTACGGCCACGTATACCCGCAATAGCCTTTCTTCGAAGCCGGGCCCAAATCCCAAGCACCGCCTAATCTTTTTATTTTCTGTTATATAATGTAAGTTTTTCGCGAATGAAATTTAACTCGGTTTTATTTGTAATATAGTACTACGTACGAACTGCGAAAAATGCTAAAATAAGCCCATAACGATAGCGACATGAATAAGAAAGCAATATAAAGCTCGGGCCAGCGAGCAGCGACGAAAAAAAAAACACCAACGAGAAGCCATGCTTTCGTATACAAAACTTTGCTACTTTCGTGCTGATACTCCTCTGTATATGTATACATTGGGAGTATACGCGGGCGACGTATAATAAAAGACAATTTAAAATTCTCCTCGAGTAGATCAGCCCGTCTGTTCGGATCTCTCTGAGATGTTATTCTTTCCTTTTTCCGTTTGTATTAAAACCGAACCCGAACGCGAAGCGCAAGGATTTCCACGTTTTATGAAAATGTCACGTGATTCGACTACGTAAAATTTTTCTTCCATGTTGTTTCTCTCACTTTCTTACAGAGTCCTTGAGATCTTCTTCTTTGTCTATCTTATATTCTCGGGTCTGAAAATTCAGCTTCGTATATACGTACGTGATCGTGTGTATGGACTTTGTATGTAGGCAGACACACATGTAGAATTAAGAGCAGATCGAATTTTACTTTTTCCAAAAATTTGAATGGGGGAAGGACACAATAGGCTGTAGAGATGAACGGAAAATTTTTTGAATTCAGTTTAGGCCAACTATTGAGAAACAAAAATGCATATCAACTGTAACTTTTAAAAATTTAATTTTCTTCACTTGTAAGTTTTTGAAAAGAATCACATTTTTTAAAAATTTGACAGTTTTTGAAAATTTGTCAGTTTTGGAAAATTTGTCAATTTTGAAAAATTTATCAATTTTTGAAAATTTGTCAATTTTTGAAAATTTGTCAATTTTTAAAAATTTGTCAATTCTTGAAAATTTGTCAATTTTTGAAAATTTGTCAATTTTGAAAATGTGTCAATTTTTAAAAATTTGTCAATTTTGGAAAATTTGCCAATTTTTGAAAATCAAATAATGTTTAAAATTTGACAATTCTTCAAAGAAATAAAAAATAAAAAATTGTCGATTTTTAAAAATTAGTCAATTTTTGATAATTAGTCAATTTTTGAAAATTAGTCAATTTTTAAAAATTAGTCAATTTTTGAAAATTAGTCAATTTTTGAAAATTAGTCAATTTTTGAAAATTAGTCAATTTTTGAAAATTAGTCAATTTTAAAAACTAGTCAATTTTACGATTTTTGAAAATCAGAAAATTTTTCAAAATTTGTCATTTTCTAAAAATTTGGCAATTTGGAAAATTGGATATCTAATCTACCTAACTAGTTTTGAAATTCTTATCCTTTTTAAAATTTCACTTTCTTAAAGTAACTCAGCACTTTTTTAAAAAATTGACAGTTTTTCAACATTTAAAAATTTTACAACTTTACAATTTTTGAAAATTTGTCATTTTCTAAAAAGTTGACAATTTTTAAAAATAGATACATAGACTTAGGTACCTTGTTAAACTTGACAATTGTCAAAGACAATTTCTAAAAATTTGAAAATTTTTAAAAATTCATCTTTTATAAAAAATTTAATAATTTTTTTTTGAAAATTATATACTTAATGTTTAAAATTTAACAATTCTTTAGAATAACGCACATTTATAAAATTTGACAACTTATGAAAATCAGACAATTTTTATAATTTGGCAATTTTTGACGATCAGACAATTTTGGGAAATCAGACATTTAAAAAAAAAAAAAAATAGCCCGAGCAGCACACTCGACAAATTATCGAAATAAAAAATCGACAGAATATCGAATTCGATAAAGTGTCGCGTTAGTTCCGCATAATTCGTGAAATTATCTTTCGATATATAGATAGATTATCGACGAATTATAGTTAGCAAAAATTTCGAGATTATAGTAAGATATTTTATCAATAATATATCTATAATATCGAAAGATAATTTCACGATTTAGGCGGAACTTTTGCGACACTTTATCAAATTCGATATTCTGTCGATTTTTTATCGATTTTTTATTCCGATTTTTCGTCTTTTACTAGCTTTTTTCTATAATTAAAAATCATTAATTAGCATAATTAATACATTAAACTATGCCTAAACACATTATTCATGTTACGGTAAGAGGATCATTTCAGAAAAAGTCAAAAAAAAATTATAAAAAATCTGCCACCCGTGGGGCTTGAACCATCTACCTCCTGCATGGTAATCCTCTTCCTTAACCACTATGCCATACCTTATCGTTGAGAAATTAGCAATAAAACGCTTATAATAGGCAGTTTAGTACTTCCAGACGTGTTGGACTTAGAAAAATTTTCACCAATTTGGAAATAATTTCAAATATTGTCACAAAATCGTTGAAAAATCGTTCGACAAATTTCAGATTATTTGTCGATAATGTAGTTTCAAATATCGCCACAAAATCGTTGAAAAATCGAATTCCAGGAATTTCATATTACGTGTCGATAATATAGTTTCAAATATCGTCATAAAATCGTTGAAAAATCGAATTCGAAAAATTTCAGATTACGTGTCGATAATAAAGTTTTAAATATCTTCACAAAATCGTTAAAAAATCGAAATCGAGAAATTTCATATTGCGTGTCGATAATATAGTTTCAAATATCTTCACGCAATCGTTAGAAAATCGAATTCGAGAAATTGCATATTATGTGTCGATAATATAGTTTCAAATATCTTTACAAAATCGGTAAAAAATCGGATTCGATAAATTTAATATAATCTGTCGATAATATAGTTTCAAATGTCGTCAAAAAATCGGTAAAATATCGAAGTCGAGAAATTTCATATAATCTGTCGATAATATAGTTTTAAATATCTTTACAAAATCGTTAAAAAATCGAATTCGATAAATTTAATATTCTTTGTCGATAATGTAGTTTCAAATATCTGCACAAAATCGGTGGAAAATCGGAATCGATAAATTTAATATTCTTTGTCGATAGTATCGTTGACGAATATCGTCATAAAATCTTAATATTATCGAATTCGATAGTTTTTAGATTTTTTGCCTATGAAGTTGCACCGATAAATCTTTATAATATCGTGAGAACATCTATAGATTTTCAAACGATTTTTTATCGATACGTTACATCTTCCGATATTATCGATCGAGTGTGCCGCTCGGGAGGTATAGATGAGATTTATTTCGAAAACTATACAATTTTTGAAAATCAGACAATTCTTAAAAATGAAACAATTTTGAAAAATCCAAAAAAATTTGAAAATCAGGTATTTTTTGAAATATCAACAATTTTTAAATTTCAGACAGTTTTAAAATCAGAATTTTTTTGAAAATTTGACGACAATTTTTCAAAAATTTGATACTTTTTAAAAATCAGACAATTAATTTACTTACCTACTTATTCTAATTTGTCAATTTTTTGTAATCATACATTTCTATTAAATTGCACAATTTTTGAAAATCAGACAAATTTTTAAAATTAACCAATTCTTAAAAGTCAAACATTTAAAAAAAATATACCTAACAACTCTCCAAAATAACACATTTTAAATTTTTTTTACATTTCTGAAATATTAGACAATTTTTGAAAGGACGTCTGACAATTTTTGAAAATTGGACAAGTTTTGAAAATCAAATGATTTTTGAAAGACATGACAATTTATGATAGTCCGATAATTTTTGAAAATCAGACAACTTTTATAATTTGATAATTTTTAAGAATCGGAAATTTTTTTTTAAATCAGAAATTTTTTAAAAGTACACAATTTTTGAAAATTAGATAATTTTTGAAGCTCCAACAATTTTTATATAATTCATCAATTTTTAAAAAACATACATTTTTTGAAAATTTGATGATTTTTGAAAATCGGGCAATTTTTTGATATCAGACATTTTTAATAAATTAGACAAGTTTTGAAAATCAGACAATCTTTAAAATTTGACAATTTTTGAAAATTTTACTAAGGGTATTTTTTTAGAAAACGTGAAAAAATGTAAATTAAAAATTGAATGTACCTATGGCAAAGATTTTTTTGAATCTACCTATTCGATTTCAAACATTTATCTTAAATAAATAAATGAATCAATCAATGAATCAATAATTCATACCTATTATTTTTTTCATGTTTTGATATCAAGAATCAAAAAATATTCTTACTTCGGTGACTGTAACTTTGGTTTTTATTTCATGTTTAGATTCATTTTTCTGCAATGTAGGTATGTCAGTACCTATAAATTTCGCCTGAGTCGAATTAAGAAACTTTAGCAGTAGAAAATTAATTTTTTCATTAAAAAAAAAAAAAAGAATAAACACGAAATTTATTTTATCCGCACCATATACCTAGACCATTTCTGCGGTCATGAACAAAAAATTCAGCAAAGGTGTTCAAATCTGAGAATTTTTTATCTTCGCATAAAAATCTTGTATATGCTGCTAAAGTAGGCATTGCACAGCTTAGCATGGCAGCCGTAAACATTTGGGTGAGAAATAAAAACGTGACTGCGATAGAAATAAGAAATTTGATCGCTTTAAGAATATGCCCTAAAATTTTCTATTTGGTGTTATATCGCGTGTTACGACGCACCTACATTTTTCTAGATACAAAACGTGAACGGGAAAAAGAAAAAGAGAGCAAAAAAAGGGGCAAAATAAATTTCTAATGCTACAAAATTGCAAAATTTTTCGCAACCCATCTATGGCGCGTTTAAATGAGAATAGAAGAGTTTACAGCAGCATTTGCAGCGCTCTTTATGGCTACAATTTTGCCAGTATAAACAATAATGAAAAGAAGCGCGTACGAAGAAGATTGCGCAGGGAAAAGGAACGAAAAAAAAGAAAGAAAGAAAGCTAAAGAAAAAGAAGAAGGAAAAAAAAGGCGAATCTAATAAAATTTCGCGAATCTAATCCATTTTCTGATTTCGCTCGTACCGTGCAATACACACAAAGAACAGCGTGGAAAGAGCGAGAAAAAAAATAGCGAGGAAACATTAAAAAGGAAATACTGCTGGAACGCAAAAATTTCGAAATTGCTTCGCCTTTTTAGAAGCTGGATTTAAGCAAAGTCTTAAATTTATTTCCGTTGAAATAGTACAAATATAAATCTAAGGGTGTGTTAACATTCAAACTGTGCCACAATAGGCGTCTAAGCAAGGGGGAGGTCGGGGGACAGAGGCGAGATAGACGCAGAGGGCGTTCGTAGAGAGTTTCAAAATACCGTAGGAATGTAAGCTCTTAAGAGAGAGATATAGGACGGAGAAAGCACCCTGGAAGCTTAACGAAGGGGCATTAGTAACGTAAAATATCATTCCGCCTCGAACGCCGTACCCTTTTTGTTGAAACTCATGAATTTAGCGAGATTAAACCGAAAATATATATACCTCGGAGTAATTGCAGTTACGCTACCGCTGGGCTACTGTGTGTGTCCCTGTCTAGCCCGTGCGACCATCCCTTCCTGGCTCTATTTTCTCTTCATGTTAATTTTCAAATCTGCACCTACATTTCGAGGATTTGCATTTTTCAAAAAAGGATTTCCTCGCCATTTTGTCCTGTAACTGGAATATACCTTTTAGAATGGTTTTCGAATATTCGACACGTCAATGTGGGAGCTTAAAAGTGGGCATCGTATAATTTGACTTTTTTTTCTCCCATTGAAAACAGGTTTAGGTATTTGAAAAGTTGAAAATTGAAGGTATGCTCCAAGGGGTTCGTTATTTTGAGAATTTCCTAAATCAGATGATTGATCTTTCTTAATAAAATAAAATTCCAAACCATATGAGTAGTTTTTTTTTTAAATTTGCTGTCGTTAATTTCGTATTTTTTTCAAAAAAAAATTTGTCAAATTTTTATTTCCAGTAAATTTCAAAAAATGGCAATTTGCATTTAATCAATGACAAAGGCTACCATTTGATCCAATGCAAAATCATACCCTAAGCGAATTTGTCAAAATTTTTATTTTTAGTATAATTTCAAAAAATGAGAGTTTTTGCAAAATTGCATTTATTCAATGAAAAAAGATACCCGAAGTTCTCCTGCAAAATCCTCCTCTGGCTGAATTTGTTAAAACTTTCATTTTCAGTAAATTTCAAAAAATGACAATTTGCATTTAATCAATGACAAAGGCTACCATTTGATCCAATACAAAATCCTACCTTAAGTGAATTTGTCAAAATTTTTATTTTCAGTAAATTTCAAAAAATGGCAATTTGCATTTAATTAATGACAAATACTACCATTAGATCCAATGCAAAATCCTCCCCTAAGCGAATTTGTCAAAATTTTTATTTCCAGTATATTTCACAGAATGAGAGTTTTTGGAAAATTGCATTTATTCAATGAAAAAAGCTACCCCAAGTTCCCATGCAAAATCCTCATCTGGCCAAATTTGTAAAACATTTCATTTTCAGTAAATTTCAAAAAATGACAATTTGCATTTAATCATAATGACAAAGGCTACCATTTGATCCAATGCAAAATCATACCCTAAGCGAATTAGTCAGGTTTTACAATGTTTATGAAATAGTTATCTAATAATACCTAAAAATTAAAAAATATTCAATATTTACAAAATAATCAACATTTTACAAAATATTTGGATCATACCGAATTTACAAAAATTGTTAAGATTAACAAAATATTCAAAGTATGACACATTTGAAAAATATTTGAGACTGCCATAATGTTCTAAACTTACAAAATGGTCTTGATTTATAAAATTATAACATTTTACAAATTTGACAAAACATTGATATCATTCCAAATTTACAAAATATTCAAAGTTAAATTTTGAATATTTCTTTTGTAAATTTTGTTGTTAATTTTTGTAAATTCGACTGAATCTTCAAAATAGGTATTTGAGATTTAAAAAATACCTATCTACTTGAGTATAAATTTTTTTTTAAATACTTACCTCAATTTTACAAAATCTTGATAATTTACAAAATATTCAACATTCACAAAATTTACAAAATATTCAAAATTTACAAAATTTACAACATCTCAAAAATTTAAAAAATATTCAAATTTTACAAAATTTATAAAACACTCAAGGGGAGAAAAGGGTACAAAAGTGGTATTCCCTTTTGTTTTAGGGAACTTGTAACCTCAAATTGGACATGTGAATAATGTATAATCTGTAGGTATAGGTACCCTTGCTCTTTCCCATAACTACTTTGAATCAGGCTTCACTTATCTCAATTATCTCAATTACTTTTCGCATCTGGTTGAGTTTTTTTCAAAGTTCAAAAACCAAGTTCCAAGTTTTTTAATTAAAATCGTGGAACCCCTATTTTATTGTTTTATTTTTGAACATGAATTTATTTTGTAAATTGTGAATATTTTGTAAATGTGAAAGATTTTATAAATTTGCTAAAATTTAGACATTATGTAAATTTTTAAACGCATTTTTTCAATCTCGAATATTTTGAAGATTTGGTAAAGTTTACATAAATTAACAACCAATGAAAAAAAATATGATCAAAAATGATCAAAAATGATCAAAATATTTTTGATCAAATTTGATCAAAAATATTTTGATCATTTTTCATATAGGTAAACACATATCAATTATAAAAATTTCTTTTAGATAAGTATGAACATGGAGAAAGGTACTCTGTAAGGGATCCCACTCTACTTCTTTTAACTTTCAACCAAAAATCAATCCCAACATAAACGTTGGAGGTTCATAGGTATGATATGTACCTATGTAATGTTAGTGAATTCAGGCTTATTATACTTATTTATACTTTTTGGCTCCACAAGTTACCTAAGAGTAGGAACTGTCCCATTAAAAACACTCAAGATGCATATAATTTGATCTATTTTAATAAAATTGTATAAAATTTCATCAAAAGTGATCAAATTATATCAAATCTGATATGGTTAACTTTTATGCAATTTTTGCTACTATATCCAATTTGGTATCAACATGTGAGATTCGATACAATTTCATCAAATTCGATACAATTTTATCAAAATCGATCAAATTATGTCTCATTGGGTATGCATAAACATCGGCGCGATTGCTGTCATTATATCTAATTTGTTAAAGACACGTAAAATTGCATAAAATTCTATCAAAATTAATCAAATTATATCAAATTAGGTACGGTCAACTTTGATGCAATTTTTGCAACTATATCCAATTTGGTAGCGACTTGTAAAATTTGATAAAATTTTTATCAAAAGTGATCAAATTAGGTACAATGACTTCAGAAGTCAATTTTCTTTTTTATCCAATTTGATAGAAATTAATGAAATTTTATACAATTTTACAATTTTCTATCAAGTTGAATATAGTTGAAATAGTTCAACCAAAGTTGATTACATCTAATTTGATATTATTTGATCAATTTTTATCATGTTTTATAAAATTTGATACAACTAGATATAACTAGACGAAATGTGTCAGATTTAATTTGACAGAATATGATAGAATATGATGAAATATGATAGAATTTGATAGAATTACATCAACATTTTGATCAAATTTAATCAAGTGTGATCATTTTTGATCATATTTTTTTTTTTCATGGGAAACTTTGCAAAATATTTCTGATTGAAAAAGTATTCCATATTTAACTTAAAATATTTTGTAAATCTCGATTTTTTTGTGAGTTTGGCAAATTTGTACACTCCCTCCACAATTTGAGACTGAAGTAAAATTAAAAAGTTACAAAATCGTCTTAAATTTATAAAATGATAACATTATTCACAAAATTTATAAAATAATTTAACACATTATTACAACGAAATATATAAAAGTTGAATAATTTTGACTATTTTTTTAATCATAAATATTTTGTAAAGTTTGCTAATTTTTGTAAACTTTTATACTTTTACAAAATTGACACAATTTCTAAATTTTACTAAGTTTACAAAATCTTTCATATTTGAAAAATGTTCAACATTCACAACATTTACAAAATACATATTCATAATTTACAAAATGAATATTTGAGACTGACGCAATATTCAAAAGTTTTGAAATTTACCTATAAAGTTGTCAACATGAAAATTCAAAAGTATAGCCAACTTTTTGCAAATTTGAAACAAACTATTGTTTAATTTTCCACAATCGAACTCAAAAATTGCCAACTTGAAATTCAACTTTGATAACTTTCAATTTTTTTCAACATTTTAAGTGAAAACGTCTCCCCCTGTACTTCCTTAATCCAATTATATTAAAAGTTTTCAAAATAACGCTCATCCTGGCGCACAACTCACCCTATACTTTTTTCAAAAAAATATAACTTTTTTTCAACTATGCAGGACACAGCCACTGCTCTGCACTAAATCTCAGGTGTTTTCTCGCAAATCTTTTCTTCGCAGTGATATTCTGGGTTTAATTTTCATACCATCATACAAGCATCCTACACTTTATTTGATTTTCCTGCAGCCTTGAAAAATACATTACGTATTCCTGCGATGATTTTGTTGATACTCGAGACTCTGATATACATTTCTGGCATTTTTCTTCACTCATTCCACGCTTAATTCTCGATTCTGATTCGATTTGAACATTATATAGAACGTATTAGCTCGTCTACCAAGATTTACAACAACGTATAAAGAAAAGCCATAAAGAACATTTAAGGTTATTCCACGTTTGGGCCGTTTATCACACAAGTAACGGGCTTGTATAAGGCGAAAGAATGAAACACAGGCATCGCCGTTTGTATTATATTATAATGTATTCAAAGATAAAAAAAAAAAACTTTTCTCTACTCGGTAGCGCTTCGTTACTTTTGGTACGGCATCTTGCTCAGAATACCAATATAAAGGCGATATATATGTTTCCCCGAGGAGGAATTGCGCGCTGAAATTCAAATGTGCCAAGTTTTTCCCACTATCTTATAATTCACCGAATGGTAAGAATATCTTCTTATATATATATTCGTGCTTTTATATTTTCTTCTTTCTTCTCTCTTCTACTTCTTTACGGAGCTTATATACGTTGTATACTCTCTGCCCTGCTTACCTACGCCTTTTTTTTCTTCTTACATATCGTATAGGCCATAATCGACGAAAATTCTATCGCAGAAACAATACTCTTCGCCAGGAGGACACGAATGCGATAAATTTCCACCTTTTTTACCCCATCTGACTGCCGCCTACGCGAGTTTATCGAGCTAGAGAAAAAAATTCAAAAGGTTTTTGCGAGCTCAAGGGTCGTAATAATTTTGCAATTATCGACTCGCATTGCCTCGTTCGTAGGCGAATTTATTTATATTCGGAGTCGATACGTACGGGTACCCGGGCTCGGGCTCGTGTACATGAGCACCTCGATCGATGCTTTTATAAAATACAAACCGAAAACTGCGACTCGGGCTCTACAACGGACTGTTTTAATACCGGTGTAATGGCTCTGATAACGGCTATATAATGAACTAAAACTCGTATTAACAAGCTTTAGAAGCGAACGAAGCAATTATCGCAGATATATGAGCCAGATATACCTAACGCCTGGTTAATACAAAGTCTCGGCCGACGTTCTAACCCTAGGGTCCATTTCGCACATTACTGGCCAACCCTATTCGGCGATATTCTCTCGTACTTTGCGCAACCTTATTCTTTCGCAATGGTATTTAATTCCCCGTTCCACCGAATTTCATACTTGCTACGCGGGTACGAGAAAGAGCCCGAGCCCGAGCTATGAGGCCGGTGGCCCGCAGCTTACGATTTATTTCCAACGTTAAGGGGTAAAGTAAAGGCTTTTTAATTGGTGTACACTGTGCACGTTCCGAAACACCGAGTGGATAAAGGAAAGGGTTGGGTAGACTTTTTTTTTCTGCGTGTAGTAGAGGTTCGTATAGTTACTTACCTGGTCTATGTGAAAATGGAACAGAGCGTTTTTATGGACAGCATGGATAAAAGATGGGGTATTTTTAGAACATTTCTCAAGGGTTGGGCTAAAAATTAATAATATTGGGGTGTGTTTCGATGACATTCCGTAGAATTATTGACAAAAATACTGGCAAAAATAATAGACTGGGTACATATTTCTTTGTGTAGAGCAACTATTGACTGAAACGATAAAATTTTTATGTTTCAGGTTGTGGAATAAATTCAAAGGTTTGGAATTCTAAGCTGAAAAAGAGGATGCTCTAAAATACAAGATGGTATCGAGAACCAAATGACTTCATTTTTAGAAGAATAATTAGGTAAGAACCATTCCATAAATTTCTATTTTTGTATTCAGCTCTGGAAATTGTCGAATACCTAATTCGAAATTTCTTGAAAAAATTGAACAAAATGTAAAAATTTTAAGACATTGTTTTTACTTATTGAATTCATGGCAAGTAATTTAGCACCTCGGGTGCTCCAGCAACACCCAAAATTTCAAAAATGTAATGAGTTGCATCCTTGACAACTTCTAAAATGCAAAAATTGCAGATGCAAATCCCTCAATTGTTTTGGAAAAAAAGAATTCAAGTTTTCTTTAAATAAAAAATAACACAATTTTTTGGAGTTGGTGAAACATAATTTTCACTTCAAAAAAAATTACTTGAAATTTACCTATTACTCACAAAAAATTTTAAAAATTTTCTATTTTTCGAAAATTAAGCAATTTTTTATTTAAAAAAATTAAAATTTTTCTATTAAAAAAAAAAATGTTTTTTAACATATTCTCCAAAAAAATGTAGACAACCCCTTCCCCTTCAAAAATAGAAAAAATTTACTACCAAAATGTGGAAAATATTTTCACTTCAAAATTTAAAAAAAAATTTCTAAAAAAAACTGAGACTTCTTTTCTTCGAAAAAAAAAATTATAAATAATTTTTTCATTTTTTTTTCTCTCCCAAAAATAAACAAATTAAGAAAATTTTATCCCAAGAAAAACATGAGATTTTTCTAACCAAGAAATTTGAATATTTTTTCCGACAAAGTGGAGACAAAAAATTAGTTTTCTTTCTTTCGAAATAAATTGAGGAATTAAATAAAAACGAATAAAATGTTTTAATTATTTGGAGGAATTTAATCTTCTTTTTAAATTTCATTTTGAATAAAAAAAAAATCTATTTAAAAAATCAATAATTTGTTGCATTTCTCTTGAAAAAAAAACTTCTGATATTTTCAATTTTTGGAAAAAATATTCATTTCTTTTCTTTTTTTAGAGAAATTTTTTTTATTTTATTTTTTTTGGAAAAATCAAAAAAAGTACCCAAAATGGAAAATATATTTTCTTTAATATATATATATTTTTTTGGGGTAAAAATTTTAATTTTCGGAGGATAACGTTTTTCATTTCTTTTCTTTTTTTAAAAAAAAAAAATCTTTTTGGAGTTGAGATTTTTCTAAAGTTTTTTGGAAAAAAAATCTGAATTTTCTTGAAAAAAAAAACAATTTTTTGAAGTCTGAGTGAAAAATAAGTAATTTTTTGAGTTTTTTTTACTTTTTTTGAAAAAGTGTTTGAAATTTTAATTTTTAAAAGGAAAAAATTGCTCAATTTTTGAATTAAATCAATTTTTCTGGAATAAATAATTTCTTGAGAAAACATTTTCTCAAATTTTTTGGTGTAAAAAAATTGTAGGTAGATAATTTTTTTGAGATAAAAGATTTTTAAAAAATGCCAAAAATTGGGATTGATTTTTTCAGAATTTTTTAACGAAATGGTCAATACATAGGTACTTTAACTCAACAAGATCAAATTGGGTGATTTTTGATCTTTAAGCCCTGTTTGTAAGGTGACATAAAAACCCTCTTTTTTATCATTTTTTGAAAAAAAAATTAAAAACGAACTGATATGAAATTTTTTTTTGGATCAAAGTGGTGTTATAACATACATTGTTGGGTAAGAGTACGTATATCTAGTGACCATTTTGTTAATAAATTTAAAAAAAAATCAATTTTAATTTTTTGCATTTTTTTTCTCGTTTGAAAAAATGCGATTTTTAATTGAAAAAAAATGATGAAAAAAAACTATTGCTTGAAAAGAGAGGTAAGTAACTAAGTATAAATTTTTTTGTTTATTGAATTTAAAGAAATAAATTTTTCTTGTTATGCGAAAAAATCTGATCACAAAAGACTGAAAACGTCATTGATCTTGTCGTTTTCCCCTACAAATTTTTTTCAAAGAATTTGCACTGTTTTTAGATTTTTTTTTAATTTTACGAAAGTCTTTCATAAAACGAAACATCCATAAAAGAATTACTTGGCCAAGTCACCAATGCACCTTCAACAATAATTAAATATTATCTACGTCTGGTCGGTAGATTAAATACATAAAATATTTAAACATACACGACTGACCAACGCCAAACACCTCCATCTCAGAAAATCCCCATTTCGAAATTCCGAGGCCGACCTTTTTCTGCGTCGCACGAACCGCAGAACGTGTTTGTCCATAATCTATTTAATACCCTCGTATATGCAAATGGCGCATAACGTTAATCCTCATCAACGTTGGCAACGTCCCTTTTGGTGCTGAGCTCAACTTATGATATGCTTTTTGATTATTAACTCGGCGGAGCGCGCCAGAAGGCTCAACAAGATAAGAATAAAAGCTATCCTTTGTGTTTTTCCAAGAATTAACTGTATATACTCCTTCCTCAGCGCCATCGGGATTTAAAAGTAGTTAAGGGATAAAAGTTGAGACAGATTTATGACCAGGTTTTTTTCCAGACCCGGTTTCTTTTACTTTTAATGCTTCTACAACGCGGCGGTAATTACAATTCGTGTGTCTTCATTTTGCAAACTATGCTAAGCGCGGGCACCCTTTAATGCTGGCTTTTGTTTTTATTAGATTTTTTTCGGTGTGTTGGGCAATCGCTATAGAATGTGGGTTTGGAAAAGGGTTGGATTGATTTTTTTTTGAAAATCATGTAGAAAAAGGGCGAATCACAAATAATTTAAAAAATGACATTTTTTCCAAACACAAAATATTGTTTTCTTTCGAATTCAAAAAATTGGCATTTTATTTTTGAATGAAAAAATTGGCATTTGTTCCACATACGAGTAATAAGAATTGACATTTTTTTTTTCAAAAAAAAAAAAAAAAAATCAAAAATTTTTTCCAAATAAAAAATTAATACAAAAATTGACATGTTTTCAAATTTAAAAAATATTTTTTCAAATAAAAAAAATTGACATTTTTTTCAAATAATTAAGGAAAATTGACTTTTTTTTTCAAATAAAGAAATTGACGTTTATTTTTCAAATAAAAAAATTGGCATTTTTCAAATAAAAAAAGTGACATGTTTTCAAATAAAAAATTGTCTTTTTTCAAATAAAAAATTTACATTTTTTTTTTCAAATAAAATGACATTTTTTTCAACCACAAAAAATTGATACGTATTATTTTTCAAATTTAAATAATTAACATTTTTTTTTCTAATTCAAAAAAATTTGGATTTTCTTTTGAGTGGAAAAATGACATTTTTTCCCAAAAAAAAATAATTTTTTTTTCCAAATAAAAAAAATAAAAAAATGACATTTCGTAAAATGACTTTTTTTACAAATGAAAAAATTCACACAAAAATTTAAATGTTTTCAAATTTAAAAAATTGGCATTTTTTTCAAATAATTTTTTTTTTTTTAATAAGAAAAGTTTACCTACGTTTTTCCAAAATAAAAAAAAATTGTAATTTTTTCAAATTCAAAAAAATTGCGATTTTCTTTTGAGTGAAATTTTTTTTCATTTGTTCCAAATAAAAATAATGAAATCCCCCCCCCCTTCCAAAAAAAAAACAAATTCTTTTTTCCAAATGAAAAACAAATTTTGTTTTCCAAATAAAAAATGACATTTTTTCCAAATAAACAACTGGTATTTTTTCCATATTAAGAATGGCATTTTTTTTCAAATAAAAAAATGACTTTTTTTTACAAATGAAAAAATTGACACAAAAATTGGCATGCTTTCAAATTAAAAAAATTGACATTTTTTCAAATAAGAAAAATTTAAGTTTTTTCAAATAAAATGACATTTTTTTCAACCACAAAAAATTGATACGTATTATTTTTCAAATTTAAATAATTAACATTTTTTTTTCTAATTCAAAAAAATTTGGATTTTCTTTTGAGTGGAAAAATGACATTTTTTCCCAAAAAAAAATAATTTTTTTTTCCAAATAAAAAAAATAAAAAAATGACATTTCGTAAAATGACTTTTTTTACAAATGAAAAAATTCACACAAAAATTTAAATGTTTTCAAATTTAAAAAATTGGCATTTTTTTCAAATAATTTTTTTTTTTTTAATAAGAAAAGTTTACCTACGTTTTTCCAAAATAAAAAAAAATTGTAATTTTTTCAAATTCAAAAAAATTGCGATTTTCTTTTGAGTGAAATTTTTTTTCATTTGTTCCAAATAAAAATAATGAAATCCCCCCCCCCCCTTCCAAAAAAAAAACAAATTCTTTTTTCCAAATGAAAAACAAATTTTGTTTTCCAAATAAAAAATGACATTTTTTCCAAATAAACAACTGGTATTTTTTCCATATTAAGAATGGCATTTTTTTTCAAATAAAAAAATGACTTTTTTTTACAAATGAAAAAATTGACACAAAAATTGGCATGCTTTCAAATTAAAAAAATTGACATTTTTTCAAATAAGAAAAATTTAAGTTTTTTCAAATAAAGAATTGACATTTTTTTTTCAAATAAAAATTGGTATGTACCTAAGTATTTTTAAAATTGAAATTTTTTATGGTGAGAAAATGGAAAAATGGCTTCTTTAAATTTTTTATTATTTTTTTTGTTGTAAATTTGAAAAAATTTGTTTTTCAAAAAGAAATCTCTAAATTGACATCTATTATTCAAATAAAAATTGACTTTTCCAAATAATTTTTTTTTTCATTTCCATCATCAAAAATTTCACCTCGACTGAGGCTGTCAAATTTCTATTAATCAATTGAACATCAGCGGAAGTACATATTCGGTGGTTTAATTAGAGCACTCCAAACTCCGAAAGGGAGTGAGGGGTTCCATATACGACGAAAACCGTCACCTCTTCGTTTAATTCGCCTTAAAAGATTTTACAACCGTAATAAAATAAGTAAATACGTCCGTATTACGTCGTTGAAGTGTAAAATTAACAGAGGTGTCGGATTTCTGGGGTACGAAGCATCGAAGCATCAGGAGCAGATTTGGACTACATACATGTACGATATGACGTTTAAATTAATTAAAACATAAAGGCTGAAAACGCACTATCTCCTGAGACCATCTGGGTAAGTGGAGGTATCTATGGTATAGATGAAATTCGCTCATCAAAAATACGTCTCGCAAATTGCATATTTAATATTCTAAGATTCGTTTAAGGTCGACGTCTTATTATCTGTTTAACTAAATTAACGCGCCCAGCTTGAGTTGCCTGTCTTATGAGAAATTTCTACCTATATACTTAGGGCCCAATGGTATAGGCAATCTGGTACGTTTATAGGTCCGCCAAAATGTTACCCAGGGAATATGATATTATTTAAGAAGATACGTAATGGCATCCTCCGTTTAAGAAACGTTAATGTCGCGTGCCATATCCCACCTCTGTCTCATTCGCTCTCTCTTTTCAATACACGTGCACAAATACGCGACGAATGATGTTACAAGCAGGGGCCAAGGCGGTTTAATAGTTTTTATCAAGATGTGTTTCGTGCATGTAACACATGTTACCGAACATATTTCGCCAAATATTAACGTTTTCATTTTCGGTATATGGTTATACGTATCTCGTGTACTGGATACGTGCTGTATGAGAAAGATGCATCCGCAAGGAGTCTGAGAAGATGGTAGTTGTATTAATTCATACTAAATGGCCGCAGATTCGAGCATATTGTGGGTAAAGTTTGAGTCGTTTGGAGAGACAACTTATATTGAATGGATGTTGCTATGGCCAGGGGCGTGCGCCCAGTTTTGAGGGTCTCCGCAAAGAGCTAAAAGAGCACGCTGCTGTCATAGAAAAAATCCAAGTGTTTTTACCTTTGCAAAATATATCTACTTATAGGTTGAGTCTTTGTAACAGTTGAAAAAAATAATAATAATTACACGTTTTATTGTTAAGTTGGGGGGGGGGGGGAGAAGGTAGGGGATTATTTTATAAAAAAAAAAGTCATGAAAAAATATGAGTGCGTACCTGTATGCAGGACCGGCGAGAGCCAGCGCGGGCCCCGGGACAAAAATTTCATGGCCTCCTTTTTTTTTGAAAAAATATTTTTTTACGAAATAAAAGTTGTCATTTTTAATTTGAATTGATTGATGTATTACTCAGGCCCCAAAGAAATTTTGTTATTTTACCTTAAGAGTCCTATGAGATGAGGAGAAACCCCGTAGTGTCGGGAAAAATCCGGGACATTTGTCCCCCCGTCCCCCCTCTCGCCGGCCCTGCCTGTATGTTAGTTCATAAAAAAAATCCTAAAATTTTAAAAATTGCATAGAAATAAGTTTTTTTTTTTTTGACTTAAGAAAAGTTCAGGAAGAAAACTGTTCATAAAAATTGAAATTAAGTATATCTGTTTTTGAGAAATGAGTAAAAGATCATCTAAATTTTTTGAAAACTGTATCTAAAATTTTACTGGAATTTGTTTATATTTAGTTATACTTACCTACTTTCTTTTTTTTTCAATTTCATTGAAAATCCTGGAATTTGGTATAATAATTTGTTAGTAAGTTTTGAAGTTACTCAAAAAATGAAAAAATGTTTCCTAAAACAAAAGTGGAAATTTCAAGTAAAAACTTTTTAAATTCTGTTTATAATTTTTTTTTTTTGGAATTTGCTTACAAAATTAAAGATTTTAATACTCTTGCTTGCCTATACCCGTGTAGCAACGTCGATGCTAATTTCGATATAAATGTCGACACATCGAAATCGGTCACTTTTCGATCGTACATGTCGACACGATTGTGGATGGTTTGTCGAGCTTATTATCGACATGTTTGTCGACCGTCCAAATATGTCGATAATAAGCTCGACAAACCATCCACAATCGTGTCGACATGTACGATCGAAAAGTGACCGATTTCGATGTGTCGACATTTATATCGACACCCACATCGACATTTGCAATGGTGAGATTTTGAAAAATATGCTAAGTTCAAATATTCAATATATGTATATATTAAAATTACACCAAAAATAGTGTTCAAGCCAACATTTTGACATTCTTTGTCAAATATGCGGCATTGAGGTCACCTTTGTAGCTGGACACATGCGAGTGTCCAACTAACATAGAGATGATTCTTAGACCTTATGTACTAATTCACAACACACTTTATCTGCGAGTATCACAATCACCCTCAAGACGTCGACAGTCAAGTCGATGCATTATTCGACCCTCGACAATTAGATCGACATTAACTCGACTTAAAATTCCTCTGGTCAACACTGTCGACAGTTAAGTCGATGCATTATTCGACCCTAGACAATCACATCGACACTATCTCGACTTGAAATTCCTCTGGTCGACACTGTCGACAGTGAAGTCGATGCATTATTCGACCATCGACAATTATGTCGACAATAACTCGACAAGTCGTTGTATTATTCAAAACTTTGAAAAATAAGAAAATTTTGTGATTCTTTCAAAAATTATTTATTCCTAAGCTTAAAATGTTCTTATTAATTGTTTTTAGTTCTTTTTAGATATAAAATTTGTAAATTTAATTGGCAGAAATTGTCGACATAAATGTCGATGCGTTTATCGAGTATCGATTTTTACATCGACTTGTCTATGTAGAAAAACAACGTTTTCTAAATTATAGGAAAATACTGAGAAAAATTCAAAAATTTTGATTGAACAGTTATGTTTAACATAGAACATTACTTTAAATCTCAAATATCATTTTTAATTCATCGTTAACCGAGAAAAAAATGTGTCTGAATTTTGTCGACATAAATGTCGATGTCGACAATTGCTACACGGGTATAATATGAATTTGAAAATTTTGAATCAAAAATAAAATTCACAAGATTTTGATCTAATCATATTTTTTTTCTATTTTTCCAGAAAACTTGAAAAAAATTGGTCAAAATTTGTAAAGAATTTGTTCATGTACCTTAAAAAGTTTTAAAATATTCTCAAAAAAAAAAAAAAAAAAAATAGGAAAATTGTTGGTGTAAAATAAAAGTTTGAAAAATTAAAATAAAAAATAAAATTCACAAGAATTTGTTATTCATCACTTCTTTAAAAAAAGTCATTTAAAATTCTTGTACGAGAGAGATAGACGATACGTACTTTTCCCATAAGCGTTTATTTGAAGACTAATCAATTACAATGTACGTACATTCGAAGTGTAACGAGATTGAGATTCTTATCGATTACGTAGAAAGATAACGCTAGGTACACGTAAAGGTAGAGGTAAATATTTGGTCGAAATTTGTAAAGAATTAATGCAAGAAAAAATTCAAAATTTGCTCGAAAAATTGATAAAACCTCACGTAATAAAAATTTGGAAAACTTTAACAAAAATAAAATCCAGTGAAATTTGTTCATAATTTTTTTTAAAAATAAGCGCATTTTAAATAAAAAATCTAAATAAATTAATCTCAATTTGTATGAAGATTGGCTCAAAAAATTTTAGACAATCTTGAATAAGTAATGAAAATTTGAAAAATTTGACCAAAAATAAAATTCACTTAAGGATTTGTTTGTTCATAACGTTTTAAAAAATTCATTTATAAAACTGTAAAAATTTGATCGAAATTTGTAATGAATTTTCCCGTGAAAAAATTAAAAATTTGCTCAAAGAATTGAGAAAACTTCACATAGGTAATAAAAATTTGAAAAATTTCAACTAAAATAAAATTTGATAGAATTTGTTCACAAAATTTTTTCAAAAATAAGAAATTTAAAAATCTGAAAAAATTGATCTCAATTTGTAAAATTTTGCTCAAAAAAATCTTTGCTCATAAATTTTTAGACAATTTTGAATAGGTAATGAAAATTTGAAAAATTATAACAAAAATAAAATTCACAAGGATTTGTTCATAACGTTTTAAAAAATTTTCTTTGAAAAAGCTAGAGAAATTTGATCGAAATTTGTAAATAATTTTCTCACGAAAAAATTGAAAATTTGCTCAAAAAATTGAGAAAACCTCTCACATAATAAAAATTAGGAAAATTTCAACCAAAATAAAATTCAATCGAGTTTGTTTACAAATTAGGTAAGTAGGTACCTAGTACCTACCTATTTTCAAAAAAAAAAACAATTTAAAAATCTGAAAAAATTTTATCTCAATTTGTAATTAGCTCAAAAAATTTTCTTTAAAAAAATTTTTCTCTAAATTTGTAAGAATTTGTTCGTGAGATTGTTTTATTGCTCAAAATTTTTTAGGAAATCTCATCTGAAAGAAATTTCAAATAAAAAATACACCAAGGTTTCAAATTTTCTTCAAAATTGAAAAAAAAATGTATAGCCCACTAAAATTTTGAAAATCCAGATGTAAAATTTAATTGGATTTGATACTTGTTTCATTTATTTTTTTATTATTATTTTTTATTTCAGTAAGATTGATTTGATGGACCGAATAAATATTTAAAAAAATTTTCAATTATAATAAGTCATTATAGTTATTATGAGAATTCGTTCACCAAAAAAAAAATCTGATCAGAAAATGAAGAAAAAAATCACCTCCTTGAAATTTAAGAGAATTTGTTGTTTGTTTGTTTTTGTCTTTTTAATTGAAAAAAATTATTTTAGTAAAACAAATTATAAGGATTTTCTCATAAAAAATTTTGCTCAGATCAATAGAAAAACTTTACCCATACTGGGAATGTTGTAAAATTTAAATTTTTCAAATTGGTATAAAACTTTTCAAGAATTGAAAAAGTTGACCATCAAAACTATTGGATAAAAAACTTTGGACTTTTTAAAAATTGGTATATAAAATCAATTAACAGTAAACTTGATAAAAAAAATTAACAAAATCTCAGTTACAAAAAAAAAAAAAAAATGATTTTGAGCAAAAACAATCGAATCAATTTTTCGAAGTGCCATTTCGTCTTAGTTTTTCTTCAGGAAAAATTTTTAAATATTTTTTTTCGGTTCCTTTCTTCTTATTTTTACTAAAAAAATTAATGTCTTGACAATTTATTGAAGTGATTTGCATATTATAATGAATGACTTAAAATTCAAAAAAAATTTCATTTGTCAAGTTCAGTGGTCGTCAATTTTTTTCACTGAATATGAATTTTACGACATTTCAAAAAAAATATCAATTTTTACTCTGCCCCTCGCTGCGGTTTCTTCGACTCGATATTAATATTTTACATAATGGCGACGATTCACCTACACTGAAAAAAATGAATTTTCAAAAACAGTAAATGAGTCTGGGTAAAACACAGTAAAATTAGGATACGTCTCCAATTTTAGAATCATTCCGGTGAAAAACAGAAAAGATTCAGTTCTATTCCAGAATGATTACGGAGTCTCCGTAATCATTCTGGAATAGAACTGAATCTTTCCTGTTTTTCACCGGAATGATTCTAAAATTGGAGACGTATCCTAATTTTACTGTGTTTTACCCAGAATCATTACAATCCATTTTTTTCAGTGTACGCTTTGATGAATGAATCTTAGCCATTTTTTTCAGCTTCATTGAATCGAACCCAGGTATCCTGCTGCGAATACTACATCGGTACTTTGAATAATACATCGTGTACTTTACCTTTCAATTCGAATGTAAATGCCAAGGTTTGAGAATTCTCGCAGGTGGTTAAACTATATCTATCTATGGAAAATTTCGTCCACGTATATTATCGTAGGTGTTACACGAGATGATATTTTTTTCACGCATCGGTAAACTATAAGAGAGATAGTCGCTTTGTAAGACCATTTTTTTCGAGGGTCTGGTCATCCCTCAGTTGTACACGATTCCGTTAGATTGCAAAAATTACGTACAAACGTTGAAACGTTACTTCGACCAACAAAGGGTTACCTTTCGTATCGTACCTATTAATGAATCGTACAATGGACAATATTACGTATATAAAAGACGACCTCGAACCGTCGTACCTGTTTTTTAAACCGTCTTTTTACATCAAAGTCCAGTCGTGTACGAAATTCCTGCAAACAATAGAGTACCACCGACGTAATTATAAATCGTTCTATAGTGGTTTGTTTCACATTTCAAAAAAAATATATATATACTCGGATCTTGGAATTGTATTACGAGGAAGATCGGGTTAAAAATCTACCTGACTTTGTTTCGATGTTTTTTTCTTTTCTTTTTCGGAGATGTGTTCCAAGGTCGTGACATAATACTCGACCCATCGATTATCCTAAAGGATTGATTTTTTTTCATTAATAACAATAGGTTATTCAATGTTGGCAAAATAAACGTCGGTTTGGGCATTGGTAACGGTATTTTTTTGGTGTATTTTTAAACCCTTTTTCAGTCGATGGGGGTGTTTGCGGAAATTTTTTACGCAGGTAATCACAACACTAGCCGAAGATGGTAAAAAGAGTTAAAGGTTTAGTTGAGGATTAGATTCGGTCGTGAAGTGTGTGATGTTTGGTGTTATAAGATGAAGCAAGCAATATACCTACCTAACCAATGCGACTCTGGAGTAAAAAAATATTGAAGATAATTCGGTTAGTACCTTTGCGATTTTATGCATTTATTCTTCTTCTTCGCGATGTCCGAGTATAGCAAAATTTTTCACTAGTGTATGCAGAGAGGGAAGGGGTGTAAAGGATACGAAATATACGTAATACGTATATAGTAATAAAGGGGTGTAATAATCATAATAATAAGGAAACGCGTGTAGTTGTCTAGAATGCTGTGTTAATAACCCCAACTATTTCTTTTAAGCTTTTGATAATTCCGTAATACTTCGTTTATTGTTACGTCGTAATCTTAAAGCAATAAAAATCACTTTATTTAACGTTCATGATCGTTTTAAATAAAGTATTACGCCCGCCTTTTTATCTATACTTTTATTCGCGTTACTTGCCCGAGCTCCGATGCCAATTCTGTGAGCTGCAAATGAAAACGCTGAAGTCGGGGAGCGTATTTGCGGCGATCGTGCGGGTTGTGTTGGTGGAGGTAGGATGGGTGATTTAAGGCATTGCTTGTTCGTTGTCTTTTGTTGTCGGTCGAATTTTTGAACATTTTTGCAAATTTTTTCACAAATAAAAATGAATAAGATGTGATTGAATTGAAAAAAAATTTCGAATCCTATACCCACTCACTTATTTTATTCCCCCAAAGTTGATCATATTTATCGGGTCTGCAGTATAGAATTTTTCTAATTTTTTTAATAAGGTATATTTTGAAAAAAAAAATTGATTTTGGAAATCTTTTTTAGAGACAATTTCTGATAAGGTTTTGCAAATACGTGAGCCTAATTAAATGTATTTTTTTAAAGGAAAAATTTGCGAAATTTGAGGGAAACTATTTTTGCTTTTTTTAAATTTTTGCCGTGTAAAAACTGAGAATATTAATTTACAAAATAAATTTGTTATTTTTTTACCTTTTTGCTAAACAATTTCGATGTGTAAGTATTTCACAAAATTTAATTTCAATTTTATCCTATCGAAATAGGTACTAAGTATTTTTTTTTCAAAGGGCGAAATTGCAAATAAGTACTAAGTATTTTGTATTTTTTTTTAAATTTATTTTTGAAAAAAATTGAAAATGCTGAAATTGTGTTTTTTTTTTTTTTTTTGATAAAAGTTTCAAATTGATATTTTTGCAATTTAAAATAAAAAATGAATCCTATGTAATTTTATATCAACTTCTAAACAATAGGAGCTATTTTTAGAATGAGTATTTCAAACAATTTTTACGATTTTTAATAATGTGAACATTTTTAGAAATCATCTCATTAAATATTTGGACTTGCAAAAAAAATTCTGGCCCTGTTATAGAAATCAACTTTGTTTATTAGGGACAAATTTGTGAAATTTTACAAATTGTTAAAACAATTCCATTATTTTCATTTCAAAAAATTTTGAATGCCACATTTTTGAAGAAAAAAAAATATTGGTCAAGTTTATGAAAAAATTTTAAAAATTGAATTTTTGAAAGCCAATTTTTTTGAAATTTTCTGGAGTGTTGAAATACTTAGGTGTATTATTAGAAAATATTTTTGAAACCATATCTATCTAAAAAAATTGTCTGATTTTTAAAAAAGTTTTTAAAAGTAAAATTTCTGATTGTCGAATTTTCAAAATTTTCAAAATTTGTTGACGGAAGTATGTACTTGTAGAATTGTAGATGTAGGTAGGTATATCAATTTTGAAAAATACTTTAAATACCACATTTTTAAGTAATCTAAAAAAATGAAAGCTGATTTTTTGATTTTCTTTAAATTGTTGAAACATATTTCAAAAAAATTTGAAACACCGCAATTTTTTCAAAACTTTCATGAGTCAAATTTGTGAAAAAAATTAAAAATTTTATAAGTTGAATTTTTTGAAACTTCCTCGATTGTAAAAACGTTGGGGGCTAAAAAGACTTTAAAAAAATTGAATAATATGAATATCAATTTTTTTTTAATTTTCTGTTCAACAGATTTTTGAAAAATTTTGAAAGTCGAATTTTTGAACGAAGTTTTAATTTTTTAAATTGTTTTAGTTCAAAATATTTTTGAACGTTGGAACTCAGATTTTTGAAAAAAATTTAAATTTCAAATTTTTGCAAAACGTTTATCAAAAGAAAAAATTTTAAATCGTTGAAATATATTTTTAAAACCTTGATTGTCAAATTTATTCACAATTTGTACTGTTGGATTTTTGGAAAATTTTTAATTTTAATTTTTTAAATATTTTTGAAAGACAATTTAAAAAAAAAAAATTATAAAAAGTTTCGAAAGTCTCAGGTAAACATTTTTAAAAAATTTCAGAGGACATTTTTTTAATTTTCCAAATTGGTTGAAATATATTCCAAAAAAATTTTCGAAAGTTAAATTTCTACAAAATTTTTGATAGTAAGATTTTTGAAAAAATTTTGATACTCAAAACTTTTGGAATATTTTGAAGGACGAATTTTTGAACTCTTCTTAATACCTATTTGAAAATATTTTTGAAAGACAAATTTATGCAAAAGTTTTGAAAATGTCAGGTTTTTAAAAAAATTTTAATCAAATTTTTGAAAATTTTCAGTGGACAATTTTTGTAATTTTTCAAATCGTTTGAAACCTACTTATACAATTTCTGCAAATTTTTGATAGTTACATTTTTGAAAAATTTCAAGGCACAATTTTTGTAATTTTCCTAATCGTATGAAATTATTATAAAAAAATTTCAAATGGTCAGTTTCTGTAAAAAATTTTGATACCTGGTACAATTTAAAAAAAAAAAATTGAGAGTTGACTTTTTCAAAATTTTCAAATTGTTGACATTTGTTTCAAAAAAATAAATGTCAAAAGACAAATTTCTCCCAAAGTTTTGAAAGTCAGGTTTCGCAAAATTATATTCAAACTAGTCCAATTTTTGAAAAAATTTCAAGGAACAATTTTTGTAATTTTTGAAATACCTAGGTTTTAAAATTTAAAAACTCATGAATAAATATAAAGAAAAGAGAGAAAAAATTGGATTTTTTTTTTTGAATTGAAATATTGAAAAATATCAAGAAATTGTGAAAAATAGAGAGATTTGGAAGAATTGAAAGTTAAGAGATTTATAAAAATTATATAAATTGCAAATTGTGAAAAATTAAAGGAAAAATTAAAAAACTGTTTTAGGTAGGTACTACTTTTTTAAATTACCTACTTATTGAAAGTTTAAAAAAAAATCAAAAAGTCTTAGAAATTGAAAGTTCTCTTCAAACTGAATCTATTTCAACAAAAAGTTTTGAGTGATAATTTTTTAAATTTTCATTTTGTTAAAATTTAATTACCTCCTTTACTGTTATTTTTTGATTTCAGTTAATTTTGATCGATTTAAAATGGGTTTTCAAATTTTTTTCGAAAATTTCATGATGACAAAAAACGTGGATATTTCAAATTCAGGATAATTTTTCAAAAAAATTCAAAACCTTTCAAAGTTAGGTAGCCACTATTTTTTCAAAAAAATCAAAAGTCAAATTTTCGAAATTTTTGATTGTTAAAATGTGTACGTCTACAATTATACATATTCATACCTACGATATTTTTTTTGTATTTAGTCAATTTTCATGGTATCAAAAATTTTCAATATGAACTTAAGTAGTATTTCAAAAGTTCAAGCTTTTATCGAAAAATAAAATCGTACCTACACGATGAATTTTCAACTATTCATTAACATCAGAAAATAAACACCCAAGGGCCTGTGTACCTACCCGAACCGACATAAAACCGAAGATACCTACTTCGAAAAAATTTTAATTTTCTAAAAGCGCAACTTCGCTCCACAAAAAGAAAAAAAGAAGAAAAAAAGTGTTTCTAAACACGCTACCGGGCGATCTCATAAGAAATGCAAAGAAACGAAGATAAACTGCGCAAGATGAGCACGAAATGGATTTGATACCCGTATACTCGATTCCACAATGGCGTATTACTTCTCTCGTTGACGGGGTGAAGAAGTCGTTACAATAAACTTTGGCATAGTTCCAAACTTGGCTGCTTTTGAATATTTTATCCTTTTCAAACAGTGCTCGCTTCTGTTCAAGTTTATGCGGCTCCAGGGGCATCTTAAGGCTGTTTTCAAGACGATGCGATGCGATGTAGCCCGCACCGCGTACTCGTGCCGCATTCTCATTCGTACCGTATACTTTTAATCCGAACCAGCGCAGCGCGTTACCCGGGTAAAACCCCTTTCCGACGTTGGGATGTGCAGAATGTTTTCGGCTGATTCCCAAAGGGCCCTTACAACTTCTACTTCTACTTTCAGTTTGTATAACTGCCTTTGCGAGACTTATGAGCGTAATCATAAAAGCAATTTCGAATTGGTACTTTTCTTAAAGCCTAAGATGGCAATAAACAATTACACCAGAACCGCATTTTTTTCCCTCTTCTATGTATTTTTTTACCGATTAATTATTTTATAAAACGATGTAGAGGGTGGATTTTAATTTTTTTCCCCATTCGAGGCGTTTTAGAAGGTAGAACGAAACGAATCGATAATGGTAATTTTAAACATTTGCATCGAAGATACGACCAAAGTGAAAATTCGATCGAGGTACGAACCTATTTCGCTGTGTTTTTTCCTCCTCTTCGAATAAGAATGTTCTTATAGGAATATTAAAATAACGAGAATTATCCCCTTCGAATACTTTAAATACTTTTTTCGCTTCTTCGTTAAATTCCAGCCGCTGCAGCAGCCGCCATTCCGATCTCCCTGTTTTAATAAAAGCAATGCCGGCGCATCGGCGTTGTTTTTGCAAAATTTATCTAGCTCGTTTCCAGCATCAATCTAAGCTCGTAAAATTAGTCTCGATCGCACCGGCGTATTAAATATTTAGATAAAATTGCCACCGCACCGCATCAGGGCCTCAGCATCATCGACGAATATGTTAGGCCTAAAAAAAAAAGAAGAAGATGAGAAAAAAAATAGAGGAGAACATCTTTGCGGTAACCTTTAACTAAATAGGTATAGAGAGGTTCTTTGGTTTATAGCGAATACAACGACGAAGGGAAAATTCACTTGAAGAGGTTCTGAACAACGCTGTTTTAACCCTCTGAATAGTTTTTATGATCGTTTGAGTGGTAATCAAAGCAAACGTTTACTCGCTATAACTGAATGTTTATTACTGATGTTTATTTTATCCACCTTAAACAGTTTAGTATCCTAACCTCGCCCTGGGGTTTTTACCTTTAAACGCCTTTTACAGCTCATTCCTTTAAAAGCCGAACGTCGTACGTTGTCGTAAATTTATATCGGACTTTAATTCGCCATAGATTGATTTTTTAGGATTTCTTTTTGGAAAGGTAATTTTTTACGAGGTTGGATATTATTGACAAATTGTTGGGAATTGGGGGGTGTTGTGGTGGTCCAGGATTAAAGAAGTGAGGTGGAAGTTGTAATTGGGTGTAATAAAAGAGATTTAATTGCATTTTTATGAACGTTTTGTAGGTAATATTTTAATGATTTGTTTGAATGAGAGGTAACTATTGTTGTTGTGGTTGTTAATCTTTTTTATAGGTATTAAATTTAGTACTTAGGTATTTTTTCGCTGATTTTTTTTTCAAACATGATACATTTTACATTTTTAAGTGTAGGTACAAAAAAAATAGGAAACCGAAATAAAAAAGAAAGAATTTAAAAAAATCACTCATCAAAACAATTTAACCCCACTTTTCTGGAAAATATGATTTTGGCATCAAAAATAAATCTTTTCAATTTTTCAAATTTTTTGAGAAATCAAAAAGACCATTTTCAAATCAACTTTCCTCATTCAAAAGTATTTTTTTCTGATCGAAAAAAATTAATTAAATTAAATTAGTTCTGAGAACTTTTCATGAAATTTAAAACTTACTTATGTATAGGTATCTATATTTTTATTCAAGTACAGACACAAGTATATACATACCCGTGTAGCAACGTCGATGCTAATTTCGATATAAATGTCGACACATCGAAATCGGTCACTTTTCGATCGTACATGTCGACACGATTGTGGATGGTTTGTCGAGCTTATTATCGACATGTTTGTCGACCGTCCAAATATGGCTCGACATGTCGAGCCATATTTGGACGGTCGACAAACATGTCGATAATAAGCTCGACAAACCATCCACAATCGTGTCGACATGTACGATCGAAAAGTGACCGATTTCGATGTGTCGACATTTATATCGACATCCACATCGACATTTGCAATGGTGAAATTTTGAAAAATATGCTAAGTTCAAATATTCAATATAAGTATATATTAAAATTACACCAAAAATAGTGTTCAAGCCAACATTTCGACATTTTTTGTCAAATATGCGGCATTGAGGCCACCTTTGTAGCTGGACACATGCGAGTGTCCAACTAACATAGAGATGATTCTTAGACCTTATGTACTAATTCACAACACACTTTACCTGCGAGTATCACAATCACCCTCAAGACGTCGACAGTCAAGTCGATGCATTATTCGACCCTCGACAATTAGATCGACATTAACTCGACTTAAAATTCCTCTGGTCAACACTGTCGACAGTTAAGTCGATGCATTATTCGACCCTCGACAATCACATCGACACTATCTCGACTTAAAATTCCTCTGGTCGACACTGTCGACAGTGAAGTCGATGCATTATTCGACCATCGACAATTATGTCGACAATAACTCGACAAGTCGTTGTATTATTCAAAACTTTGAAAAATAAGAAAATTTTGTGATTCTTTCAAAAATTATTTATTCCTGAGCTTAAAATGTTCTTATTAATTGTTTTTAGTTCTTTTTAGATATAAAATTTGTAAATTTAATTGGCAGAAATTGTCGACATAAATGTCGATGCGTTTATCGAGTATCGATTTTTACATCGACTTGTCTATGTAGAAAAACAACGTTTTCTAAATTATATATAGGAAAATACTGAGAAAAATTCAAAAATTTTGATTGAACAGTTATGTTTAACATAGAACATTACTTTAAATCTCAAATATCATTTTTAATTCATCGTTAACCGAGAAAAAAATGTGTCTGAATTTTGTTGACATAAATGTCGATGTCGACAATTGCTACACGGGTAGGCATAGGCATATAAGTATTTTTTTTTGATTTTTTAATTGGTAATGAGGCCTAATTTTTGAAATTAAAAATATGGTCCTAATCGCGGAATATTTTTTTAATTTCAGGAGAAACTTTTTAAATACGTAGCCAATGATAGGTATACGACAAAACTTTACTCCAGAAAATATAAAAAAATTGGGAATTTATTTCCAATTAAAAAATTACAAGGAATTCGAAATTTTTTCTCTACAAAAAAAAAATCAAAATTTGAAATATTATGTATGTTACTTTTAAAAAATCTAATTTGCCCCTCCCTCCCCCCCCCAAAAAAAAAGAAAATTAATCAATAAAATGAACTAGGTACAAAAAATAAAAACATGTATTTAGCTTTCCTATTGTCAAATACACTGCTTATTATACAATGAATTAATTTTTCTCTGCAACAAATTACATAAAAATATAAATTTTTTACCATTTCTGAAAATCGAAAAAAATTTCTTAGGTACCTATACCTACAAAAAGATCAAAAGTTGAAATCTTTCACTACAAAAACAATAGATACACCAAATTGGAAATTTTCGCTAGAAAAAAAAACGATTTTTTCTTTGCCAAAAACCGGCAAGGAATCAATTTTGTCACCACAAAAAAAAATAAAAAATTTTCACTTGAATAAATAAATAAAAAAAAAATTTTAAAAATGGAAAACATTTACTTATATTTATATTGAACAGGTTGAAAATTTTAACCAGTTAAAAATCATTAATCAGAATTTTGAAATATTGTGAATATACCTAATACTTATTTCCAAGTAACTCCTCAAGTGTTTCTCAATAATATTCGATAATTTTTCAAAAATTCAAAAGTTCTATAAAATCGAGATTTTGATTGATGATTTTTTTTTTAAAGGTGAATTTTTATCAAAACTCGTCCGTACCACTTGTGGCCAATTTGGGCCATTGGTGGTCCATTTGGGTCATTAGTGGTCCATTTGGAAGATTAGTAGGTATATTTTTTAAATTTTTTACGAATAAAATTTGTAGAGATTTTTTTTTTATAAAAATGAACTTTCCAACTTTTTCAAGTCACTATTTTTGAATTCAATTTTTCAAAATTAAATTCGCCTCTCCCTTGAAAACGAATTCGAACAATTTGTGACCAAATTAAGGGATTAGTAGACAAAATAATTTTCCAAATTTTTCAAAATTCCCAAGAATGGTATCTAAAAGTCTCCTAATAGTTAATGTAAGAGATTTCTTCAATTTTTCAATATTCAACTTTTCTAAGTCATTTTTTCTTAATTTAATTCCTCCAATTTTCACAAATTAATTTTTGCATTCTCTCTAATAGGTGTATTTTTTCGAATTAAAAAAAAATCCTACTTTCGCAATCCAATTTTTTTAATCTTAAAAAATGAGTTCGTATGCAGTTTGTTGACACTCCCAAATTTTTCAAAAACTAATAAAGGTAAATTTTTTCAAAATTTTTAAAGTCAAATTTTGAAAATTGAACCATTTGTTAAAGGATGAATAATTTTTATACCTAATTTTAAAAATTGAACAGTTTGGTAAATTTTCAGAATCAGGCAAACTTTAGAAGTTTTTAAAATGTTTAAATTCAATTAAAATTTAAAATCAAGTAAAAGTTTGAAGTTTGGAAAATTTTCAAAATTCAATAAATTCTAAAAATACATATTTACGAGTTTTCATAAGTCGTTGATTTCATTTATTTTTAAATAAACTTTTCAAATATAAAAATGTTTTAGAATTTTTTTTTTCAATTTTGCGACACGAATTTTTTGAATTTGAATTTTTTCAATCCTGAGTAAGTTTGATTTTCAGCTTAGATATGAAAAATATGTAAATATGTCGAAAATTTTCAAAAATGAACAATTCTATTTTGAATTTATTTCTATACCATACCTACTTGAATAAATTGTTAACTTTTTGGTGCATAGGACTAATTTTTAGTTTTTCTAAAAACTTGAATTTTTCGAAACCATTTTTTTTTTTTTTTTTTTTTTCATTTAATGAAAATACCTAAATATTTGTGGCATAGGTAGGCCTAAAGATTTTAAAATTTGTACACTGAAAAAAATGGATTGCAATGATTCTGGGTAAAACACAGTAAAATTGGAGACGTATCCTAATTTTACTGTGTTTTACCCAGAATCATTACGGTTTTTGAAAATTCATTTTTTTTTCAGTGTACGTTCTTCTTAAAAAATGCTTAATATCAGAGAGTAAAATAGTACGTCACACTTTTCCATTGTAAATTAATTTAATTTATTAATAGGTAATTTATCAATTTTTGTATTTAATAACTAAAAACTAATTTCATTTCAGATCAATGAAAATTCACTCGAACCAGAACCTGTCACACTGGCACATTAACTCCAACAAAAAGAAAAAAATTCACGCAGTAAGTCAGTGTCACACTTCCTTTTTATTAGGTACTAAATTTAACGTATTCTCAGTATTCTCAGCTTAAATATTACAACGCAGACTTACGTATACAGTATACAATTTATCCCAAGAACCTGTTCGTGTCTAGCTCGATGATCCCTCGAATAAGTGCGGTGATTTCCACCGATAAAACGCGAATAAAAGCAGCCACTCAAACAAGGGGTAATAAAAATCACTCTTTTTGCCCTTTATTTTGATGTTTATGCGTCATAAAATGGAACAGTTAATCGTTTATTTGGTAGTTAAATTTTTATGATCTGTATAACGCGCGTGTAAGTAATTAGCGTATAATACCTACCGCTCTTTTTTTCGTTTTTTCATCGTTTCCTAAGAAAACTCTCGATAGAATTTTTTTTTTCCTTTCTAGACTGTACCTACCTACAATGCATTGTATCCTCTCGTAAAATTTACCCATGATTACACAACGTGACGTAATACGAAACGGTTGCAGTATATACTACATATATAAATATATATAGGTCAAGTCTCCTCTTCTACATAAAAATTCGCTGCTCGTAAAAACTTCCAAAAATACAAAACCACTCGTGTACACAATACTAAAATCGTAAACATAGATTCGCCATTATTGCTGTTATTATATATCAATATATGCCGAACCCCGAACCCGTCCTGGTCGCTTGGTTGGTCCGTTGCCCTTCCTACTTCCTTCTTTTTTCCCTCTTATCTCCCATAACTCGAACGAGATGAACGATGGTACCATTAAAGAGAAGGACGTATTGAAAATTTGTATTATTATAGAACATTTCATTTACTCAGCACGATAGAAAATTTTTTTCCAAAAATAGTCAAGGGTTGGCTATATGATGATGAGCCAGAAATATCGGGTAATTTAATTTTATTTTCGTTTTCCGGCATCGTGACTTTTTCCAATGATGAGACGCGTGTCATAAATGGAAATTTTCATCGAGGGGGTTCTTTTCGAAGTTCCCACGAAGGGTGATTTTTTCCAGCTTTTAATTACTATTCGATTGTTTTCTATATATGGGATGTGGATTGTGAGGGGTTGATGAGAATAGATGAACGTATGTTTGACCTCGAGAGAGGGCAGCTCGATGCTCGATGATCGAGCAGTGGTCATATTGAATTGTGAGATCGATCATAATAAAGAGCAGGGGGAGTCTTCGTGTGAAATATTTAATCGAGGGTTAGTTTATTATTTTTTTTGCACCAAAATATGAAATTTAAACATCAATTGTTTTTTCATCTTTTATCAAACTTTTTGGTGGATTTTTTCCTCCTGAAAGGACTGCTCTCTCGGTCACATCCATTTGAAAAGCCATCAGCCTAGAAGTGTTATTTAAATTGCTGTCTGATGGCTGCTCTCGTGCATGATATCTCGCTGGCTCGAAGAAATATGACGAACGGCGTATCCTAGCGACCATTTCCGTATCATTGAATTCGCTCGGATGTACAAGGCGCATTATACGCGGTGTATTTTCGCAACATTAATTCCATTCAATATCCCTTAACAACGATACGATGCAGGCAGGCGGCGCTTACGACTGCGATAGTCCAGTTTTTCAAAATGATACATTTCTGTCTCGGTCTTCTCTCTGTATTTTTTTCCCTATTCTATAGTACGAGAGTACGTTGTGCTCATTATGTGGAAATACAAAATGGACTATTTGCCTAAAATATATATCTATCCATATATTTCTATACCTACTAAAGGACACGATGTGTGAAAAATTCCATAACTCCATGTTATAGGTAGATATCCCATATACCTAGCGAGGTTTTGTATCTATTAGACCTTTTAACACCTGGAATGAGGTATCAAATTCGCATTAATTTTGTCTCGTTTGAATTACCATTTACCAACCTTTAGCTGATGGTCGTTTAACCATAGAATTTATCTATACCAACTGCAACGTGCGGTATTTTGTCGCGCTTAATTTGGAAACTGATACCGAGGTGAGGTTCGTGTGTGCTGTGCGACTTTTGCATATATAGATATACATTCGTATATGGAATGATGAAGTGTTATGGCGATGTAATGCGCTATTTACGATCGAATTATTTCGTCGTTTTTGGATGCAATATTTACGACTTGGCTGGAATTACGATTTAGTGCGGTTAGTTTACGCGAGTACCGCTGCAAACAGCCAGAGATTGTTATACTTTTGCAGTTTCAAATAACTATGTACCTACAAATGAAGAGATTCGGTTTGGGTTATTTTTTTCGTCGTGTTTGCTGATGTCTGTATCCTTGCTCCTTGGTCTGTATCGATTAGTAATGGGAATACGTGAAAGCAATATTGTTATATCTGCCTACAATGTAAAAGGATCAGTTCCAGTAACCGGGTGTACTTGTCTATGGAAGGTATATTTATGTCTTGTAAGGCGAAAAAAATAAATTCAAATTTATGGATATAAATGAAGAACCAGAGGAGAGGATTGCATAAAGGAAAATTTTAGATTTTTTTTCCAGTTAATTCAGTAATGTGGATTATTTATTGAGATGATGGTTTAAATCAAAAATTTTAAATAGATTGAAAGATTTTAAAATTTGCAGATTTTTTACACTTCACTATCGAGTTTACTGGATGTTAAATTTGAAAAAAAAAATATTTTCAACAAAAGAAAAAAATTAGGTATTTCAACGTTGAATTCCACAAAATTTTTGAAAAAAAAATCACAAAATCATTCAAGTAAGAGATAGGTAGGTAATTTTAGACATTTTCAAGAGATATTATTCTTTAGGTAACTACTTAGCCCTACATAATATACTACAAAATCTGATGAAAATTTTCTCAGCAAAATTTCAATTGAAAAATGAACCTAAATAAAATTATTTTAAAATGTTTTCAACTTGAGTACAAAAAAAATTGAACGTTTATATTGAGAAAAAAGTACCTATAGTAATTTTCAACAAAATTAGAAAAAATTGTTTCAAACACATTTTCAGTTTTCACAAAATTTTTGAAAATTAATCGTCAACAAAAAAAAAATTGAGAAAAGGATTAATTTTCAAAAAATTAAAAAAATTTAGGTATTTTCAACAAAATTTCAGGAGAACCTGTCTTAAAATTTTTTTTCAAAGAAATGTTTAAGAATTTGTATACAACGAAAATAAATCAAATATTTTTTTAAATCAAAAATTTTGACAAAACTTTATTTAAGAAAGTGGATGTAATTTTCAACAAAATTGGGAAAAATTGTTTAAAACACAACTTTAGTTTTCACAAAATTAAAAAAAAAATTACTTACCCGTCAACAAAATTTGAAAAAATTTGAAAAACCTTTCTTCAACAAAATTTTAAGAAAACCTGTCTCCAAAAGAAGAATTAAAAATTGTTCTTCAATAAAATGTTTAGAAATTTGTCTCCAACAAAATTTTAAAATGAATCAAATATTTTTTTAAATCAAAATTTTTGACAATATTTTTAATGCGAGCATAGTTGTTATTGAAGAAATTTTATTATAAAGGTGGATGTAAGTTTCAACAAAATTGGGGAAATTTTTGATAAATTTTTTGAAAAATTAGTCTTGGACAAAATTTGAAAAAAAGTAATTTTCAAAAAACAAAATTTTAGAAAAGTTTGTTTTCAATAAAATGTTTAAAAAAAAACTTTCTCCAACAAAATTTGAAAAAATTATACATCCAAGAAAAAATTTCAAAAACTCGTCTTTACAAAATCTTTAAAAATTGTCCTTAATAAAACCATACGAAAATTTCTTTTCAACAAAAATTTAGAATACCTACCTACAATTTCTCAAAAAATTAAAAAATTAATCTTTTAATAAAATCATTGATTTTTGGGAAAATTTCATTTTAAAAAATCGTGAAAAAAATTTATTTTCAATAAAAATTTAGAAAAATTTGCTTTCAACAAAATTTAAAAAAATTCATCTTCAATACAATTTTGGAAAATTTCCTTGAACAATTTTTTTAAATTAAATCTCATTAACAACCTTTTAGAGGAACATGTCTACAATGATTGAAAATTGGTCTTGTTGTAATATCTTTAAAAAATTAATTTTCATTTAAAAAAATATTTCAAAATTTTTATAGAAAAACACGCATTCAAAAATTTTAAAAAAAATGTTCAATAAAATTTTGAATACTATTTTATTTAAAAAAAATTAAAAATAAATTATTTTCATCAAAATTTTTTAAAAATATTTTTAAAAAAATTTAAACTGCAAAAAATTTTGGAGAAATTGGTCTATTTCAAAATTTTAGAAAAATTTGTCTTCAATCAAGTTTTGTGAAATCGATATTCAATTAGGTTTTGAAAAATTGGTCTTCAATGAAATATTGGAAGAATTTGTCTTCAAATTTAAAAAAAAAAATTGGTCTTAGGTATTATTAAAATCTTTGGAAATTTAGTTTTTATCAAAATTATAGAAAATTTTCTCTTCAACTGAACTTTGGAAAAACATGTCTTCAAGACTATTCTCTAATAAAATCTTCAAAATTAGAAAAAATTGTCTTCAGCAAAATTAAAAAAAAAATTCTTAAACAAAATCTTGAAATATTTTGTGTTCAATGAATTTTTTAAAAATCTCGTTTTAACAAAACCAAAAAAAAATCAACAAAATTTTGAAAAATTTGGGTCATTAAAAAATCTCAAGAAATACCTATTGGTTTCTAACAAAAATTTGTCTCTAATCTTAAATCTTGAGGAAATTGATTTTTAGCAAAATTTTAAATAATCTTGTCCCAGTTCTTCAATAATACTTATCTTGGAAAAATTACTGTATTTTTGAGCAAAAAAAAGTTTTAAAAAAGTATTAAAAAATGTAACAATAACTTACTAAGGTGGGTATCATAAAATTTTTTCCTCATAATTTTTTACTTTTTTTTTTTTTTTTTTTTTTTGAAAATCGGCACACTTATTTAAAACACAATTCAAAAAAAGTTGTTCCTGACCAAAAAAAAAAAAAAAAAACCAGTTCCGATTATAGGTAGGTAACACCAATTTTCATAAAATTTTAAAATTCAACTTGAATAAATATAATTTTTTTTATCATGTTATCATGTGAACTATTTTTCACAAAATGTACTTTCATGACAAAATTTTTAGAAAATTATTGTTGAAAAATTTTTCATCAATTTTTTTTTTTGAATTTTGTTGTGATAAAAAAAGATGAAAAAATTTGGATCAGCACAGGTGTAAAAATGCGTAAAGATAAATATTTATTTCTTTTATTTTCAAACAAAAATTTGGAAAAAAAATTGGAACAATTGCATGGAGCCGAATTTTAATGCAAAAAAAAAGGATCAATAAAATCATAGAACCATTCCAATTTAAAAATATCCTCCCGTCCAATAACCTCATCGTAAAAATTTAGTCAATCGACTCGGTTCGCGTGCGACACTCGATACTCTACCTAAAATTCAGCTCAGAGCAGCTCAGAGGAAAAAAACTACAAAAAAAAAGAAAAAAAAGAAAAAAACGACGCAATTTTAAACATCGGAAACGAGGGAATAATTTGAAAATAAAACTAGCGACTCGAGTCGTCGAATCGAGTCTGGGTAGAAAAGCTCGCTTTTTCGTGTATTTTTGTATGTGTGTTTTTTTTTATTTATTTATTTCGATAACGTTTCGCGATACCGAAAAGTCGCAATAACCCGACCGTCCCGCGGGGGCTTCTGCGAACGCAGAACGGAAGCCCGAACATAAACTAAAATACCTATTTCAAAGTGAAAAGGAAAATGTTGCAGAAGATAATTCACGGTTCATGAAGCAGCAATGGCTCAAGCTACAAATGGAAAAACGGGTCGGGAAAACGTGTTTTCCTCGGTCTCCAAACAAAATGGCGGATCTCTGATGAATGTTTTTCTTTTACCGTGTATTTACGCTACATTAAATTTCCAATTTCACCTTAATGGCTTAATGTTGTTTCACCTATCTGGTTGCTTCGGTTGGTACAGTTAAAGATACAAAACAGATGCCAGCAGTCGAGTTTAATTAACTCCTTTAATGGCTTTTCTCTCCCTCGCGATACGAGTCGTCGTTTTCTCTCCGTTTGTTGCTGCAGCGCATTTTTTCCTCCTCTTAGTGCACCCCCTAACCCCTACAGTCCTTCGCCTCACATTTTTGGAGTATCTTTGTATGAGAATGTTTTCCAAAAAAAAAAAAAACGAATTTCACGAGACATTAAATTTAAAAAAAATTCTTACCTCGTATAAAATTTTATTCGAAATAGAAAAAAAATACTTCGAGATGGTTCTATGCATGCTGCAGACTCCCTGAAGCGTCGACTTAGGTGTTTTACCCAACACAGTAGCCGAATTGAATTTTTAGACATTTCGACGTGTATGTGGTATTGTTTATGAGACTACAAGGTACGAGATACGAGCTCGTAATTTCCACCTATAGGTAAAGGCAAAAGATGAAAATTTTCTCGTACTATATTTTTATTACAAAGTCGTTAAATTTGACGCAAATGAACCGGTCGTCAGCGGCAGCGGCCATCTCTTGTATAAATAAATTTCTTAAAAGGATACAAATACAAAGAGGTAAAAAAAAAACAGTCTCGTTATCGATTAACTCGGCGGTAATAATTTTTAAATATTGGCCCATTAAAACGAACGTTTAATAGTTATAACTTAATTCACGCAGAGATATCAGAAAGAACCGCACACCGAGTTTATTATAATATTTCACCTTATAATTCGAATACCTATATACGACGATGGTCTGAAGCGTGGTTAACGCCCATGGAACATTGCCAGTTATATGATGTATTAATGCTTCGATCCTTAATCTAGCCCTGGATGATGGCGATGCTGAAGCCTGTTTAATACTCTTTAATATTCTGTGATAAAGGAAATCTCGTATCTAATAAATTTGTAACGAGCCTCATGCCTCCTGATGCAGCATGGCCATGCGGCCATATAGCTATTTGGTCTTTCTTTTTATTTTTTTTTACGAGTGCAACTATCGCATCGATTCTTCTTATGTATACTTGGACTTACTATACTATTTTTTTCCCTGCTCCACCGTGATAAATACCTAGAAAACAGGGCGTTTTATGGCCGGCTACTTAAGTACTAAATGCGTGGGTACGCGAGGTGTGCATTACGATCTATGTATATTGAGCGTTAATGGCTTGTGGGTGAAGTGGTTTTTATACTGGCGTACAAATTATATGGATGTATGCGTAACGTATCAGCTTCGGATATTTGAAACCATTAATTGCGCTTTTGCAATGGCCACGGTGACCTTTACGGTGATTTTAATGCTTTTACGAACGATTTAGTTTGTTTTTGGAACAGATTCTGTTTTGTTGGAGAATTTTTTCTTGGGAGAGGATGATTTTAATTTGCTGAATGGATTTCGATGCTGGGAGGATTTTTTAATTGTTTTTTTTGCAATTTTTGCAATTTTTGCAATTTTGCAAAGTGCTTTTTTGTTCTCGGTAATTTCTGTAATTTTTGTATTTTTTTCACAGTTCAACTTTTGCTGTAATTTTCTGTAATTTTTATTTATTTTATTTTTTTTAATTTTATGTCGTACACATTTGTATATACACTGAAAAAAAAATGGATTGTAATGATTCTGGGTAAAACACAGTAAAATTAGGATACGTCTCCAATTTTAGAATCATTCCGGTGAAAAACAGGAAAGATTCAGTTCTATTCCAGAATGATTACGGAGACTCCGTAATCATTCTGGAATAGAACTGAATCTTTTCTGTTTTTCACCGGAATGATTCTAAAATTGGAGACGTATCCTAATTTTACTTTGTTTTACCCAGACTCATTACAGTTTTTGAAAATTCATTTTTTTCAGTGTAGTTACCTATGATTTTTCTATTTTCTATAGGTAGGTAGGTATTACTTACTTTTGAAATTCTTTATTTTAACTCGTTCTACTGTGTTGGGGTTTATGATATTTTTGACTGCATTATTTTTGCAATAACAATTTTCTGCTATTTTAGAAGAAAAAAATTCCCGAGCAGCACAATCGACAAATTATCGAAATAAAAAATCGACAGAATATCGAATTCGATAAAGTGTCGCGTTAGTTCCGCCTAAATCGTGAAATTATCTTTCGATATATAGATAGATTATCGACGAATTATAGTTAGCAAAAATTTCGAGATTATAGTAAGATATTTTATCGATAATATATCTATAATATCGAAAGATAATTTCACGATTTAGGCGGAACTTTTGCGACACTTTATCGAATTCGATATTCTGTCGATTTTTTATCGATTTTTTATTCCGATTTTTCGTCTTTTACTAGCTTTTTTCTATAATTAAAAATCATTAAATAATTAATACATTAAACTATGCCTAAACACATTATTCATGTTACGGTAAGAGGATCATTTCAGAAAAAGTCAAAAAAAATTATAAAAAATCTGCCACCCGTGGGGCTTGAACCATCTACCTCCTGCATGGTAATCCTCTTCCTTAACCACTATGCCATACCTTATCGTTGAGGAATTAGCAATAAAACGCTTATAATAGGCAGTTTAGTACTTCCAGACGTGTTGGACTTAGAAAAATTTTCACCAATTTGGAAATAATTTCAAATATTGTCACAAAATCGTTGAAAAATCGTTCGACAAATTTCAGATTATTTGTCGATAATATAGTTTCAAATATCGTCACAAAATCGTAAAAAAATCGAAATCGAGAAATTTCATATTACGGGTCGATAATATAGTTTCAAATATCTTCACGCAATCGTTAGAAAATCGAATTCGAGAAATTGCATATTTTGTGTCGATAATATAGTTTCAAATATCTTTACAAAATCGGTAAAAAATCGGATTCGATAAATTTAATATAATCTGTCGATAATATAGTTTCAAATGTCGTCAAAAAATCGGTAAAATATCGAAGTCGAGAAATTTCATATAATCTGTCGATAATATAGTTTTAAATATCTTTACAAAATCGTTAAAAAATCGAATTCGATAAATTTAATATTCTTTGTCGATAATGTAGTTTCAAATATCTGCACAAAATCGGTGGAAAATCGGAATCGATAAATTTAATATTCTTTGTCGATAGTATCGTTGACGAATATCGTCATAAAATCTTAATAATATCGAATTCGATAGTTTTTAGATTTTTTGCCTATGAAGTTGTACCGATAAATCTTTATAATATCGTGAGAACATCTATAGATTTTCAAACGATTTTTTATCGATACGTTACATCTTCCGATATTATCGATCAAGTGTGCCGCTCGGGTTCACCCATTTTTTGTTGTTCTGGCATTTTCTGACATTTTTGTAATTTTTTTTATCTTGAGTTTTCAGTCACCTTTGTAATTTCTTTTTTTCGTATTTTTTGGAGAATTTTTATTTTTACTTTTCTATCACTCTTGCCATTATCTTCTGGTTTTTTTTTGTACATTTTCCTTGTCAGATTCCCACACACTTGTCTATTTTGTACTAGGTATTTTTTGTCATTTTCAACTTTTCAGTCATTTTTAAATTATTTTTTCGTGTTTCATGTCATGTTTATACATATATTTTTGTCATATTGGACTTTTCTGCTGTGTTTTTCCGACCCTTTATTTTTGCAATTTCCCCATTTTTTGAATTTATTTCACGTTTCCGATTTTTGTTAATTTTATATTTTCTGTCTTTTAATTTTCATGTGCTTTGTATTTTCTCTCACATTTTTCATTTCTTTATTTTCTGTTATTTTTGTTTGCGCATATTTCTATTTGGTTTTTCCTTTTCTACAATTTTTGTAATTTTCTCCATTTTGATTTTTTTTTTTTGTGACATTATTATCATATCTGTTGTTATAGATACCTAAGTAAGATATTTTTTGTATTTGTGGTGTCATTTTTATCATTTTCATCTTTTCTGGTATTTTACCTATTTTTGTATTTTTTTTTTCTTTAGCTGTTATATTTTTTCATACAATATGTACATTAAGTTTCAGGACCAAAACTAGGAGGGGGTGTGAGGTAACTCGCTTCTCTCAATTATCGTCAAAATTGACTGAAAAGTCAAGAAAATTTTATAATTAATCCTTCCCCTTACCCATAGAAAAAATTGTCTTAGATTTTGCTCTTTTTGACTTTTTTTCCAATTTTTTAAAATTTTGGTATTTTTTGTTATAATTTTTTCATTTTTTAAATAATTGTTATGTTTTCTTTTGTACCTATCTTTTTGTATTTTTGTCATATTTTCGATTTCTGTTTTAATTGCTGGAGAATTTTATGATTTTCTGTCACTTTTGTTTTAATCTTTTCTGATGTTTTTGATTTTTCCATTGTTTTGGTATTTTCTGTAATTGTTGCAATTTTCTTATAATATTTTGTATTTCTGTCACTTTTGTATTTCTTATTGCATTTTTATTCATGTTCAGGTATAATTCTTTTCTTCTCAGTATTTTCTGTCACGTTTGTCATTCTTACCATTTCTGCCATTTTGGTCATATTTGCCTTTTTTATCTCTTGTACCTAGGTATTTTATTGTCAATTTTATATTCTTTGTAATTTTCTTCTTTTTTCTTATTTTCTGTCACATCTGCTATACTTTTATCTTTTCTGATACCCACAAATTTTCAATTTTTTTATTATTTTTGAATTTTCTGTAACAATGTAATTGTTGTAATCTTCTTGAGTTTTTTATTTCTGTCACATTTGCTATTTTCAGTATTTTGGTCAATTTTATACCTACTTTCTGCCACTTTTATATTTTTTGCTTTTTCAATCATCTTTACAATTTTCATCCTTTTCATAGGTATTTTCTGTCACCTTTTCCATTTTTTTTTTTTTTTTTGATATTTTGGATTTTCTGTTGTTTTATTTTCTGTAATTGTTGTAATTTTCTTGTTTTGTGTTTTCTGCAACTTGTGTAATTTTTGTCTTTTCTGTTTGTTTTTTTTTTAATATTATTTAATTAATTTTTTTTTCATTTTTCTCCCGTTCTTGCATTTTCTGTAACTGTTGTAATTTTTTATTTCATGTATTTTTGTCAACTATATACTTTTTTTTCACTTTCGTCCTTTTTGTCTTTTCTATTATTTTTAATTTTTTTAATTTGACTTTTCTATGGTTTTTGTATTTTTTGTATTTGTTGTAATTTTTTACTTTTTGTATTTCTGTCACAATTCTAATTTCCATTATTTTTGTCAAATTTATACTTTTTATAATTTTTGTAGTTTTTACTTTTTCAGTTATTTTTGTAGTTTTCTTATGTTTTGTTCTGTCACATTTGCCAACATTGGCACTTCTGCAAATTCTGTCATTTTTGTTTTCTCTGTCACTTTTAATTTTTTAATTTTTCAATTATCTTTATAATTTTCTTTTTTTTTGTCTTTTCTGTCGCATTTGCCAATTTTGATTTTTTTCTGTCATTTTATATTTTTTAAATTTTTGTCAGTTTTATATTTTCAGTGCTTAATTCTTCAATTTCAACCCTGCTTGGAATTTTCTTCTGCGTATGTGTTTTTTTTTGTTTTTTTTTTGGTTATATTTGCAATTTTTAATTCTTTTTTTTTTCTCCGAGACTTTTTTCAATTGTAATTTTTCTTTCACTTCACTAGTTTTTCTGTTTTTTCTTTCCGAGTGGCGAATAGTACGAGTATTTTTATGATTTTCTTATTTTTCATATTGTCAGACTGAACACAACCCAATACCTGCTATCTATGTCCATAAAAATCTGAAAACTAGTTTTTTTCTTCTTGAATTGTCATCAGCAAACACCTCACTTTTTATGCCATAAAATATGAATTGAACCCTAAAAATTCCATTTTTTTAGAAAACTGCCATGTCCAAATCAATTAATATTTTCAACTTTTTAGAACTTGAAAGGTTTATGACCCAAAAAGAGAATGAAGAAAAAAAATCATTACTTTTCATTTTTTCAAGATCAACGCAATTATAATCATTTCCACTATTCCCTCCAAAATAACATTAATGCTAGGTATGGTATAGGTATTGAAACTGAACTGTTTTTTCTCATTCCTGTAAAATTTCAATTTTTGGACTTGGTTCAACGATATTTTCTGCTACATTTGCCATTTTTGTGTTTTTGACATTTTTGTGATTTTTCTTCTTTTTTTTTTTTTGTTGAATTTGTCATTTTCCTTGTTTTTGTCTTTTCTGTCATTTTTTTGTCACTGTTGACAAAAATTGAATCTAAACAGTATCGATTCGAAAGGCAGATATACGGTAGGTGTACCCCTCCTTGTCCATGTTATAAAATTTTTTCAGTTCAAGAAACGTATTACAAATCGCAATATTTATATCATACCTCATTAAAAAATAAAAAGTAAAGAGACGCGTGTGTGTAGCTGCATAACTCATAAAATCCTGTCCGAAGTAGCCTTTAAATTTAAAATTTATCCGCATTCGAGGCGGGTACATTACGTCTCGTTACCTAGGTAATAAAATTTTCATAAATTTACGACTCATTATTCGGTATCAAGAGCTCGCCGCAGTATCGCCATCGATGTCTAGATTACATCCTACATTGTAATGGTAAATGATAATTACACCGTACGCATGTAATTACTACTCTAAATAGACGATAATTGTCGACTGTGCAGATTAATTAACAATGTCTACATAACGTTATCGCGTCGAGATATCAAAAGCTTACATTGTAAATAAAATAATAGCCAGGTACTTCTACCTATATTACTTCCATTGTATCAATGGCAACCAGAGTTGGAATTTCGATGGAAAATTGAAAAATTTTCAAGCTGTTTCTGAGCGAATAAATTTATCTGCGGATAATAATTCTCGATTCGTCGAGCATCGTTGATTTTTCTATAGCGTTTCTTTTTCCAAGATGAGTTGAAATTGAAATTTATCGACGAGAGACATCGAATTTCCAGACTATAAAGAGAGGCAGACTGGACACTGGACGCTGGACGGTGGAGTTATTTTGTAAAAATGTGAATCTGAGCGAATTAATCTCGTTCCAAAGATAGATGGGATACAAGGTGCGGTGAGAAAACAGCCTTATAGAAAGAAATATGTTGAATGTCGTATCATGTATTTGTATCCATAGGTTAGGTATGTGTGCGTGAAATGCAAGTATTTCCTACGTGTGTGTAATGCAGAACGAGTCTTGTTTTACCTGTAGGGTGTAGCCGTGACCCTGGCATCGAGTACAATAAACTACTATACACAGAACCAGCTCTTTGCACGTGTACCAATTCATCTTTGAAAATTTCCTTTCTGTCAATAAGCGCGTAGAGAGAATCTGGTTTAAATTGTATGGACCACCTATGATACCTGGCTTGAGTTTTTTTTTTTTTCATTCGCCCTCACGGCCATGTTGGATTTTTTGGTTCCTATCACGTACCTTATCCTATGCACATATATATACCTACGATCGATATATACGCATGCTCTAATAGGATAAAATTCGCAGCTATGATTTTTTTTTATTAATTTGATACACTTTTTTCAAGTTATAGGTATTATTAAGTATTAAGTATAATATATGCATCGTCTAATATGCGTCGTTCGATCATTTTTGTAAAAAAAAAAAATAAAAATAATATAAGAAGCTATTAAAATGTAATAACCGAGTTCGCCGATTTCTCGCTACAGGAACAGGTCGAATTAAAAAGTAATTTGAGCGGAGCCACATCGCGAGGCTTTACTAATTAACCATTTTCGCGCAGGATAGGCAATTCGTTCGTGCTAATTACAGGTTATCTAGCTCCAGCACGAATATGCAACTTGTTGAAACGGTTGCTTTGCTTGTGCTGAGGTAATATTTTTCAATTCGACAGCTGCCTCGATGCTGTGTTTTTTTTTCAAGTCTTCGAATAAAAGTATAGAGGAATTAAAATGTCATATTAGAAATTCTAATGGCTTCTTTGATTGGTGTTTTAATTACCAAGTTAACGACACCATTGATGTCGAAAACGTGTTTTTAAAACTATTTTCGGGTGATTTTTACTTTTTTTTTTTTTTTTTTTTTTTTGTTGGAAAACCTGTTCTAATTTTCAAAGGTTTTGGCGGTATCAAAAATTTACCAAAAATGTACCGAAGTCTAATCTTTATCGAATATCTATCGCCATTTTTATTCACTTCGTCTTGCCTTGAGACTGGAACTGGAAAGGCTCATGTATGATACTACCTATAGTGATTTTCATGATAGGTATAGATAGGTAATCGATTGCTACATGGAATGGTTAAGAAAATACCTTGCGGTCTTTTTCGCCTTTATGGTAATGAGCCAACTATAGGTATTCAGAGAACAAAATGTGGAAAAAAATTAGGTACATACCAAGTAGCCATTCAATTTATTGCTTGGAAAGATGTTGATAATTGGCAATTTTTGTGTCCCTTTACGCGATCGAAAACATGGAACCATCACCGTGAATATAGTTTTAGAAATAGTTTGAATCAGTTAAGATCTGACTGATGTCGTAAAAGGCGTTAAAATGTCGTAGAATCATTCGCGAAGCCGAAAGACAAGAAATTATTTCACATGTAGTAAAAATTGCATAAAGCAATTCAGGATGATGACTAAATTGATAATTAAATTAAATTTTAGTATTTTTTAAAGTAAAATTGAAAAATTAATAAAATTTTAAATAAAGAAAAATTGCACAAATTATCTGATTAAATCTTGAAAATTGAATTAAAAATTGAAAAATAAATAGGATCGGATTAATAACAAAAATTAAAAACATAAAAATTTGATCGAAAGACATTTTGGAATGAATTCAAGTAATTACGAGTATAGAACGTATTTATGAAAAAATGTGCTACGTTCCATTTTTTGAAGGCTTCCCCTTTCCAGAAAATTTCTCCATCTCTGTAGCTACCTAAGGCCCCGATAGAAAATTTTTTCAAACCAAAGTTCTAGATTTATATCCTTGAAATAATTTTAGTTCTTATAAAAATTTCAATTGGACATCTTCTTCTCCTCCAATTTTTCAAAAAATATGTAAAAATCACTCCTGATGATTTTCATTCGTACCTATTATTAGAAATTGGGAGAAAGAGAGGGTCCAATCAAAATTTTCATACTGACAAAAAAATTTTCAAAAATCTCAATCTATAACTTTTGCTTGAAAATTTTTTCATTTAGGACTTTGAGTTCAGATATAAAGAGAATTATTTGATAGAAAGTGGACCCTTGAAAAAAAGAACCTTAGCCTAATTTATTTTCTTAAAACTACATTCTATGATTCTAGAGGTATTAAGGATAAGAATCAATCATAAAATCTCAGAAAGAAAAATATGAGAGTAAATAAATTATCGAACACACTTGTTGATCCATTTTGATAGAATAAAATTGACTCACTAACATTTGGCGAAAAATTGACCAAACGAAAATCGGGGAAAAATCGATTCATCGAAATTAGGAAAAAAGTGACTCGTGCAGAATAATTAAAGAATTTATTGACTTATCATCCTCAAAAATTGGTCGATTTATCAAAACAAAAAAATTAGTTGGTTAAACAAAATCAAAAATTAACGAATTTGTCAAATTACTTACCTACATTTTTTATTAAATCGAAAAATTAATTTAACGATGAAACAACAAAAAAAATGACTAGTTAATTAAAATCAAAAATTGACGAATATGGCAAATAACTAATAGAAAATCAGAAAATTAATTTAATGATAAAAATCGCAAACTGAATGATTAACCTATTAAAATAAAACAAAAAACAAAATTTATTGAAGTAGAGAAATAGCTCAATTCATCAAAAGTGAAAAAAAATTCCCCAAAAAAAGTAATTGGTTAATCAAAACTACAAAAATACAATAAATTAGTAAAAAATCGAAAAATGAATTGATTTATCGAAATAAAAAAAATTATTCACGGGCCATAACAAAATAAGTACATCTATAGGTACTTACACATAAAAATAATGATAATATTATTATCAACAATATCATCTGAAAAAATTATTTTAAATAAATTTAAAATTTAGTTGATCAATTTAAATTCAGAAAAATACAACTAATTACCTAATACCATCTAAAAATATGTAAATTCATCAATCTAAATCTTAAATTTGCCAATTTATTAAAATTTAAAAAAATCTATTTGAAAAAAAATCTACCTAAACAATTGAATAAAATAATTAATCACTGGATCAAAAAAAAATGAAAAATCAATTAAATAATCAAAATCAGGCAAACACAACTGATTAATACAAAATCGAAAAATTGATCGTTTTATCAAGATCAGAAAACAATATATAGGTATAAATCTACTATGTTGAAAACTGAAAAGTTTATTGATTGATCATAAAATTATTTACAAAAGTTGGAAAGTTTATTTATACCTACCTAATTGAAATTCAGAAATTTACCAATTTATTAAAAATCGAAAGAAATTATTCGAAAAAACCCTAATTGACTCATAACGCCTCCCCTCGCTCAAAAAATAATTAATTTCGGTATTAAAAAAAATTAGAAAAATTAATCGCCTTATCAATCAAAAAAAATTGGCTTATAAAAAAAACGAAAAAAATTTAACCCAATTGAAATCAGGGAAAAGTATTTTGAAATAATTTAGGAGGCTGAAAAATTGAAAAATTTCACATTAGAAATTATTGATCATGATGATAATCATTATAGCCTACAAATTAAATCTTCGAATTCTAATCTTACTCCATTTCATTGAGAAAATTTACTCCGAAAAATCCTGAATTTTACATCCAACTTCCAACAAATATTTTTCATGAAAGCTTTTAGGTGGTAATAAATTATGAAATAGTATTTTTTTACACCGTGAACTAATTCCATTGAAATTATACTTAATCGTAAAGCAATTAGCATTTTGATAAAAAATAAGAGTTAATATTATGCTAATCATTAGGCCTTCGCATGCTACAATCTTTTCAGGAAACCGCAATGGACCACGCATTAAACTTACTTATACAGGAAGTTGAAAAAAATATTTTAATTTAACCAAATTATGACGTCAAATTATGTTATAAATTTTCTATCGCCTAATCTGACGCCCGGACGCAGGCATTTCCAAAACTTGATATTTTTCGCTGTCGCGTTGAAATTCCCATTAAACCTAATATTCCCATTATCGTTTTAAAAACTACATCAGAATGTAATACTTTGTATTATAACCTAATCGAGTTTTCGAAGAAAAAAACACAACAACACGAGCAGAATTTTTCGTTAAACACGTCGTGTTGTTTCAAATCGCCAAAAAAATAGCCATCTAATTAAGTAGTTACAGATTTCGGGATTTTAAAATTATCTGCATAATTTGGTGCTGCGTTATAAACTCGTAAAAAAAAAATCAACAAGCTTGTGAAAACAGAACAATTAGGTACCTATGTGGAGTAGGAATCTACACACTTGAATTGGGATTATTTTTTTCTTCGTGGTTGTTTCGTTTTCCTTCCTGCCTCCTTAGTCGTTGAATAATCCTGGTCAATTACCTGCTGGGTTTATCTTATCCAACCAATCGAAATAACCACTCATTGGCATGCTAACAATTTTACACGCTAATTGAAAGGTAATTTTAAATCAAAGTACACACGCTCATGACTCGATTTGCAAATACGAGTAGAGAGAGAAAAAAAAACAGGGTACTATTTTTGTCAATAAAACTCGCAGAATTGGAAGGGGGTACGATTGGCATTACCGCTCACGAAATGGTCGTATGATGAAAGAATTTATGTCTTTTTAGATCGTACTATACGATACGATGTAGTTATTTGGTAATTTGTCGAATTTATTCGAGTTTACTTTTTTTTCGTTTATGTAAGCTCATCATTTATAAATTCCATTCTGCGAAGGAAAAAAAATTATGTCTTCATTTGAACGTATGCTGTTATTTTTTTCTTCAAACAAAGACGTATTCGTAGAAAATGTAAGTAGATATACATAAAAGGGGAAAAAATGTAAAAAGGAAAAAATATAAAACTGCTGGTGGAGAATTTACGATAACTGCGGTGAAAAAACCTGGTATCTGGGTATAAGATACGACGTGCATCTAGTGTAACATGCGATATACTCGAGTATATACAATCTGGATATGAAAAAAGCCTATCAAAGGGGTAAAGAGGCTTCGGAAGGGACACCTCTCTCGTCTAATTGTTAGAAATGCCCAAGCACACGTACCACGAGCGGTCAACGCTGTAGATTAAGAATCGGATAAGCACCATGGTCCATAAATCAGATTAAGTTTTACCATAATTTTAAATACATGAATCTCATTTGTTGCATGGACAAGGCGAAGGCGCAGTGGGTACGAAACACTGGCTAGATGCTGGATACATGAGACATAGAGACGAGGTGAAATGGCGCGAGTTTATAAACGACCTGGAGTGGACGTGCGGAGCTCGAGTATATACCATTCACACCATATAAAAAAAATAAAATAAAAAAAAAGAGAAAAAACTAAACGTATAAATTTCATAAAGTTCTTATATTTTTTATTTTATTCGTCGACTAGTAAAATTCTCCTCGTATGACGTTTAAATTCTCTATGGAGTTTCTTACTGTTTCTAGATTTATGTAAGTTGAAGATATATTGGGTTGGATGTTGCGTTGCTCTTGCTCTTGCTGTTGTTTGTTTCCAGACGCGACTACGATCCGCTCTTCTGCCAATACCGCCTCTGCGCTCTTAGCTCACCGCCGAGCTCGAGATACCATAGGTTTTGGTTGAAGAAAACGAGTTTCTTCTGTCCTAGGTACTTACCCATACCCATACCCCCTGACAAGCCGGCTAATAAAGTCCGATTTAAGTATTGTAAATGGAGCTCGACTAGGGAATTTTTTATCAAGGTGGGAAGATGGTTTCAGACACAATAAAACATATTTTGTTTTGAAGGTTATGCGATAATAAAATGTCCTCTTTGAGTGTCGCGCCGATTGCGATTTACCCTCCTCGAGGTTTCTACTTGCTTGTCCCAAGGAATTGGCGGTGGTGCGGGGTATTTCCATTCTGGTGCAGTGGAATTGGCGGGTTAGGATTGTAATGTCCGGTTGCGGTTTTTATAAATGAAGTATACTTATCTATTATAAGGAGATATAACATTTTTATTATTTAATAAATTATATTTTTTTGAACAGAGACGATGTTGCGCCTGTTTGGCTTAATTGGCGTGTTTTATAACATTAAACTAACGAACAGCTTCATTTTTACGATTTTTTTTTTGAATGTATCAATTCCCGTGTAGCAACGTCGATGCTAATTTCGATATAAATGTCGACACATCGAAATCGGTCACTTTTCGATCGTACATGTCGACACGATTGTGGATGGTTTGTCGAGCTTATTATCGACATGTTTGTCGACCGTCCAAATATGGCTCGACATGTCGAACCATATTTGGACGGTCGACAAACATGTCGATAATAAGCTCGACAAACCATCCACAATCGTGTCGACATGTACGATCGAAAAGTGACCGATTTCGATGTGTCGACATTTATATCGACATCCACATCGACATTTGCAATGGTGAGATTTTGAAAAATATGCTAAGTTCAAATATTCAATATAAGTATATATTAAAATTACACCAAAAATAGTGTTCAAGCCAACATTTCGACATTTTTTGTCAAATATGCGGCATTGAGGCCACCTTTGTAGCTGGACACATGCGAGTGTCCAACTAACACAGAGATGATTCTTAGACCTTATGTACTAATTCACAACACACTTTATCTGCGAGTATCACAATCACCCTCAAGACGTCGACAGTCAAGTCGATGCATTATTCGACCCTCGACAATTAGATCGACATTAACTCGACTTAAAATTCCTCTGGTCAACACTGTCGACAGTTAAGTCGATGCATTATTCGACCCTCGACAATCACATCGACACTAGCTCGACTTAAAATTCCTCTGGTCGACACTGTCGACAGTGAAGTCGATGCATTATTCGACCATCGACAATTATGTCGACAATAACTCGACAAGTCGTTGTATTATTCAAAACTTTGAAAAATAAGAAAATTTTGTGATTCTTTCAAAAATTATTTATTCCTGAGCTTAAAATGTTCTTATTAATTGTTTTTAGTTCTTTTTAGATATAAAATTTGTAAATTTAATTGGCAGAAATTGTCGACATAAATGTCGATGCGTTTATCGAGTATCGATTTTTACATCGACTTGTCTATGTAGAAAAACAACGTTTTCTAAATTATAGGAAAATACTGAGAAAAATTCAAAAATTTTGATTGAACAGTTATATTTAACATAGAACATTACTTTAAATCTCAAATATCATTTTTAATCCATCGTTAACCGAGAAAAAAATGTGTCTGAATTTTGTCGACATAAATGTCGATGTCGACAATTGCTACACGGGTTATGGTTTTTGAAAGTAAGTACATGAATGAGAAAATTTCTACTGTTTGATGAATCCTCTCTAGGGTGGTCCTCCTTTTGAACATTTTCAAAAAAAAAAATTCAGGAGCCCTCATCAATTAGTTACAAGTACCTACATTTGAAACAATAATTGAAAAAATGAAAATTGAAATTTTTGTTTTAATTGTAGACAAAATGGTCACTACGAAGGTACTTTTACCCAACAAGATCATTTTCGATGATTTTTTATCTTCGCCTTTTTTTGCTAAGGAGTCATTAAAATCCCCTTTTTTTTTTACGTTTTTTTGTAAAAAAAAAAAATGTACTTACTTGCAGCTAAAATAAAATTTCCCAAAAAGGAAATTTTGACGATTTTTTAACTTTACCTCAATTTTTAGAAACTTCTATTTTTGTTAAGAGAATGATAGTTCCTGAAAATTGAGATCAAGTTGAGATCATGTTGATCTAAAAATTTTTTCTCATTTTTGCTGATTTTTTTCTTTTTTTTTTCTTTCAAAAAACATAAAAAGGGGCATTTTTACGACCCCTTAAAAAAAGGGGGTAAAGATGAAAAATCGTCTGAATAAGTGATTTTGTTGAATTAAAGTACCTCCGCAGTGATCATTTTGCTTGAAAATGGAATTTTAATGTTTTCAATTTTCTTAATTTCAAAAAAAGGGGTAGGTGTACTTGATATAAAATTAATTTCAATAAAAAATAAAAAATATGTAGATAAGTAATTATGTTATCCATATCTGTAACCAATTGAGGGGGGCCATAAAAAAAAATCCGAAAATGTGGGGACCACATTTTTAAAAATTGGGTAAGTTTACCTATTTTCAGGAAAGTGGAAGTAGGCACTCCCACAAAAAAATAATTTTTTAAATTTAAACATTCCATAAATTTAAAAAAAAATCACTAGGTACAATAATTATATAATGAAAAATCATCAAATTTTTTTCTGTTAAAATAATTTTTGGGAGATTCCACACTGAAAAAAATGAATTTTCAAAAACCGTAACGAGTCTGGGTAAAACACAGTAAAATTAGGATACGTCGTCAATTTTAGAATCATTCCGGTGAAAAACAGAAAAGATTCAGTTCTATTCCAGAATGATTACGGAGTCTCCGTAATCATTCTGGAATAGAACTGAATCTTTTCTGTTTTTCACCGGAATGATTCTAAAATTGGCGACGTATCCTAATTTTACTATGTTTTACCCAGAATCATTACAATCCATTTTTTTCAGTGCACCCTGAAAAATTTAAAATAAGTGCTTAGGTAATTAGGTATCTTAAAATTATAATCACGCTCAAATTTGAAAAAATATAGTTTGAAAAGTATTAAGAACTTTTTTTCTTGAACGATTTGTCGAGAATTTATGAAATTTTTATCTTCTGAAAAAAGGATGAAAAAATTTGTTCAAGATGAAAAAAAAAAAAAAAAAATTTTTAGTTCTTTATGAAAAATTTGAAATTTTGTAAAATTTTGATCTTGCGGGATGAATTGAAGAAAACAAAAATTACCTATTTTTTCTTCTGATAAATTTCTCTTTGCAAAATTCTTTGTTAATTAGTTAATTGAGAAAAAAATTCAAAAATTGATGAAAAATTTTATAAATCATTTTCTAAACATGTTTTTTCAAAAAAAATTAAATCTTGAGACAATTGAAGAAGAAAAAAGTTGATGTGTAGGTACCTTACCTCCCCTCCCCTTGAAAAATATATATTGGCTTCCTAAATGAAATTTATTGATAAATCTATTTTTTTTTTTTTTAATAAATGAAGAATTAAAATAAAAATAAAAGATACTTTAGGTGTTTTATCATTTTTGATTAAGTGGAAAATTTATCAGTTTTTTAAGTATACATTTTTTCAAGTTCTCTCCTTGAAAAATTCAATTTCAGAAAGATTCAATAATTTTTTACGGTTAAATTAATACCTACCTACCTACCTATAGGTATAGGCATTTATTTTAAAATATTTTACTGAAAAAATGATTTAAAAAATCCTAAAATTGCAAAACAAATCCTTTAAAATTCATTTTGAAAAATCCGATCGTAAAAAATTTGAAATAAAAAAATAGGTTCAGAAAAAATTACCAAAAGCATTTCAAAATTTAAAAAAAAATTTCTGAAAGATTTCTCGTTGAAAAAATGCTTCTTGTTTATTTGAAACAAATAATTCGTATTTCAAATATTGATGAAAAATTGGAAAAAATCGAGACCCATTTAAAAAAAAATTACATCTTACCTACATAAAAATCGAAAAAATCTACTTGTGAGAAATGAAAAAAATATATAATTATCTAGAAATTTTTCTTTAAAAAATCTGTTGTTGTTCAATTGAAAATAAAACAAAGTTTAAAATGGTTCAAAAATTTCTAAAAAAAAATAAAACAAATTTAAAAATTAGGACTTTCCTTTCAAAAATCATGAAATTTTTTTAATAAAAATTCTCAAAATTTTCTGTCTAAAAAATTTGAATTTAAATTTTTTATTACCTACTTATTGGTAAATCAAAAATTCTAAAAAAATTTAATTACATACCTATACGTCTTATTTGTCCTCATTTAAAACAAAAAAAAGTATCCATGTTAAAATTTTAAAAAAATTTGTACTTATCACTCGTGCATGTTGAATTTTTCAGCCTACCAAAATAATTATATCTGTTCATCATTTTTTTCTGATTTGAAAAAATTATGTGGTAAATGGTAATTAAATAACATTTGACTTATCTACCCTGCCCTAGCTGCCTTGATCTCTTCTGATTGTTAATTTTAGGTTCATGTTCGTAGGAATTTACAAAAGATAAAATTATTATAAATTTTTTGAAAAGTCGTTACAAAATCACTCAAAATATTTGAAACTAGTGGCAAAATTACTCTATCATCCCCCCCCCCCCCCCCCGCTATTTATTTTTCTGCTCCCGTGCATAAAAAAGTCACATTCTTTACACCCCTCACCCCAAAGTAAAACTCGATACAAAAAATTTTCGAACTCGACTAACTCGAGCAAAAATGAAAATTTTGCCTGCAAATATATCGCAGCCAAAATAATAACTCGACAATAAACCGAGCATAATTTACGTCAACTTCTTTGCTCGACATTTAATAGGAGGCTATATAGCCGGCGCTATATTCATATTTACCACTGTCAATTGCTCCATTCTCGTTAACATAAACAAACCCCGCTGCGTACCCGCGCCACTTATTTATAGCCTAATTATTAAACTTTCTTATTTATTAGTTTTTTATTTCTCGGTTAATTTATCTCCGCGTGTAACGTTTAATGAAGTAATAACCAACCTGTTATGAACAATTCGAACAACAAACCGAGAAAAGAATTGTATTACAATGTACGTGTAAGTATATAGAAATACGAACTTTTCGAAGAAATAAACCCAGCTGGATGACAATTAGGAGAATAAACCCCTTTTTAAATGAAAAATCAATTTTTTTCATAAATTTTACGATAACACGTTGTTTGAACCGCACCAAGCTCTACGTTCACAGTACGGTAGGTTTTTTTTTTTTTTAAACACGTGTAATTTATACAGTTACGTGGCCGCCTCGCTGGAGCGATCATTTTAATTTTTGACTGAAATTGTTCCACGTATTGAAGGCATCGTTAATCATATTTCCAACCAAACTTGACCTAGTGGTTTAATTTTACCACGTGTAATTTTCAAAACACAGGCTCGAAGCTCGATTAAAACAAAACCAACCCCATGTACTCGTATACTGCCAATAAAATGGTAAAATGGTTGCGTCGAGCTGTGGACCTTTTAAAAACGACGACCAGGTCACATCTTTGCTCGTTCGTTGGTCATTTAGCACTTTCTATATGAAGTGAAAAACACCCTAAAATGCGAAGACCTTTCGGTTAATGAAGGTCTCTCTAGATTTATACGTTGTCCCTTCTGCCTCTTTCTTAGGCATACAGGGTGTTTCGTAGATGATGTGGTTCCTTCTACCAGGTGAATAGGCAACCCATAAGGAATAAAAAAAATGTTTCATAAGTTCATAACATGTTGCCTATCTTAAAAATTTAAGGCATAATAGAGGAGAATAGAATTTATTGAGAAAACGTGATTTTATATTAAATGAACTTTTTCTATCCTTGGAATTTTTTGCCTTCCTTCAAAGGCACTTTAGAGGGCCAGAGACATGCTTTCTTGATATTGGGACCCAAAATCAAAGTTGGGCTCCTTTTATTATTTCAAATATGCCAAAATTAAAATTAATGCTATTCGAAGCATTTTTTTTAAATTAAAAATGTACTTCTTCGCAAAATAAAATAATATTTCATTTTTTGGAGTAAAAATATTTTCAATTTTGAAAAATTACCCTATTTTTTGGAGAAAATTTATTTTACTTTTTCTAAATTTTTTCTCGATATTTTTGGTATAGTTAACAAATCTTTCATTTTTTTGGAATAGAGAAAATTTTCAATTTTTTTGAAAAAAAAATCTCAAGTTTTTTTGAATAAAATTAGGAGGAGAAATTTCTCGATGTTTAGTTATGGAGTAAAATTACCTACCCGAGCGGCACACTCGATCGATAATATCGGAAGATGTAACGTATCGATAAAAAATCGTTTGAAAATCTATAGATGTTCTCACGATATTATAAAGATTTATCGGTACAACTTCATAGGCAAAAAATCTAAAAACTATCGAATTCGATATTATTAAGATTTTATGACGATATTCGTCAACGATACTATCGACAAAGAATATTAAATTTATCGATTCCGATTTTCCACCGATTTTGTGCAGATATTTGAAACTACATTATCGACAAAGAATATTAAATTTATCGAATTCGATTTTTTAACGATTTTGTAAAGATATTTAAAACTATATTATCGACAGATTATATGATAATGCAAAGACATAGGGTAGGGAAAACGGGTCAAAAGAAAGTATCCGTACAGCCATTACAACTATTCGAAATTGAAAACTTTTTTATACCATTCGATAGAAAATTTAATGATCTTTAAATTATGTACAATGAAAAATTTTCCCAAGCCCGTTCCTCCGCTCGTTTTCTTGTAAAAATTGAAAAACCGAATCGCTCTCATATATCGTCGCCCTATTTCCAACACTGTCTAACTCTATATGATTTGGTATTAGGAAACTTGGGTAGGCGGCAAAAACAAATTTTGTCAGAAAACGCGTTCGAAGTTGAAAATAGTATACATACAAGGGGTGAAAGTGAACGTTTCGTAGTCTCGCGTGCTTTAGCTTCACTCGCCTTCGGCTCGTTTGGCCAAATTGCACTCGACTACGAAACGTTCACTTCGCTCCTTGTATTGTAATGTATTTTTCATCGATACTTTATGGTATCGATACTTTTTTTCAAGGTATCGATATCGATATTTTGATACTTAATTTTTCGAATGAAATTGACAAAATGACTTGAAATTTGAAAAAATTGTATTACAATCTCTGTTAAATATATTTTTTTCGGATTTCATTGGAAAAATCAAGGAATGGGTGGGTGGACTTCAAAAAAGTGAAGAGTGAAAACGTTAATTTTTCAAAGAAAATGTCACGTTTTTTCTTTACAATTCAAGAATAGCTGTTTTTTGTAGGAATTGATACTTCTATCAAATTCGATATTATTATAAAAGCTGTAGTGCAGATTTTCATTTATATCAACGTTGTTTTAAAACCAAGTATCGAAAAGTATCGATACCTCAGTATCGATACTTTTTGGCTCGATAATATCGAGTAACGATATTTCAAGCTTTGATACTTTCGATACCAAATATCGATACTTTTCTCAGGGTATATTCAGAAGTTATTCCAAGTTGTTTTAAGTACTATCAGAGGAAGAGGTAACTGTTTCGTATGAAAACATTTTGTCTGACAAATCAGTGTTGGTAAGTAAAATTTGGATCGCGAAATTAGTTTGATTACGTCTCGCAAAATGAGCTCGTATTGGAACTTTAGTGCCTTTCGATATTCCAGTGTGAATATCGAAACTGAGTATTCTATATGCTTGAGCGATTCCTTTGGAAAAAGCAGGAATGTTGTATTTAGCTTTTACATTTAAAGCTAATTCAGCTACGAATTCCGTCGGAGGGTTTTCAAGATAGAATATCCACCTCTGCCGTCTTCTTTCTTCTTGGCGCTTATAGTACTCCAATTTTTCTCGTACTTTGTTTTTGTCTAGTATGAAGGTTTTTTTTGGGGACAGGATCAACAATTCCCTTTCGTTCTCGGTCGATGCTTGTGCTTTGTCTTTATCCTTGGTATCAAAATCAAATTCAAAATAATCTTCATAACTCGTGAAGTCATTTTCGTATTCATCGATGCATTGACGTACACTTTTGGACCATTTCACGTCGTTGTACAAGTCTTCCAAAGTCGTCTAAAAATATATACGATCAAGATATTATCTATTCGGAAGAGAGAACTTCAAAATAAGCAGACCACCAAATTTGTTGCGTGAACGTACAAAAAAAAATTAAAATTTTGAAACAAAAAAGCATAGATGAAAAATATTGGGAATGAGAGTATATTATTTTGATTTGATTTAAATTAACTAAATCAAGAGAACCAATTGTCACCGAAACGAACATTATCTATGTAGTATTATTAGAACTGTTATTATTAGGTATTATTTAATTATCTACACTTACGTAATTAGTTTTTAACGCATTTTTTTCAGTTTGGAATGTAGTATTTAACGCATTTATTTCAGTTTGGAATGTAGTTTTTGACGCATTTATTTCAGTTTGGAATTTATCAATCTTGATCTCCACCTTCGCATCAACTTTGGCAGAAATGCACGTGATTAGATTTAAGAGATGGGTCTTTTCCAAATCCTTCAATCGAGGCTGTTTTTCAAATAAATCCTTCTGATAGTGGAGACATTCATCAATAATGTTACGTGAGAAAAAAATTGGAAAACAACTGCGCACTATAAAACAAATGGTCATTAGGATATTAGAATAATTCATAGGGCCACTCAAAAATGTTTAAAGTTAAATTACTTACTGTACAAACTAAGTACAAAAATTCGAAAAAATAAATAGCACATTTTGCTGCAAAGTTATAATAATACTACATATATTGATTCTAAAATATGAACCGATGAGTATTCATGTCAAAAGCCAGGCGAAGTTTCAACTAGAATTTTACTTCGTGAAGAAAAAAATTTATTGGAAATATGTTATTCAATCGGTATATAGATATGATATCTGATCAATTATTTCATGATTAAATAATTCAACCTCGATAGAATTGGCTTGCTGGCTACATTCGAACGGTCAAAGAAATGATTAGAGTTTAGAAATAAATTAAATTGAGAATGGTACGTCTACGCGAGGTTTTTTAAGGATCACGTCTAAATAATAATCAACAAATTCCTAAAAAAATATTAAAAAATTAAAGTTTCAGAATGTCTTACAAAATGTCCAATGAAATCAAATTTTTCAAAAATTTTCCAAGATTACGTAGAAAAAATGTCTGACAAAATGTCCAAAAGGAATAAAATTTATTTTAAAAATTTCTAAAATACTTGATAAATTTCCATAGAAATTTTAAAATCAAAAAAGTCTAATAAAATATTGAAAATTTGAAATAATAAAAGTAATATTTTTTAAAATTTTTTAAGTTTCAGAATTTCTGAAAAATGACCAAAAAGTCATATTTTTTTAAAAAATTTCTTTGAAAAAAATTAAAAAGTCTAAAAGTTGTAAAATTTCTAAAATAGTATCAAAAAGTCATTAAATTTATTTTAAAAATTCCAAGTTTCAAAATGTCTGACATACCTAATGTCTAAAAAATGGGATTTATTAATTTTTTTTTTTTTTTTTGTCATCCAAACCTAACCTAATTTAAACTAACCCAACTGTCGAATTTTGGGGTTGGATTTTTTTCCCAGCAAAACTGAAAGGTTTAAATTTCATTTTTTTTAAATGGATAATTCTGTTTTCTTCAAAGAAGTGAAAAAAATTTTAAGAGGTAGAAAAAGATGAAAAATCTAAGCGTAATAATAATAATAATTTTGAATTTGAATTTATTTTTGCATGAGTAGAATACATGAATACACGTGAGTACATTATGAATAACGGTCCCCCTATGCCAGAATGGCGAGCGGGGACCGGATTATTATTATTACCTAGATCAAATAGAAGAGTAGTAAGTAAATAAATAAGCCACAGTAAAGTGAGGTATCAAATTGACAAAACCGGTAGAAAAAAGAAGATATATCTAAACCACAAGTAACTCAAACTTAAAAAAAAAAATTTAAAAAAGAAAACCTCACGGAATTAATACATTGACGTTTTGAATAATCTAATGTAGTACAAAAATATTAAACATCTTTAAAAAAATAAATGAAAATAAATAAATAAATATAACAATAATAATAATAATAATAGTACGAAAAAACAAAAATAGAAACGATGAAAGAACGATTAATCATTTGATAATAGAACAAATGAGAAAAAGAAACGAAAAAAATAAAAAAAAACAGAAAAATAATTTTAGACGAGGATTTGAAGAAACTCAAAAAAAAGAACAGCTAGATATCTGAGGCTGAGGCAATGGTAACTCATGGCAAAAACAGTGTTAATAAGTGAGTTCAAACTAAATTAAATTAAATTAGAAAATAGGTACAACAACAATTTTATAGAATGCCGACTAAAAAAAGTTTGCTCATTTTTTTCAATTTTGAAAAATTGAGGGCGCCCCAAGGAACCGCTTAAAATTGAGTTGGGCAAAGTGAAACATTGGGAATTCATTCTCATGAAGAAGAACAATTTTTATGGGTTATAACCAGCAAAAAGTGAGATTTTGAAAATCAGTCAATTTTTATTACTTTTCTGAGGGGGGGGGGGTGACTAGTTGCCACTTAAAATTCAGTTAGGGCAAAAATGATAAATAAAAAGTTATTTTCTCATGAAATAAAAAAATTTGGTGGCTAAGACATTAAAAATACCCGAATTCCAAAAGAGCCATCCTAGCGCTCACATCACTCGTTTTCCTTATTTTTATCACACCCTGTCATTCGTCCCATACTTGTGTGACCACAAATCTCCCACATCAACCCCACTCCATCCAGATATTATGTATTACGATTGTAATTGCTTACATTTCAAGTCCCCGCCTCAAACACCCTCGAGAAATACGAAAAATACCTGAAAATGCGTGTTTTTTCGAAGTTTTTACTTTTTTTGACTATGTTGCACCCCCCTTTGGCACCCTCAAAAAAATATATGTGATACTTATCCATATTACGAAGATTTAAAAAAAAAATCCAGCCATGGCACCCCCCCCCCCAAAAAATTAAATTTTTTTTTGAAAATTTCAACCCCCCAAAAAACAAAGAAATTGTGAACCGATCTTTTTAAAAATTTTACCACATATACCCCTACATGATACCTATAATCTGTGAAAAAATCAAAAATTTTCATACACCCCCTTCAAAGTTAGAATTTTTTGATTTTTCGACCGTTATAACGCGATTTTTCGGAAAGGGGAGGGGGTAGGGGGTCAAAAATTTTTGTGGCGTGTTTTTACATCATAAGTAACATTTTGACCAACTTTGGACCCAATTTCGATCAAGGGCCGATTTCACCATCTTACCATGGAAGGCCCTTTCTCGACTTCGATATTTTACCGATTTTTTGACGACATTTGAAACTATATTATCGACAGATTATATTAAATTTATCGAATCCGATTTTTTACCGATTTTGTAAAGATATTTGAAACTATATTATCGACACATAATATGCAATTTCTCGAATTCGATTTTTTAACGATTTTGTGACGATATTTGAAACTATATTATCGACAAATAATCTGAAATTTCTCGAATTCGATTTTTTAACGATTTTGTGAAGATATTTAAAACTTTATTATCGACACGTAATCTGAAATTTCTCGAATTCGATTTTATGACGATATTTGAAACTATATTATCGATACGTAATATGAAATTCCTCGAATTCGATTTTTCAACGATTTTGCGGCGATATTTGAAACTACATTATCGACAAATAATCTGAAATTTGTCGAACGATTTTTCAACGATTTTGTGACGACATTTGAAATTATTTCCAAATTGGTGAAAATTTTTCTACGTCGAACACGTCTGGAAGTACTAAACTGCCTATTATAAGCGTTTTATTGCTAATTCCTCAACGATAAGGTATGGCATAGTGGTTAAGGAAGAGGATTACCATGCAGGAGGTAGATGGTTCAAGCCCCACGGGTGGCAGACTTTATATAACTTTTTTTGACTTTTTCTGAAATGATCCTCTTACCGTAACATGAATAATGTGTTTAGGCATAGTTTAATGTATTAATTATGCTAATTAATGATTTTTAATTATAGAAATAAGCTAGTAAAAGACGAAAAATTGGAATAAAAAATCGATAAAACATCGACAGAATATCGAATTCGATAAAGTGTCGCAAAAGTTCCACCTAAATCGTGAAATTATCTTTCGATATTATAGATATATTATCGATAAAATATCTTACTATAATCTCGAAATTTTTGCTAACTATAATTCATCGATAATCTATCTATATATCGAAAGATAATTTCACGATTTAGGCGGAACTAACGCGACACTTTATCGAATTCGATATTCTGTCGATTTTTTATTCCGATAATTTGTCGATTGTGCTGCTCGGGTACCTATCCTTGTTTTTTCGATTAAAAAATTCTCAATTTTTTCAATGAGAAATAGTCAAATTTTTTTCAATAAAAAATCTTCAAATTTTTTTCATTGGAAAATCTTCAAACTTTTTTCATCACTTGCACGAAAAACTTGTTTTTTTTCAATATCATGGTGGAACAATTTTTTTTTTTTTTTTTGAATAAAAAGTCCTCCAATAAAGTCCTCCAATGTTATTGGGCAGAAAAATAATTTCTCAATTTTATTGCAGAGAAAATTTATCATTTTTTTGAATAACAAATTTTTCAAAATCTTACCTAGGTATTTATTTTTTTTTAATCTGTTTTTTTGAATACATAGGTAAAGCAATTTTCCATCACATATTTCATTTATTTGTACTTTGGATAAAAAGTCTTTCAATTTTATCGGAAAGAAAACTAAGTCGACACAAATAATCAACAGACCAAGCAGTCGAGCGTCGTTAAATAAATAAACTAATGATTGATTGAAGTTCTATATTATTGGGGAGAAAATTTTTCAATCTTTTTGAAGATGAACATAAAAGTTTTTCAAAATACATAAAAAATTTTCTATTTTTTTTTGTGAAAAAAATCTTGATTTTTTGGGGAATAAGAAATCATCTAATTTTTTTGGATTAAAGAATGTTTTTAATTATTTTCAATTGTGTTACTTTGCATAAAAAAGATTGTCATTTTTTTTTTTTTTTTTGGAGTAAGCCATCTTTTAATATTTTGGATCACTTGAAAATAATTCTGGATTTTTTTGGAAGGAATAAAATAATTTTTGAATTTTTGGTGCTTTTTAAAAAATTTTTGCAGAATAAAATTTCTTATTTTTTTGGAAGAAAACATATTTTTTATTTATTTTTTTTATTTTTCATTATTTATTAAGTAGGTATTAATTTACCTATTAGTTTTTTTTCTGTTTTTTTTTAATAAAAAAAATCAATGTTGTGAAAAAAATTCTCAATTTTTCAGTTGTAATCATATTTTATAGAGGTACAAATATCATTCGGGGGGGGGGGGGGGAGAGATTTAAAAAAAAGTTACGTAAAAAAATGTTCAGGTCATTATTTTTTTTTTCTTCAAACAAAATAATTTTATTCTGTGAGATTGTTTTCAGAAGAATTTTTTAGGAATTTTTTAAAAAATAATTTTTTACTTTGCAAAATTTTGAAAAAATATGAAAGAATTACTTCAAAACAAGCTTTTCAAGATTTGCTCCTCACGAGAAAATTTTAAATCATTCATTTTAAAAGGTTCCATTTTTAGAATTTTTTTCTGTGCTCCAAAACAACGTTTCTTGTTTTTTTTTTTTTTTTTGCATTCATACGTCTTATTCAATGATTTGGATTATTGAAAAAATGAGTGCAAGTTATTCGTTAGAGGAGGAGGAAAAAGCACGCGGTGTAAGTGGATAAATTTTGACGGAAGGGTAAAAAAGGGGTCTATGAATTTTTTTTTACATTTTTGTATTTCTGACAGCTTTTTCTCAAGATAGGAAAAAATGAATAATTTTTTTTGAGATTATTTGGGAACCCTTTCTAAGTTCTTCAACAGCATTTTTCAAAACTCTGGGCGCCGCTGCCTACCTTTGAAAATGAAGGCGCAGGAGAGCTTCAAGTTTGGAAAAAACAGGGTTTTCGATTTTCAAAACACTGCAGCTCCTTCATTTTCGAAGTTAGGCAATGCTGTCACATAACTTTTTTTGCTTCTCTTAGAAAGTAGCACGAATTTCATGCATTGTCATAACATAATTTTGCGATTTTCTATTCTGGTTTGTACTTACCCTAAATTATTTGAGCTTCACATTATCATAAGGGACATCAGTGGTACATAAAAATGCAAAATTACATCAAGATGATACGTGAAATAGGTGCAACTCTTCGGGAAGAACAAAAAAAATAATAAGATAGATTTGTCTATCTTTGGAAATGAAGGAGCTACAGGGTTTTGAAAATCAAAAAACCGGTTTTTTCACATTTTAAAGCTCTCCTGAGCCTTTATTATCAAAGGTAGACAAAAAATATCAAGAACAAAAAATTCCAATTTGTTTCAGTACTACTCATGTATCCAACCAAAAATTACCTTTTCATAATTTGATCTTCCCTTGCCCCTTCAATTTTTAAATAGACAACATGTTCATATAACATTTTTTATTCCTTATGGGTTGCCTATTCACCTGGTTGGAAGGAACTACATCAGCTACGAAACACCCTGTATAAATTCTTGCTCGTAATTAATGATCAACGATATGAAATTTTTTTCAAATTTATATCACTTCGGAGAATAGTGAAAAATCCTTCTCGGAAGGTTTTTTTTCTCGCTCTCTTAGAAGAGGGAATTGGAAAAACAGGCAGGCTATGGCGTGTGGTGTTATCAGCGGAGTAAAAAAAATATATGGTAAGAAATACACAAACGCGTCGGAACGCAATATCCAACAACCGTAAAGATAGAAACTGAAGGAAATAAGATAGCGAACGCAGATCCGGGGGGCTTAAAGAAAGATAGTTTTCGTTTAAAAGACGACGTTCGAAGGAGGCGAAGGCGAAAACGAAAATGTGAACTGGAAAAAGGGAAAAGGCCGGGCCGGGTGAGAGAACCCGGAGAGAGAACGGAATCTCGCTAGAAAGCAATTTCGCAATGTAGCATTATAAATATTTTGAATTACCCTAGCAGCTTAAAGTTTGGAAAGCGGCTGCCTTGATATACAACTTAGTAGGGACAGATAAGCATATATCTTCCTTTCCTAAGGCGAAACTCAAAGTTTACCTAACTTTAATACCAGAAAACTTGAAGATAACTTCATATTATCTTATAACTTTCTTACTTTAAGATTCTTCGGTGTGTACCTTATATTATATGAAAGTTTAAATTGACCCGCTTTTATATAGCGCTTTAGTTGGCTCGTTTCTCTTCATCTCGCTCGGCTATATACGGCTGCGCTCGCGCTCTGTTCCACCAACTCGCAACGAGTAATCTTAATTCCTATCAGGGCATTAACTTTTATGGCTTTTCTTTTGTCATTTTCTTTCTTTTTCTTCTTTTTCCGTTTTCTAACCTCCGCCCCCCGGTGCCTCGTCGTGCCCCATCGTCCTCGACAAACGGTATATACCATGTACGGCCCCCGGTTGCTGTATACTTCTTTTTTATTACCCGGTTAGAATAAATATTGCATAAAAATTGCGCGTCTGTAATGCTTTTTAGTCCAACTTTCCTCTTCATTTAAATTTAAATAAACTCGAAGCCGAATAAAAAAATATACAAAGCTGATCTTGTATTCCGATTTAAATTCCTTTTTTTATACTTTTTTTTATAACCTATTCCGAGTGTATACCTACGGTTCAGGTGAGGCAGTTGATATTGTGAAAATTTTCGCGCTTCGATGGTTGGAAAATTTTTCTGACTTTGTTTTGTATGCCAAGCAATTCTTAGCATTTGCACCTGTGTCTTTTTTTGAATCGAAAGTGCTGCAAACATTTTTAAAATAATGTTATAGAATATTTTTGAAAACAATTGTATTTTTAGTTAACTATTCGAAAATACGTCAATTGTATACACACAATATGAGCTTGCTCCTGCATTAAGTACCTTCATATAAATTATGTAGGTGTAGGTACTTTTTTGTAAAAACTTCAAAATAAATTAAAAACCTATTTTTTGAAAAAATATTGAAAACAAGGAAACTTTCTTGATGCTCATATGGTGATGATATCGAATCGAACGTGTTAAAGAAATGAAAAGTACTTTTTACATATTACTTTGGTGTCAAAAGATTTCATGTAGCTCCCCTTCCTCTCTTGAACTGAAAAAATGTAAAAATTATAATAATTTAAAAAATTTAAAAATTGTTATTTTTTAATGAAAATTTTTTAAAAACTGCGAAACCACAGTAAAAATCGAAATTTTTTTTTCAAATTTGTAGGTAGGTAATAAAAAACAAAACTTTTAAAAGAAATAATTGGAAAAATCAAACATTAAATAAATTTTGAAAAACTAACAAGTTTTTAAAAAATTTCATACTTTTAACAACAGGAAAATTTCAGAAAGATTGCGAATTTTGAAAATCTGACAATTTTTGAAAAATTGACGAATCTTATATAAAATGGACAAATTCTAGAAAATCTACAAATTTCCAAAAATTAAATTTTTTTAGAAAAATGATAAATTTTGAAAAATTACAAATTAAAAAAATTTACGATCTTTAAAAAGATGACCAATTTTTTAAAATTGCCGCAATCATTAAAAATTTACAAATTTGATAAACTGACGGATTTTAGAAAATTGGTAGGTACTGAAAATTGACAATCTTTTAAAAATTGATGAACATCAGATAAGTTGGTAATATGGGAAATATTCAAAAATTCCCCATCATTGAAAAGTTTACGAATTGAAAAAAAAATCGATGAGTTTTAGAAAATTGATGAATTTTAGAAATTATTCAGATTTTTAAAAATAACCTATTTTAGAATTTGATACATTTTTAAAATTTAAAAATTTTTAAAAATTGGCGAATTCTAAAAAATTAGCGATTCAGGAATAGGTAGGTATATAATTGAAAATTTTTAAAAGTTAACAATTTTCAACAAATCGGGAAATTTTTGAAAATTTATAAATACTTAAAAATTGTTAAATTTATAAAAGTTGATGAGTTTTACAAAACTGACCACTTTTTAATAGGTAGACGAAGATTTTGTTTTAAATTGTCAAATTTTTAAAGAACTGAAAATTTTTTAAAAAACTGACGATTTATGAGAAAATGAAAATTTTATTAAAAGTATCCAATGTAAGTCATATTATGCAAAATTGGTGGGGAGAGGAGGGGAGGTCTAATAAAAAATTTTATAATAAAAAAAATTATTTTTAGGACCTCAATCTACAATTTTTGCTTGAAAATTTTTTCAATTGGACCCTTTCTCAATTTTAGAAAAAGTATCTATACTTGATTGGAAAATTTACAAACTTTAAAATTGGAAATTGCTAGAAAATTGATAATTTTTGAAAAATGGGAAATTTTTAAGAAGAATGCTGAATAGCACATGGGTAAATTTTAAGAAATTATCAAATTTCAGAACATTGACGAGTTTTGGAAAATTATTAGAAGATCAAAAATTTTTGAAAATTTGATAAATTCTAGAAAATTGACAGTTTTCTGTATACTTGATAATTTCTAGAAAATTGATCAATTTTAAAAATAGTCAATTTAAAAATTAAAAAAAAATAGAATTTTAGAAACCTATGACGAATTTTAGGAAATTGTTGAATCTCAGAAAATTGAATAATTTTAAGAAAATGAAATTTCTTAAAAAATTGACAAATTTGAGAAAATTGAAAAATCATTAGAAAATTAGAAAATGTTGAAATACTGGCAGGTTTTTGAAAATTGATACTCAATTTTTGAAAAGTTGAAGATTTTCTAAAAAATGGGCTAATTTTCAAAATGAATGCTGAATTTCAAAATAATGAGCCCTTTTTTAAAAAATAATTGACATATTTTAGTAATGTAGGTAATCCATTTTTTAAAATTGATAAGTTTTGGAAAATTGACTGATCTTTAATGAACTGAAAATTTTCGGAAGGTTGACATAATACCTGCGCTAAAAAATTGATAAATTTTTCGTAACTGTCAAATTTTAGAAAATTGGCAGATATAAAAAATTAAAAAAAAACTGGAAATTGGAAATTCATGAAAAGGTGACGAATTTCAGAAAATTAATAGGTAGGGATATAAGCATAGCACTTGTATATGGCACAATAAATGAATTAAAAAAAAAAAAAAAAAAAAAAAGATATATGTTAAAAATATAGAAAATTAATCAATTTTTGCAAATTAACGGATTTTTGGAAATGGCCAATTTTAGAAACTGGAAAATTTGAGGAAATTGGCGAATTTCAAAAAATTGACCGTGTTTGTAAAATTTGAAATTTAAAAATTTTCGAAAAAGCGACAATTATTTAAGCAATGACGAATTTTAGAAAATTGATGAATTTTTTAATAATTGATAAATTTTTGAAAATTCACCAGCAATTTCTAAAAATTGACAGTTTTTGAAAAACTGAAGAACTGATTTTAGAAAATTGGAAAATTAAAAAAATGGACAACATTTAAACACATTTTTTTTTCACAATTTCTGAAAATTTTGAAAATTGTCAATTTTCGAAAAGATGACGAAATTTAAAAATATTAGGTAGGTAATCAATTTTTGAAAATTGACAAAAATTAGAATGTTTTCAAATTTTGAGTTGTACATGTACTTACTGACAAATTTTTAAAATCGGAAATTTTGAAAAATTAAAAAAATGAGCAAACTTTAAAAATATTATAGAAAATTTTCGGAAAAACTGGAAAATTCGATGTAGGTAATAGGTATGCATTAAATATATCTACCTATTCTTATATCTGTCCAGCCTCCAGCGATAGTTCAAAAAATATATTTTGATCAAGTGCTTGATGCTACTTTCTTCCACTTCCATTGTCAAGAAATTACATAACTTTAGGTAACCAACTCTTTCAAGTTCAAATAGGTACACTGAAAAAAATGGATTTTCAAAAACCGTAATGATTCTGGGTAAAACACAGTAAATTTAGGATACGTCGCCAATTTTAGAATCATTCCGGTGAAAAACAGAAAAGATTCTATTGAACTCCGTAATCATTCTGGAATTCCAGAAATGATTACGGAGTTCAACTGAATCTTTTCTGTTTTTCACCGGAATGATTCTAAAATTGGCGACGTATCCTAAATTTACTGTGTTTTACCCAGAATCATTACGGTTTTTGAAAATCCATTTTTTTCAGTGTATGGAATGTTTCATTTGTGCCTATACACCCATCTTTAGGCATATATAATTATTGCTGCTACCTTTTGACGCATTTCTACTTTCATGAACTCCGCTGACATTGGTCAAGAGCCGAGTTCAACTCGTGATATCACGATCATCGCACAAACCACTCACCGAAGATTTTCAAGTATCACGGATGCCTGCAGTTGTACCCTGACCTCAGGCCATATTACACGTATTTCGGTTAAAACATCGACTAAATATTTCATCTACTTAGGTATTAAGTACATTACTACAAGTCTGAGAAATTACCGAAAGGTGCAAAACGAGCCATTGGCTATTTCAAAACCATAACATTGCAATTCCCGTTCAGTTAACACCTTCAAAGCGACCATGATATCACAGCTTTTAATTAACACTTTCGAGAGCAGATTGAAGTTTGCATCAAATCAAACCTATGGTATGGCCATAGGTAGTAGATTATTTAACTCACGATGAGGCGATTAGCAAGTGCAGGTTTTTGGCAATATAATACCTATATCGTACTATTTGAACCTTGGAGCTCGTTAATTTAAATTAATATAGGGTCGTAATGCGCTCGTAACAGTTATTCCTAGATTACCAACGTGTTAATGAGATTGTAATTTTCACAGTTACGCAGACATACGAGTATACGAATCGGAAGCTAAATCGTTATCGACGAATGAGCAATAATTGATCTAAAGCGGTAGTTTTCACCAGTACAAATATGTACGTAATCACGTTGAATTTATGAGTCGAACAGGTGCATTGAAATAATTTTCGGACACGATTTGCACGATCGTATATCGCATATAAGGCGTCCCTTTTCGTAACGATATATATGTCCGAAATAGCACCTGTAGGTTTAATATAAATAATAAAAAGCTTTAATTAATCATGGTCTATTTTAGGACCTACCTACCTAGCGATAGGATTTGTGAATTTTAAACGCGGTAGCGTTTTTTTCGACGTAGATTAAAATTCACCTCGGACTCGGTGAAGGCGGTGGCGCGGTGTGCGGTCTTGTTACACGAAAAATTAGTATAAAAATAAACGTAATATTGTACGACATGAAGTATAAATATAATAAAGCCATATAAGGCTTGTAAACATGCTAATACAGCACCCTTATATAGTTCATATTAATATTGTAAGTACTCGCGAGTACCTACTACGAACGCCTACACGACTTTAGTACAGGCCGAGGCCCAGATAGATGATTTTTTTTACCGATGCGGGTTCATTTTTTCTTTCTTTATTACCAAAAGTCACAAAAATAAAGGTTGAATTACTTAAGAAATAAATCTCCGGCGGTGTCAAACAGTATGCGGTATAATGCCATTAGTCACGCTAACGTTCATATACGACTCCACGTATACCGAATTACGAACGCGAATTTCGAAGAAGTATTTTTTTTGTCGTCGAGCATCGGGGTCAATTTATAAGGTACATATTTTTAATCCTGCTGGCCGATTTACGAATTGGCACCAAAGTCCGAATCAAATGTGTTCTGCGAAATTTAGCAGGAGAGGTGGTTTTCAGAGTCGTCTTCAGATGGCGCAGCAGATGTGCCTGCAACAGCGAATATCTTCACGTGAGACGATCCGGAAGAAACTTGATAATATCGTATTTGAGGGCCTGCCACGGACATGCACTTTCAAAAAATTGTTTTTTTTTTTTTAAATATAAATTAAGAGATTTTTTACTCACTTTCTCCAAAAAAATTAAAAATTATGAAATTTTCCTCTCCAAAAAATTGGAGTTTTTTCAAAAAATTGAGAGAAAAATTGAAATTTTTTCTTGAGATATATAATTGATAAATAAATATAAGATTTCTATGTTCAAAAAAAAAAAATAAAAAATAAAAAATTCACCAATGATAGAGATTTTTTTGAAAAAGTTGAAAAAAAATTAAGGACTCCAAAAATTTCATTTTTTTTTATTCCACGAAAAATCAGATTTTTTCATAAAAAAAAAAAATCAAGTAGGTATAAGAGATTTTTTCAAAAAATTGATGAACTTTTTTGAAAATTGAAGAATTTTTACTCCAAAAATCAAATTACTTACCTAAGTTGGTAAATCATTAATTCCCGAGCAGCACACTCGACAAATTATCGAAATAAAAAATCGACAGAATATCGAATTCGATAAAGTGTCGCGTTAGTTCCGCATAAATCGTGAAATTATCTTTCGATATATCGACAGATTATCGATGAATTATAGTTGGCAAACTCCATCAACAGATAAACTTTCGATAAAATCGAACGATTTTTCTTTTAAAAATCTCAAGATTATAGTTAGATACTTCATCGATAACCTATCTATAAATCGAAAGATAATTACACGATTTATGCGGAACTAACGCGACACTTTATCGAATTCGATATTCTGTCGATTTTTTATTTCGATTTAGTTTCGATATTCTATCGATTTTGTATTACGATTTTTTGTAGATTATCTAGTTTCGATATTCTATCGATTTTTTGTAGATAATTTAGCATATATGGGTATATGCGCGCGCACATTTTCAAGACCGCCTGGCGAGTTTGAAGTCGTAGTTACGCTTAAGGCTGGCGAATTTCGTTCCAAATACAGCAGTTTCTACCAACAAGCGTCTGTTGCGAACATCGGAGTTCGTTCGCATAATACGAATTGGATTATAATATTCAAACATCTTATGCAAAATTGGAGAAGAGGGAGGGGTCCAATTGAAATTTTTATAATAACTAAAATTATTTCTAGGACCTTAATTTACAACTTTTGTTTGAAATTTTTTTCAAATTGGCCCCTTTTTCCTCCGCTCCTCCAATTTTGAATAAGTATCAACGGAGTATTATGCAAAATTGGAGGAGAAGGAGAGGTCCAATTGAAAAAATTTTCAAACAAAAGTTGTAGCTTAAAGTTCTAAGAATAATTTTGGTCATTACAAAATTTTCGATTGGGCGCCTCCCTCCCGTTCAATTTTAAATACTAAGTATTCACATAGTAATCGTAGTATTGAACTTGGTAAAATTTTATTCAAGAACAACGATCTGGTTTCAAGTAAAATACCTAGTAAACCAAAAAAACTAGATAACTTGTTTGAAAATTTTTTCAATTTTGATTTCGCATATTACTGTTATACGTAAGTAGGTAAATGCAAAATAATAGAGACTAGAGATGAGATCCAATTGAAAAAACATTTCAAACAAAAGTTGTAGAATAATATTCTGGATTTAATTTTGGTTATTATAAAAATTTCGATTTGGCCCTTTCTTCCCATCCAATTTTGAATATAAAGTAGGTATTTTTTGACTAGAAAAAAATCAATATAGTTTCAACAACTATCGTTACAAAATCGTTGAAATATCGAAGTCGATAAATTTCATATAATGTGTCGATAATATAGTTTTAAATATCGTCATAAAATCATTGAAAAATCGAATTCGAGAAATTTCATATAATCTGTCGATAATACAGTTGTAAATATCTGCACAAAATCGGTGGAAAATCGGATTCGAGAAATTTCAGATTATTTGTCGATAATATAGTTGTAAATATCTTCACAAAATCGTTAAAAAATCGAATTCGAGAAATTTCAGATTATTTGTCGATAATATAGTTGTAAATATCTTCACAAAATCGTTAAAAAATCGAATTCGAGAAATTTCAGATTATTTGTCGATAATATACCTAGTTGTAAATATCGTCACAAAATCGTTGAAAAATCGAATTCGAGAAATTTCATATAATCTGTCGATAATACAGTTGTAAATATCTGCACAAAATCGGTGGAAAATCGGATTCGAGAAATTTCAGATTATTTGTCGATAATATAGTTGTAAATATCTTCACAAAATCGTTAAAAAATCGAATTCGAGAAATTTCAGATTATTTGTCGATAATATAGTTGTAAATATCTTCACAAAATCGTTAAAAAATCGAATTCGAGAAATTTCAGATTATTTGTCGATAATATAGTTGTAAATATCGTCACAAAATCGTTGAAAAATCGAATTCGAGAAATTTCAGATTACGTGTCGATAATATAGTTTCAAATATCTTCACAAAATCGTTAAAAAATCGAATTCGAGAAATTTCAGATTATTTGTCGATAATATAGTTGTAAATATCGTCACAAAATCGTTGAAAAATCGAATTCGAGAAATTTCAGATTACGTGTCGATAATATAGTTTCAAATATCTGCACAAAATCGTTGAAAAATCGAATTCGAGAAATTTCAGATTACGTGTCGATAATATAGTTTCAAATATCTTCACAAAATCGTTAAAAAATCGAATTCGAGAAATTTCAGATTATTTGTCGATAATATAGTTTCAAATATCTGCACAAAATCGGTGGAAAATCGGATTCGATAAATTTAATATTCTTTGTCGATAGTATCGTTGACGAATATCGTCCTAAAATCGTAATACTATCGAATTCGATAGTTTTTAGATTTTTTGCCTATAAAATCGTACAGCTAAATCTGTATCATATCGTGAGAACATCTTTAGATTTTTAAACGATTTTTTATAAATACGTTTCAACTTTCGATATTATCGATCGAGTGTGCTGCTCGGGTTTCTTCAAAACTTGTAAAAATATTTTGTACCTACTTACTTCGAAAAAACTGAAAAACTTTTTCCATTTATTTTCAAAAAAAACTTAATGATTTCATTCCTCAAAAAACTTCCCCTAAAGATGAATTAGGTATGATTTTTTAACCAATTTTTTTACTTCAATCAACTGGAGAATTTTTTCCAAACAATACCATTCCAATTCCTAGTTTATTCTTCATGTTACCATTGCGTCGTATAACTCTTTCTCTCCGAGAGCCCGTATCACAGTTGTTGGTTCTTTCTACAAATGTAAGAAATATTCCAAACGGTTTTTTTGTTGTTTTTTTTCCTGTCCTTTTGAAAGGGTTATTTATAACACCTACATCATTGAACGTGAACGAACAACAAACGCCACTAAAAAGACAAAAAAAATACAATTCAACAAAAGAACAGCCAAAATAGTGACCTAAATACAAAACGCTTCGCTGTCGGTTAGGTATTCGAAAAAAAGAAAACAATTGGAAGGTTTTTAACTCTTTAGCCGAATTTAGTCGAATATTGTTGAGTCGACCTTGGGGATGTTTTTTTTCTCCAGTTCGATCCTATTGTGCAAGCTGATTTTGAAAATCACTCGCGTGGACTAGGGTGTTGTTTACGTGAATGGATTTAGGTATCTAATGAATAAACAAATCTATCGCAGTTGTTATTCGATAAATTTTCAAATATTGGAGTCATTTATTGGAAAAGTGTGTCTAGATGTATTAAAAATTGCATATTGTCGCAGATGTTTGTAACATGTACTACATACATTGTACATAGGTACCTATTTTTTGCTGAATCAAATAAGAGTACGCAACATCGGCAATGTCACAGTGCGAACAAAACGATAAAATATAGATAATAATACGGTGTATTGAATTTAATGAAGGTGGTAATGTTTGCAAATAACAATTCAACTCTTAATGGGATACAAGAGTTTTTATAGTTTTCAACAGCGAGTGTAACACGAGCTATGGTAAGCTATGCGTAGATCGAGTTTAAGCGCCTATTTGCTCAATAGTGTTTATGGGTCTAAATATCAGTATGCTCACCTTTTGTAATACTGGTGTTCTCGTGCAAGTTAATGAACGATAAAAAGACGATTACAGGCAGTCGAAGTCTCGAGGCTTCGGTCTGAGATTTATTTAGAGGATAAGGGAGAAGTGATGAAGTATTGAGGGGTAAAATTTTCATTCTTCTGTTGAACGAGAAAATTTCATTTTTTAAAATTTTGTGACTAACATTTTTGTAGATTATTTTTATGTTGCCTAAATTTCTGTTTTTACAATAATAAATTGTGTGATATTCGATTTTACGAACAGTGTGAAGATTTTATAATTTGTTTCCATATTGTCTGAATTCAATTTCAAAAATTGCCTGAAGATCCTGTAATTTGTTTTTCATATTGTCTGATTTTGTAATGTTCAATTTTACAAAGTGTCTGATAATCCTGTAATTTGTTTTCCATATTGTCTGATTTTGTAATATTACATTTCAAAAATTGCCTGAAAATCCTGTAATTTTTTTCTCATATTGTCTGATTTTGTAATGCTCAATTTTTCAAAGTGCCTGATAATCTTGTAATTTGTTTTCAATATTGTCTGATTTTGTAATATTAAATTTTACAAATTGACTGGCAATTTTGTAATTTGTTTCCCATATTGCCCAATTTTGTAATATTCAATTTTAAAAATCTTCTCACAATCCTGTAATTTGTTTCTCAAATTGTCTAATTTTTTAATAGCTTATTCAAATAGCCTGAAAATTCTGTCATTGGTTTCCCATATTGTCTGATTTTGTAATTTTTAATTTTACAAATTGCCTGACAATCCTGTAATTAATTTTCCATATTGTCTGCTTTTGAATAATTTAATTTTACAAATTTCCTAATGATCTTGTAATTTATTTCTCAAATTAAAGGATTTTTAGACATTAGATTTTACAAATTTGCTGTAAGTAATTTGTTTATCAAATTGTCTGATTTTTTTTAATAGGTAGCTTATTCAAATAGGTAACTCGAAGATTCAGTAATTTATTTCCAATATTGTCTGGCTTTGTAATATTCAATTTCACAAATTGCCTGGCGATCCTGTAATTCATTTTCAATATTTCCTGATTTTGTAATACTTAATTTTACAAATCGCCTGAAGATCCTGTAATTTGTTTCGCATATTGCCTAATTTTGTAATATTTAATTTTACAAAGTGTCTGATGATTCTGTAATTCATTTTCCATATTTTCTGATTTTGTAATATTCAATTTTACAAATCACCTGACGATCCTGTAATTTGTTTTGCATGTTGCCTAATTTTTGGATTTTATACCTAAATTGCCTGACGATACTGTAATTTATTTCTGAAATTGTTTGATTTTCTATTTTCTATTTTACAAATTGTCTGACGATCCTATACTTATTTTGATCTTATTTTCCTATAATTACTGATTGTGATTAAACTATGTTTTCAGAGTTGAAAACATTCGATAGAAATCTACATCGATTTTAAACAATTCCTCAAGCGTTATTATTCGAATTTGTGCCGAGTAATTTACTTCAGAATGTTAAGAGAAATTCTAGACAAATTGAAGGATAGCACACGAGGTGAATTTTTCGCCATACAGTTTTTTACATCGAATCGAAGAAACAAAAAATATATAGAAAAATAGTTTCATAACACAGGCGACCAGTCGACAAGTTATCGGTATTAGTTTTGCTATGGGAGAAGAAAAGAGAGAGAAAGAAAAAAAAAGCAAAGCCGACGAACAGTAATTAATCATCCAGCCAGGGCCCGCCTACCATCGACTGGGTCGATAATAAGGTGCGCGATGAAGTTGCGCATGTGGAGGCCATCTTTGCCACCGGCCGATAACGTTGAAAAACGCTACTTCGTTAGAAGCCGCCGACTTTAATGGCCACTAAAAGCTAGCGAAACAATCGTTTCGGGAACATCGATAGAGCGAGAGAGTGCATCCGAATAGGAAAAGGAAGTAAAACGTTAATGCGCCTCTTTAACCGAAAGTAAATCCGCGAAAATTACGTCGTTTTTTTTCTCTACTGAGACAATTCATCGAGATGCCTTTTTTTCTTCAGATTATCATTATTATAAGAGCGTATATAGGTTAGGCTAAACAAATTCCTTAGCTGGAGACGAAAAAGTGAATTCGATAAACAAATATGGCCGCACTAAAACGTTTTATAGGTCTATAAAATGACTCTCGCTTATGAACATCTGCAGCTAAAACGTTTAAGGTCCCTCTTTTATACGGGTAGACTAACAAATTTAGGTATAGGAGGCATTTTTTCGACGAACACGAAAATCAGTTCGATTTTGTTGTTTTGTCGATTTGTGGTGCGACTTTTGCGTTGACCTGTGTAATTTACTAGAGTTTGGTGTGGTTTTTAAATGAAAAATGCCGTAGAAATTATGTAATAGTGTGGAGCGTTTCTTAGGCTGCACAGTTGAAATGATTTTGTCTTGGTAAGTAGATAGTTAGACCTGTATTATTGGTATTGATTAAGCATTTAAATAGGTACCTATCAGATTAGCTGCAGAATGAATTGTTTGTGAATGTTATAGGCTCAAGATTTGAGGGTGTGGATAGTAGATATTGTCTTCATACAAATGTGTAGGTTTATAATCAAAGTATATACATAATATATTATTTCATGTGTATACAATGATGTATCTACTTTATTAGGTTAATAAATTTAAGATTGTCGTCTAGTTTCATGAAAGCAGTCCTAAAATCTATGAGTAGGTATGAGATTGGGACTCTAGGTTTACAATAATAACAATGGGTACCTAGGCACCTAAATTAGAGTTGACAGTGACTGTGAGAGGTGTAAAAAAACGACCAACAGTGTTCTGGATACTTATGTGTATTTTTCTGTATGATTTTTTTCAACTTGAATGATTATAAAATAATATAAATAAAAAAACTATCAATTTTTTCAACACTGAAATCAGTATTAGCCTAAGTAATAATATCATAGCACCCACAATGACTATCCCTATAGAAAAATAATAGTTAATTCAGTTGAAAAAATTACTGTAACAGTTGGACGACCTGAACATCCGCTTTCTGAAATTATCGTGCCAGCAGAAGCGTGAAATATTGGAAACTTACCTAGGGCTACCTATATTTTTTATGAATGGTTGAAACACAATACTCGAACCTATCAAAAACAATGTATCCAGATAAATAATGTAGAAGCCAATTTATGAGCTGAATTTATATCATAGAAAGAAATACTTACAGTAATATGTATTGTCAAAACCATACCATTTTTCTAAATTATGAATGTACATTGTACTTACATAATAAATGTGCGAGGAATTTTATGAAAAATGTTTGTGATTTCGTATTTCAGTAGTCAATATTTTGTACATTCTATATTTTAATTTTTAATCGGCTCAATGGCTGTCTTATTTACTTCTCTTGGTGTGTGAAAATTCATGTTCCATGATTTTATCAACTGCCTGTTTTTTTGTACTTAGGTACCTATTAGGTAAGTAAATTTTCGAAGCTCCTGAAATTCTTGTATTTGTTCTTCGAATTGCTGAAAATTCTTGTGATGATTCCTCAAATTGCCTACCATTCCTGTAATTCATATTTTTGAATGTGAATGAAAATTTCTATGGTTTTGGGAGCTCAAAATGAAATTATTGATTACAAAAATTTTTTTTTTCTTCTCAATAATTACATATTACTTAATTGATAATCATTTTGGATTTTTTTTCTATGATCGTTCAGAAATTTTCATTTTTTTATTTGGTAAATTCTAAAAATATTTTTAATGTTGAAATAGATAATGTAGGTATGAGCAAAAAAAATTGAAAAATGCTGTTTAAGAATATCAAAATCATAATCATGAATATTGAAAGAGCAAAATCTTGAAATTTCTGATTTGTTTTGAAAAATTGTCATGCATTACTCTAATAAAATCTTGAAACTCCATAATCCAATAGAGAGTTTCTAACTAAAACTAAAAAAAAAAATCATATTGGGGGGGGGGGGGGCAAACTGCTCTTGCTCTCTTTTGGTCTGGCAGCTCTGCGTGTCTCATTTTGATATTTCGCGTTTACTGTGCTTCTGTTCATTTTATACCTATTTTATTCTTGAAGCGATTCAATGTGTCTTGACTCTATTACTTTATGTTTCTCATGATGTCGGCAGAAATTTATTTTCTGTATTAAATTTTTCTAATCGCCTGAAATTCCTGCAACTAGGTATTTGATCTTCAAATTGTCTGAAGTTGTTGTAATGATTTTTCAGATTATTTGAAATTCTTGCCCATGTAGCATTCCAGTAATATCTAATGAATTATTTTATTTGACTGATATTTTCAAAATTGAATTAAAATTTTGGGTTTTCAGGGGCTCCTAATAATTCTGTGATTTTTGAATTTTTTTTTTATTAGGTACCATTTGTAGAGCTCAATTCTGAAGGGTGCTTATTTTCATAAAATCTAGAATATATTTGGGGGAACAGGGAGGTACGTACACTTGTCCCGGATTGTTTAAGGACCCCTCTGTACTAACTACCTGTAGATCTATCTGTAGTTAAATAAATGAATTAAATTTTGATTTTTGAAAAGGTACGTAAAATAGGGTCTATGAAAAGTTTCGTCCCTGGGAGTGAATTTGATAAGTATTATTTTCATAAAATCTCGAATATATGTGCTGGGTACAGGTAGGTAATTACACTCGTCCTGGGTTGTTTAAGGACCTCTCTCTACCAACTATCTGTAGATATACCTATAAATGAAAATTAAATTTTTTGAAAACTCTTGATCATTTTGAAAAATTTGCCCAAGTTTTTAAAACTGTGTTAATTTTTAAAAACTTGTTAAATTTTGAAAATTTAATTAAATTTATTCTTTATACCTAGGTATGCAAATTTCAAAGTTTTATCAAATTTTCAAAATATTTCTAAACTTTTGAAAAGAGATTTTTACAATTTTTAGGAAATTTGACTAAATTTAAAAAATTGATTCAATTTGAAAAGTTATTATAGGGACTGGTCTAGGTGGGAGAGGCCCTTTTAAAAAGTATAGTTCGACCCTCCCAATTTTTTCCGAGCTGTTCTGTTATTTTATTTTTTTTTTTTTACAATTACCTAATTACCTAATTGATTTTTTTTATCACAAACAAGAGAGATTTCTTTATCCAAAAAGTTGAAAAAATAAAATTGAAACAAAAAAACGAAGTTTTTTCTCTGAAAATAACAGGATTTTTTTTTCCAAAAACCAAAGAATTTTTTTCTGCCAAAAAAAAAAAAAAATTAAAGATTTTTCTTCATGAAACAAAAAATTGACTTCTTTTACAAGAGTACCTAGGTACCTATGCTGTTTTTTTATTTTTGAAATTAGAGAAAATTTTTTAGATAGATGCCTAGGTACTCCGAAAAAATTAATTTACTTAAAATGATTTTTTTCATCAAAAGTTTGAAAAATATTTTGTACTTCAGTGCTTTGTAAATCTACTTCAAGCGTTAAAAAAACACAAAAATACAATATCTATCTATGTTGTACTTCAAGGGTGTCGAGCAATTATTTTCTCCTATTTTTTTGGTCCCCTCTCCCTTAAAAATAGAAATTTTTTGCATCCAAAAAGTTCAAGCAATTTGAGGCATAAAATTATTTTATTTTTTCTCTCTAAAAATGAGAGATATGAACTACTTAGTTATCTTCAATATACTCAAAGGATTTTTCTTCCAAAAAATCAAAAGGAACTTCTTTTTTAATTAAAATTTTTATAAACTTCTCTTTAGCTTTAAAAAAATTGAAATACCTACCTACCTATCTTTAATTATTACAAGAAAATTTTAAAAAAAATTCCAAAAAAATTAAGATTTATTTTCTTTAACAATTATAGGTACCTACCTATACCTAATTAAGAAATATTTTTACTCCAAAAAATAAGAGATTTTTTTCTTCAAAAAAATGATATAAATATTTTAAAAATAAATCCCCAGAGAATTTCTCAACATATTACTTACCATTCATGTACACATCTAGATAGGTAGGTATGTAATGGCAGAACTAAAAATACCCATTTTTAAAACCGAAAAAGGAGTAAAGTCGTCGCTTTATGAAGGGATGATAATAATGCAACTACGTACATAAGGGAGAGATTTCATTCCACCGCTATACGCAGCACATGAAACGCCTTTTCAGCAATGGGATCCGATACCATTTCGATTTCTGTATCACCCATTGAAGAAGAAAAAACCTCTGTACAGGTATTTTTTGATTTTATTTTTCAAATCGAAGATTACAACGATTAAAAGAACGCGGTAGTTGGAACAAATGCGATATTATTTCGGAGTTGGAGCTGCGAGCGCAATCGTCGTATCGACCGGAATAGCTCCTATGTAATAATTTTAAAAACACTTTGTAATGCCGGTAGCGTTTTTACCTGAAATACATCTCTCGTTCTCTCTTTTGACTGAGTAGGCATGTATAGAAATATCAAAATAAGGTATTTTTAGAGATACTAGTTGAAAATATAGTTTACTAATACCAACGGAGATGAAATTTCATCGAGAGAATTTAATACTGCACGTATCTAATTGTAATTGAAAAATTAGTGGTTTAATCGAAGTCAGCGTCAGAGCTAGATTTTTTTATTAAAATATAACCTTGAATTAAGCCACGAAGGAGATCGTGACCAAAGATAGGCCGAGTTTTTCAACCCGAAAACATTGTCGAGAGTGTAATTTCATCCAGATTAGTTGAAAATTTTTCTTTATTATATTCGTATAATATACATTTATAGATAATTTAAGGCGTTAATTTTACGCATGCGAAATGTTTTTCAGGATATTGAGCTCGAAGTTAGTATATGAGAGAGAGACTATTAAATAATAAAATGACAGTCTGACAGAGGTCAAGATCGAGTCGTCTAGTTCAATTGAACTTTGTAAATGAATTTATGAGATCGGTTGTACGTGGCGAGGACGTATCGATAATTTTATAAGTATATTTATGATAAATGATGATGTATTGTTTGTTATACACACTCTATGGACGAATCACCGGGCTCAGGCTACTCTTATACGTAATGTCGAGCAAACGAGAATCACGCCATGATTTTTTTCATTTTCATGTTTGTATCCTGCGGATGTTTATATGCAACTGGTAGGTATAATATCATGCGTGGTCGATGTTGAGAGTTGAATGTTGATGCATTCCGAGTTAGATAGTGAAAATGGTCTGCAAGGTGAAGAACCTATGAGCAATGTAACTTGGCGTATTCAGCTATACAAACGAATACCTACATGAGGAGGACGATGCATTTAAAGTGGCCCGCGTTCGTTTTTTTTTTCTTTTTTTTTTTTTTTTAATTCCCGTTAAAAACATGATTATTTTTCAGATGATTACTAGGTAGCTTTGGGTTTTGGTGCATTTTGATTTTGAAGTTTGTCCGGTTGTTTTTTTAAAAAAATAATAATGAGGTTTTAAAAGAGGCATATCCATGAGCCCATGACGAGTACAAGTTGTTTCCCAATGAATGAATAATTTTTGATTGATGATTGAGGAGTGTACTCGTGTTTTGATATGTGGATGAAAGGCCTGCGAGAAAAATGTTCACTTTGTTCGACTGGATTGGATCGATGCTAAATGCACAGATTATTGGTTTTTCAGTTTTCATGTTTCTTATTTTTATTCAAAAAAAAGAAGAAAAAATATGAATGACTTTTTTAAGATGTATAGGTATAAAAAATTTTAAACTTCCCACATTGAGATTTGTTTGCGATTTTGATTCATAAAATGGTCAAAAAATGTTTTAAAAAATCATAAAATCTTTTTGGATCTGATGAAATGTGAATTAAATTGAACTGGAATGTTGGCAAATGAAAGAATAAGGCCATTTATAATTTCTAGTGTGCAAGTGTATGTTGCATGGTTACCAACTGTGTAATTTCTATCAAATTTTTAAATTTCCTTGAATAAGAAATTTTCCTAATTTTTTTCAAACATTTTTTCAAAATTCTGTTCAGTTGCACATCTACCTGATCTATCTACCTAATTTTTTTTTTTTTTTTTTTTTAAATTTTCTAAATCTTTTGAAAATCAAGTAACCTTTTTTTAAAATCCAGTTTTTCAAAATTTTATATTCAATCTGCAATTTTTTTTAAATTTTGCTCTTAAATTTTATGAGACAACAATTCTTCATAATTTTGTTCGAAACCATTTTTATTTTTTTCTTCTTTTTCTAGTTCAAGTTTATATTGTAATTAAACCCAATTTTTTAACATTTCCTTAAAAAAAATTTTGCTCAAAATATTTGAGTAATTTTGATACCTATTGAAAAAACGAATAGAATTTTTCTGTACCTATTTTTTAAAAAGTTTTCTAAAATATTTTTCAGATAGGTACAAGTTTTGAAGATTTTGATTTTAAATTGTCATTCAAAATATTTTTTGTTTCAGTATATTATTTTTTGAATTTTTTCAAAACTTTTCTGATTTTTCAAAATGACATTTTAAACTTGAAAAATATTTTTTAGATATTTTAGTCAAATACCGTAAGATGGGGTTACTTTGGCCCTAGGGGGTAACTTTGGCCCACTCTCGGAAAAAAGATATTTGCCTGTCCAACCACAACTATATGAAGTGGAAGGAGTTTGTAATGACTAATTAGTGTCAACGATAGAGGGGCCTTCATACTTCACTTCTATGTGATTATCACTTTTTTTGTGTCGCAAGTTTGGTAAACCTGATATTTGTTTATTAGTACGTTGTTCATGTGGTTTTTTCATCTTCAAAACTGTTGTTTAAACGAAGTATAATGAATGGTCTAAAAAAAAATTTCTTATGGAGACAGATCGAAAATTTTATGTAGATTCAGAATCTCGCATAGAAAAATAGATTTTGTAAAGCGGTTGCGAGATAAATTGAAATTACTGGTAAGAGGACCGTTTTGTCGTTTTTGGGGTTACTTTGGTCCACGCATAAATATTATCAAAAATCGAGAAAAAAAAAATTTTCCTATGAAAATCGATCGAAAATTTAACGTAGAGTCAGAATCTATCATGAAAGTACCGGTTTGGTGAAGTGGTTGTGAGATAAATTGAAGTTACTCGTCAGAGTACCGTTTTTCATCGTTTTTGGAGTTATTTTGGCCCAAGCATAAATCTCGCCAGGAAATTTCTAAAATACCGATGTTTGATCATAATGGTTTCAACGGAAGAATTTTTTTTTTTGAAGTTTCATACCTTTGGTGAGTTATTATTATGCCTAGAAATCGATTTATTGCGGGAAAAAAGAAGTGGGCCAAAGTAACCCCAGAGCCGGGTAACTTTGGCCCATGACATTGACTAATCACGGAAGAGGGAGGGGGAGTGTGACGAAAAATTTTAAAAAATTTACACAGCTTCCTACAAGTGTCCGACACTATTTAGAGTGAAAACCGAGCCCCTTACTCCGATTTTGAAAGAAGCAGGATGAATTTTCGAAAAAAAGTCTCAAAAAGTGGGCCAAAGTAACCCCATGTTACGGTACATAAAATTACCTATTATGCACTTAAAAAAATTGTTTTAAAATTTTCTGGGACAATAACTTTTTTAAATATTGTAAAAAAAAAACTTTTGAATACTAAGCAATCGTTTTTGAAGTCAAAAAAATATTATTCTTCTTTTTCTTTTTTTTTGAGACAATTTTTAAATATTTCGATAGAACATTCCTACAATTATTTAGATTTGTTAAACTTTTTCTTAGATTTTGTTCGAAAACGTGTTTCGATTTTTTTTAAAGAATCGGTAAAAAAAAATCCATAGCACATTTCACCATTTTTTAAAAACTTGACCTTTCAAAAAAAAAATCAAAGAAGTTACAGTTTTCAGAAATCATGTTTAAAAATTTTCTCAAGAATGAATTTTTGAATTTTTTATTATTTTAGTCCCTATAAACTTACACGTTTTTTTTTTTTTTTTTTTTTTTCAAAAATATTTTGTCTTTAAAAGTTTTGACTACACGCAATTTTCTAAAAAAAATACCTTAGTCATTTTAAATTCTTCCTGAAAATAATTCATTTTTTAATAAATTATAGGCACTTTTTAAAATTTTCTGAAAGAAAGTAGGTTGGTATTTACTTAATTTTTTCAATTTTTTCTGAAAGCACTTATTTTTTTTCAAATCCATTTCTTAAAAATTTTGCTCAAATATAATTTTTGAAGGTTTATAGTTCTGAAATTTTCGCGTAGGTAGGTACCTACATTAATCTTTTACAATTTGATTATATAATTTTTTTCATTTTTTTTTGGAAAATAATGTATAGGTAAAATAAAGTTTTTGAAAATTTGTTTAAACGCAATGATTCAATTTTTTAGAAAATATATTTTATTTTTTTCGAAGGTTTTTCTGAATTATTTTTATTTTTATTTTTTTGCAAAATCATTTATCTTTTTTTTTATTTCTGAGATATGCTTTTTTTAAATTTCTCAATTGAAAAAAAAACTGAAGTACCTACCTATTTGATTTTTTTTAAATCGAGCCAGTACTTCTTAAATTTATTTGATTATGCTAAATATTTAATTTTTGAAACTTTTCAGAAAAAATAGGTAGGTAGATATTAATTTTTAATTTTTTTAAGTCCATTTCTTAAAAATAATTAGGTAGGTATTGTTCAATTAAAATTTTTGAAGATTTATTTTAAAATTTTCTTATGTATTAATAATTTTTGAAATCTTTTAATTTGTTTGTGAGTATCTTTTTTTCAGAAAAAAATATTTTTAATAAATTTTTCCACACAAAATTTTTATTAATTTTGAACGCATAAATTTTTAAAAATTACTTGAAATGATTTTTTTTACACTTATTCATTTTCTTATTATTTCCTTCAATTATTTTTTTTAAAATGAAGTTTTTAATCATTTTGTTCAAATTCAATTCAAAGTTTTTTTTTTCAAAATAATTTTTGAAATTATTATTTTTTATTTTAAAATTTTTTTAACGTAGGTAGGTACGTAGATAATTTTTTTAAATTTTCATGCAAAATTATTTTAATCTCTTTGAAAATGTTTATGTTTTTTTAAATGTTGTTTTTTATTATTTATTTTTTATTTTTTATTATTTTTGATACCTACCTACCAGAGATGGGCAGATCCATTAGTGAAAGGATTTATATCCAGATCCAGATCTTTTGCCTCATTGGATCTGCAAAAGATCCAGATCCAGATCAGATCCTGCCGAGGATCTGGATCTAAAGATCCACATCCAGATCCTTTTTTGATGTATGGGGGATTTAGTTTTTGATTAATTTCTTTGTTGTCTGTACAGTATAAAATTAAATTGATAACAGATAAAACCAACTTCAAGAATTTGGTTCAATTAATTGGTTCGGGAGGGGTCCAAGGAACATTTCTATAATAACCAAAATTATTTTCATGATGCCAATTTACAACTATCACTTGAAAATTTTTAAAAAATTCACTTTTACCTTCTTTCCAATTTTAAATTAATTATGTTATTAATAAATTGATTAATACAGCTAGGAAATTTAAAATTTCATTCAAATTTAATTTCATACAAGTCAGACAATTTGAAATTTTTAGTTCTGAAAAAGTTTCTCTACTTTCTCAATTTTGCAACATTTATTCTGCGAAATTAATGAAAATAAACCAAAAAGAAAGCCAAAAAACCTAAATTTGAGGAGTTTTTATTGTTGGTTTTATTTTTTTTTTTTTATTTCATTGATTATTGGAGAATTGAAAACACCAATGAAAAATTCATTTCACAGAGAAAAAACGATGAACTGAAGAAAAAACGTTTTTTTGGATCTGGATCTGATTTTTTTGAAAATTTGAGGATCTAAAGATCCAGATCAGATCCTTTCCACAATTAAAGAATCTGATCTAGATCAGATCCAAAATTTTGGATCTTTGGATCTTTAGATCCAGTTTTCAAGTTTTAGGATCTGCCCAATCTGCTACCTACTTACTTTATTTTTGAACAAATGAACATTTCTCATTTTCTTTTTTTCTTCTTTTTTTAGTGTATTTATAAAAAAGTTTTTTTTTTTTTGGAAAAAAAATTAAGTTGCTTTTGAAAGTAGGTACCTAAGTAAATTTGGTGAATAAAAAATTGATTTGAAAAAAATATGAAAAATCCGAAAAATTGTTCGAACTGTAACCTGAACTGATCGAGAGAATATGGTAGACCTATGATCCCTAACGGGATTCCTACACATTCATTCTCGCTTCTCATCTCATTTCCAACTCTCCACCCTCCTCCGCCCATGCAAAAATATCCTTTTATGGTAAATAACTCAAAAAGCCGGCGCATCGATATGCAATTTTATTACCACCAATACTACGCACTTTCCTTATCCTTATCGCGGCTCAAGCTTATGCAAATTTATTAACACGACAGTTCACATCCCAGATATACGTAGGTATCTATTCCTTTGCATTGCGTGTTGATTTAACAGATTATTCGAGTTGTTCGTTTGGAAGCGAGTAAATTAAAATCAGAATTTACGACTCGTAGTGTCCGCAATCGAAATTCCATCTCATTGATTAAAAACCTATCTAGTTGCCTGGGGCCACACAACAAAACATAACCAAATCGAAAGAACCCAGAATAGTTTGACTGTGTGAGTGCGAGTACCCTACTCTACTGTAAGGCGAATATATTATTCTTTCGATGAAAATCTATTTTTAAATACCTACATAAGTAACTATGTTCTGCAATAGATGCGTTTTCCTTTTAAAATTTAATTTATGCAATAGATTAGATAGGTACCTATATTTATTTCCTCTAATGCACAAATAATATTTTTGGATTTAGAACGAGTTTGTTTCGAGAGATGCTTTTATAAACATACCCAGCATTAGCCCAGCAGACTCGTGTACTTGGAAAAATGACCTAGAATACAATTTTTAATTCGATGAGAGGAATTTAGAATGCTGCGTATAATACCACGTACGACTTCCTAAGTTCTTAATTCATTAGAGAATTGTTTACGCATCTTTTATGGTGTTGACAAGTTAAATGCAGGTTTCGTATTTCTCATCCTTTCAACATAATTTACTCAAAATGTCTAAATAGGTGCTCATTTTCAAGGATAGGTGTACTCTTAAGATGATTTAAAACCCATTGAGAATATTGTATAAGATCTAAAGCCTTGCACAGGTGTCTTAGGATAATACACATGAAGAAAAATAATGGCCACAGATGCGAACTCGTAAATTATTAAAATTTATATATTTCGCAACCAAAAACAGGGCTACGCAGGAAGAATACAATAATTAGGTAAATTAGATATACTTCGGATCGACCTAATATGCAAAAAAGTCGAGAAATCTATTACCCCGATCCCCTTCTTTCTGGAACAATTTTCATACAATGTTACAACCTCTTGGCTCATTAAACTGATATTTATTTGCGAACGATTACGACGAAAAATCGTTATCTTCGGAGTGATAAACGAGGATATAGGTGAGTCAATTATGAAAATTTTAATACTCGATGGAGCTTCTCGTTTAAGCGAAAAAAATTACTCGTTTATGGGCAAATCTGTTGTGTAAACTTTTACCCTTTAAATGCGTCCATAAAAGTGGATGGCGTCTGTCTCCAATAACATTGTATATTTAATTATAGTGCTCTTTTTTTCATGATTTAACGACATCCGCGAAGTAAACGTGCCCGACGACCTCAAGTGTATTAGCACGATGCTTGTCGCGGATTTTTATCTACGTCGTTAACAGTTTTAATTATCTCGTGTATTTTTAATTGTTAAAAAATTACGCCGTTGAATGGTCTATTGTTTGGCTATTTATTACTATAGTTTTTTGGAAATATCCGACTATACCTAATTGCGAATCGAATGGAGACATTGTACGAGTATAAGTTATTTAAAGCTCGAGCTGGGTTTTTTTTTTCCTAGAAATAAAAAAAAGAGGTAGCCTTTTGAATATTCATTTTATCGCAATTTTATTCTCGATGACTTGTCGACGACGCGTGGAACGCGGAGGGTATTTTTTTTTACAAAATATCTACATACGCATTGTTTGACGATGAATTTATAATCTGTGAAGAAGTGAGCTACGATATTTTAAAATGGAAGGTAAAACACAACACCATTCTAAACATAGGCGTGGGTTTTTGTGTGTAACCGTACGAAAATAAACAATATTCGGATGTAAGCTGTCTGAAGGTCTGAACATATGCTTTTATTCTTGCCTGGCTTTAAATTAACGCCACGTATAATTCTATTAATAAATGAGCTTCGGTTTGCTTTCTGGCTTCTCCCTTTTCTTCGTCCAATTTCCAATGCTGCAACCATGTTTGAGAAATTCTACGTATGCCTTTTTTTTTTTCGACGCACGAAGAAGGCTTTCGTTGTTTACTTGTACTCGACTCGAAGTAGAACCCAAAGGAGGTTTTTTTCACTTCATTTGAATCGAGGTAAATTTAGAATTTTCCCTTTTGCGGTAACGTACGCTCGAGATAAAGTAAACTTTCCAGCAATTGACGTTGATTTATGGATTTGCGATGTTGGCTGTACGAGGATGACGAGCTATGACGATGCGGTGCATGATGAGGCTTGGATTTCGATGCATTTAGAGGTACGGGGGAGTTGAGGGGCTAATTGGATAAATACCAAGTGCTGTTTGTACATATAACTTTGATGAGAAATTAATGTTGCGTTTTTATCCGGAATAGATCTACTTATTTTATGATTTATAAGGTTGGAAATCATTTTCAAAGTGGTCGTTTTATAAATGTGGTATTTCGCACTCTGGTACGCGGAAAATATTATTATACGAATAATTGTATCGTTGACAATAATAATTGCTATACGTATGTGCGAGGAATGAGGATGCTATGTTTGCATTTGCAGGTTGCTGGATTGGGATTTGAAGGAATTTTCTGATTTGTGGATGAATGAGGTTAGTGAACTTGGTGGACAAGTATGGCGAATTGAGCATTTATTCAGACTTGATTCAAAGAAAAAACAGATGATGGATTCAATTAGATGAAGAGTTGAATTAGAGTGAAATGAAGTTAATAAATCGAATTCGTAATTTTTTACGAATTCGTAGAAATGAATAAAGTGTAAAACCTTATGTCTTCTCTGATGAATCTATTCTCTGAAAATTACCTACTAAAGTTAACTATTTATCTTGAGAAGTTCGGAAATAGGTAACTTTGGGCTTGAAAATTATCACAGAAATGGAGCTGGCAACATTGAATTTTCTAGTGTGTTGCTTGATTTTTTTTCCAAGGACTGGTAGATTAAAAAATTTGCCATGTTTGATGTGAAAATGATTTTTCACCGCATCTCAGTAAATACTAACAATAAAAAAAAATTCACTTCAAAAAAATTGAATGACCAAGTTTTTTTTTAAGAATTTTTTTCTTCCTCAATAAATTGAAAAATCACCCAGATTACTATTTCAAAAAAATCAAGAAATTTATTTATTCCAGAATAGGTAATTGAAATTTTTGAAATTTATTTGCTCCAAAAAAATTGACAGATTAAGAAAAATACAAATCAGAATTTTTCAAAAAAGTGGATGACATTTCCCTTACAAAAATTTTTTAAAAATACAGATTTTTATCTTCAAAAAATTAGGATTTTCTCTAGAGAAAATTGGAATTTTGTTTATCAAAAAATGTTTAAAAGTTTTTTATTTTGTTTTTTTTTAATTGGAATCACTGCATAATGTTTTTTAATTCGATGAAAATTTTTCCAAAAATTTGAGAGAGAAATTACCTACCTACCCTAAATAAGCTGAGATTTTTCAAAAAATAAGTTGAATTGAAAAATTTTGATTTTTTTTCAAAAATTTAAGAAATAGGTTGGTAAGTAATTAACTAATTCATGCTCAAAAATAATTGAAAGTTTTTTAAAAAAAAGAAACCAAAAAATGAGGATGAAAATTTAAAAATTTTTATTGCTCTGAAGAAATCAAGATTTTCTTTTCAAAAAATTTGACATTTTTTTTAGGACATAAAAATTAGGATTTTTTTTCAAGAAGAATTGAATTAATTTTTTCCTTCAAATAAAAAATTGCTTCCTCAAAAAAAAAAAAAAAAAAACTTCTCTGAAAAATTGACAAAATTGTAAATAACTTGACTAAAATGAGACAATAAATTAGAATTTTTTTCTTCAAGAATTTGAATTTTTCTCCAAAAAATTAAGAAATTTTTATTATTTACTCAATGCAGATTTCTAAAAAATTGAGATATTTTCTTTTCTATGTATGTATGAAAATTCAGAAATTCTTTTATTCAAAAATTGAAGAATTTCGTGTTTTTACTACAAAAAAGTTGAATGAATATTATTTAAAAAAAGTTAAACTCAAAAGTAATTTTTTTTTCTCACAAAATTGAAGTTTTTTCTTTAAAAACTTGAATGATATTTTCTTTTTCATGCGGATTTCACTCCTTAAAAATTCACTTAGAATTTTATTTTTTCAAAATAAAAAATTAATAAATCATCAAATTAATATTTTCAGTCCAAAAAAGTTGAACAAAAATTTTTTTTATCTCCAATGAGTAGGTAAGTAATATTTTTTACTCCAATTTAAGTAACGTTTTCTCCAAATACCTAACTTTTATCTTTTTCTTTTTTGGCGGGGGGGGGGGGGAGGGCTGGGGGTAATTTCAAGATTATTACACCGATTTGAATAATTTAAAAAATAGAAAAAATAAGAACAATGAAAGAAAACAAATGAGAAAAAAATTGGATTCTCTTCTTCGAAAAATTTAGATTTAGTTTTCGAAAAAAATGGGAAAAAATTCAAGTATAGGTAGGTATAATCAGACAAAAATTAGGAATTTTTTTCTTCAAAATATTAAGAATTTTTTAATTTATTTTTAATGCAAACTTCCAAAAATATATCGTACCTATTATGTTGTATTCCAGGAAAATTCAGTCTTTATCCAAAAATTTGAAATTTATTTTCACTCCAAAAAAGTTGAGCAGAAAAATTACATTATTATCAAAAATTGATGGCTTTTTTTACAGAAATTCAAATAGTAGGTATTTTGTACTACAAAAAATTGAAAAAATAGTTCCCAAAAAAAAACAAAAAAAAAACAATTAGTTTTAAAAAAACGAGAAAAACTGTGTTTTTTTTTCTTAAAAAAATTCAGGTAAACAAGTTGATTGATTTTTTATCTGCTTTTTTACTTTAAAAAATGAATTTTTTGTACGTGCAGACTTTAAAATATCTGAGATATTTTTTATTCCATAAAAATTAGTAATTTTTGTTTTTATTAAAAATTTGAAAAATATAAATTTGTTCCAAAAAAGTTGAGTGCTTAGTGTTGAAAAATCAGATTTTCATATCTGAAAATTTAAAATTACTACCCTACTGCGCAATAAAATTAAATTTAAATATTTCTTTTATCCTTAAAAATTTGAGAAATATTTTGTTCCCACTCCAAATAAATTGAAAAAATCAAATTTTTAGGCTGATTGTTATTATTTTATTTTTTTTTTTTGAAAAAAAAAGAGGTAAAAATTTTGAAGGATTTCTCTCTCAAATAATCAAAACATTAGTTTTCTCAATAAAATTGAGTATCAAAACCAGTTTATCGATTTCGCACGAGATCTCGAGAAAATGTACGACTCCCACTAAATTTTTATTGTCATGTCATCAGTTCAATTTTAATACCTGATTTTCTCAAAATAAAATATCAGCTAAAAATTGAATTTATTATTTATTCCATTTATTTAAGTACTTGATTGAATTATTGATTTTTGAAAAATATGCATTTAATTACCCATAATTTTATACTTACTTTTTTTATATTTTGATAACATTTTACCTCTTTTAATACTTCATTTTCTATACTTTTCAGTTTCAATATCTAAGTGATAAAAATGCGAGGAATTTATTGTTCGACCGAAAATGTCCATTGGTGCATAGAACATGATTGAAGTTATTCCAACAAAGCAATTGAGGACGTTTCTCTGGTACCTAGATTCGATCACATGAAACAAACAAACGAAGAAATTCCACTACCTAATGGTTTTGAACAGAAGCCGAGCTTTATAAGGTGAGTACAAAATATTTAGAAAATCATCCCTTGCATCATTTTAGTAAAAATGTGTTTGCTTTTTCACTCGTAACTTTTTTTTCAAATTTTTGAATAATCTTATGAAAATTGTCTTTAAAATGGAGACACGAGTTTGGTATGTCTATACGTCTAGATACGATTCGAGTGGCAAAAGACGCCATTAATAAATCTCTTCCAGTCGATTTGCGCGATTGTTGAACAAATAAACGCGACATCAAGTACACGCGAATTAAAATCGCTTTTTATTGAATTTAACGTAACGAAAACGACATAGAGGAGCAGTTCGGACTCCCCTCTTTAATGGGATGGCGATGGCGCTGGCGAAGCTCTCTAATGGAGAAGCTTTTTCCAGTTTCCATTTTTCAAGTACCGTTATACGTGGTGTGACGTCTCGCTACGTATATTTGGTGCGTGTGTATTAAACGTTCTAGCTGTCAAGTTTTTGATTTGTCTACGCTGCATGCCCCTGCCTTATAGTACATTTCCCCCGTTTTAATGATATTTTCTGTTGCGTTGCTCGTGACGAAAGTATAGTCTGGTATTTCTTTCGACACGTGTCTCTCCACATCGTGTTTCTATATTCCAGTTTGGATACGTCGAGGTTGCGAGAGTGCCGCGTGTTTTCGTATTAATTTCGAAGCCGAATTGAAAAACAAAAATTGATTTAGTAAATTCGACCATAAAACGGTTGAAAAATACGTGATTTCGGTCGATGATACCGATCTCCTAATGGAACCAGTTCGGCATTCTTGAAAGCTCCCAATCGAAAAACCAGCACTCTTGTAAATGTATCCGACTATCCGAAACATTTTACGAAATAGTTCTGTTTTTAGCTAAAATACGCCAAATAAAAACTACCTCGTAGTTCGAGCTATCTTCAACAGGTGTCGCTACAGGTACTCGAGCTTGTGTCGAAATTACTCCGCGAGTTTCTCGCTATTACGAGAGACTCGCTAACACGCTAATTCGTGTTTTATTCGACGATAGAATTTCTAATGAATGTTGATAATGACATTTTTTTATTTGCGCTTATGAATAAAATAAAATTAACATATGAACGCTATTTCCCGCTCTTTCCCCTCGCTCTGATATGTTTTATTTTTTTACTTTTTTTTCATCTGCGGAATCGTTTATTCGACGAGTACGAAATTAATTGAGGTTATGATCTTTTTGTTGTATAAAAAAGGAATCGAATAATGCCCTTGTTTTCGGGTCTCTAGAGTTGGTAAAAAAAAATGCTTATTTTGTTTGTACCCTGAAAAAAATGGATTGTAATAATTATTCTGGGTAAAACACAGTAATTTTAGGACACGTCACCAATTTTAGAATCATCACGGTGAAAAATAGAAAAGATTCTGTTGAAGTAATCATTTCTGGAATTCCTGAATGATTACGGAGTTCAACTGAATCTTTTCTGTTTTTCACCGGAATGATTCTAAAATTGGTGACGTGTCCTAAAATTGCTGTGTTTTAGCCAGAATCATTACGGTTTTTGAAACTCCATTTTTTTCAGTGTAGCAAGAAATGCTTACTTCTTGGAGTAAAAATGATAATCTTTTGAGAGAAAGAAAAATGACGATTTTTTGAGAGTGAAAAAATGCTCATTTTTCTTGGGGGTAAAAAATACTCTATTTTTTGAGAGGAAAAAATGCTTAATTTTTTGAAAGCAAAAAACTTCTCAATATTTTTGGAATAAAAAATGGTCATTTTTTGTTGCAGCAGAAAATGCATACTCTTTTGCGGGTAAAAAATTCTGAATTTTTTGGAGTAAGAAATGTTCAATTTATTGTACCTAATAAAAAATTCTGAATTTTCTTAGATTAAAAAAATGTTTTTTTTTTTTTTTTTGGAAGTAGGTTCCTAAAAAAATACTCAATTTTTTGGAATTGAAAAATTATATTATCATTATTTTTTTTTTTTTTGAAAATAGATTAATGCTTAATCTTTTGAATTGAGAAAATGCTCAATTTAATTTTTTGGTGTAAGAAATGTTCAATTTTTTCGAAACAAAAAGTTTTGAATTTTCTTTAGGTAAAAAATTCCTAAATTTTTTGGGAGTAAAAATAGCTAATTTTGGGAGTAAAAAAATACTTACCTACTGATTTTTTGGGTATAAAATGATTATTCTTTTGAAACAACAAATACTCAATTTTTTTAAAGTGAAAAATTCCCAGTTTTTTGGAACAAAATATTCTGAATTTTCTTGGAGTAAAAATTTTTTTCCTAGTTTTTTTGAGAGTAAAAAAATACGAAATTTTTCCCGATTTTAAAAGAAAATGACCATTCTTTTTGTAATTAAAAAATGCTACCTATTATTAAAAACAAAAAAAAATAGAATTTTGATTGATATTTTGGAGTTTAAAAATATGTACCGATACCTACCTACTCATTTTTTCGAGTGAAAAATTAAGAATTTTTTACTTCAAAAAAAAAAAAAATTGAGCATTTTTTGCTCTAAGAGATTAAGTATTTTGAACTCCAAAACAATAGCATTTTTTCATGCACTCCCAAAAATTGGTATTTTTTACTCCCCAATATTAATACCTAGGCATTTTTAACTCTCCAAAAAATTAGTATTTTTAACATCCCAAAAATTAGCATTTTTTAATCCCCAAAACATTAGTATATATGTTTTACTCCCTAAAAATTGGTATTTTTAACCCCAAAAAATTAGTAGGTATTTTTTACTCGCGAAATATTGAACATTTTTTACCGCCAAAAAAATTCACAAATTTTACCCCCAAAAAATTCACAATTTTTTACGCCAAAAAATACCAACTTTTGGGAGTGAAGAAATACTAATTTTTTGGAGTAAACAAATGCTTATTAATCGTTTAGTGCAAAAAATGATCAATTTTTTTGAAGTGAAAAATTCTCAATTTTTAGCAATGCTCCCTTTTTTCAAGCGAAAAATTCTCAACTTTTTTTAGAAATGATCAATTTTTTTTTTTTTCGTAAAAAATTCTGAATTTTCTTGAGGTGAAAAATGTTCAACTTTTTCGCGAGTAAAAAATGTTAATTTTTTAAGGAGATGGTAAAAAATATTACTTACTTTTGGGAGTAAAATACTAATGTTTTGGGGAGTAAAAATTCTAATTTTATGGAGTAAAAAATACCTACTAATTTTTTGGAGGGTAAAAAATAGTAATTTTTGAGAGAAGAAAAACCACTTTTTGTTAGTAAAAAAATACTAATTTTTTGGAGTAGAAAAGTACTAATTTTAGGAGTAGAAAAATACCAATTTTTTGGATTAGAAAATTCATAATCTCTTGGAGAAAAAATTCTCAATTTTTGAAGTGAAAAATTCTCAATTTTTTTGTAGTGAAAAATTTTCAATTTTTTAGGAATGTTGAATTTATTGAAGCAAAAGAAAAATCTCAATAATTTCGGAATAAAATAGGTAGATAAATGTCCAATTTATTTTATATTTTATATACCTACTTTTCGAAGAAAGTATGCTCATTATTTTTAGGGTAAGAGAATGCTCATTTTTTTAGAAATTAATTGCTCATTTTTTTTTTTTTTTTTGAATAAAAAATTCTGAATTGTCTTGTAGTCAAAAAATGCTTATAGGTATATTTTTCAGAACAAAAAAAAAAAAAAAAAACAGATTTGTCCTATATTAAAAATTCTAATTTTTTGAGAAATGACCACCCTACCAACTCATTTTTTTGAGAATAGGTATAGTTTTTTTTGTATTAAAAATTGGAAATTTTTTAGCTTGTCACTCGTTTGTTAAAAATCGATCTGCACTCCTGAAAATTCGAAGATGCTAACCCTGCTTCTATGTAACTTCAAAATGTTTTTCTTAAGAGTGATGTTCTCTAATATTTGTTAAATTGAAGCACCGTACACATCTCTTAAAGATTAGTTTTCAAACAGGACTTTAACAGATTCGCAAAAAAAAAAAAAAAAAAAAAAAAAAAATAGATAACAAACTAAAAGCATGAAATAAAACATTGAAAACCACCTGCTGAAATGATTCTTCAAATCCTATACATTGTAATGTAATGAATTGAAAACTTGTATGTACCTACGTCATACTTCTTATAAATCAGTGATTTTTTCGTAATAAAATTATATGACCATGCAAAATTTTCATAAAATTAAGAAATAGACGACCGCGCTGCTGAAACCTGATAAACCGGAAATTAGTTAATTATTTTTTTAAAAGTTTACGACTTGGGTAGAAATTCGATAACTACTCGTAATTACATATTTCTAATTTCATTTTAATAATTGTGTGTTTTGAAAAAAAAAAATTGCTCATCTTCGCAGTATTTTCACTACTTCGAAGGTAGGCAAAAACTATATTTTATACCTTGGTTTCTCCGAAACGAATAAGAAATACATTCTAATACCTATGCAATTTCACGCTAGCTTCTGGTACCATTGACCTCTCCGCAGCAAAGGAAAAGCAAAAACCTAAATTCGCACTAATCCCGAAATCATTTCTATCGTCACGGTTCCATCACACAATTCCAAATAAACAATTGGATGGCAAGGTCGTTGAAACCTATACCAAGAGGTATATTCGCAAAACTTAAATCCACAGGGTGCCCAAAACAAAACATACACAATGAATAACAAAACAATTAGTGCAAATTACCTCAAATTTATACCTTCAAATCGCATTGCAATTATCCACTTACTATTATACTCGAATACGTTTTCGTGGGTATTTTACTCATTTTCCGCATCAAGGACGTTCGTCGTACCTTCACAAAAATGTGCTCCACGATTTCATCAAAACATTTGAAAAATCCGATGTAAAAATCTGCCCCTTCTATCCACATCGTCGGTTTAATTACTCGCGTATACAAATTATACGACTTGTACGTGTGCCTGTGCTGTCGGTTGACGCGGGGCCATTTCGTTGTTACGATGCTATAAACATCAAGTTCGAGCCGTTTTATAGCTTATTAACGATTGTTTACATAATTCTAACGACTTTTGAATGTAATTTTACGCATTTATGAATTATTCGGCGTTTTATAGTATAACAAGCGTGTGTCTAAAGGCCTAATAGGCTTCATGTTGAAGTAGGCTTCGTACTCGTGTTTGGGTAATTGGTGGTCGTGGTAGGTTAGTTAAAGTGTTGCTGATGATTTTAAAGGTGCAATTTCGTGTTTCACTTTTATCTACAGATGATCTCTTGGTGTTTTATGGATGATTTTATTGTATTAAAAAATACACAAGTGTGTTCACGGCTTCACGCGTATATCTAGGCGTATAATAGCATATACCTACTTAAGTTACGATAAAGTTTTCGTCATAACTGATTTCTATGAGTGGTACTTTTTTATATCGTTTTGTTAATTTGAATCTCAATGACGATGGATTAATGGGTTTGATTGCTATATAGAATAAGAATATGCGCATTAATAGAACATCTGTGGAGTTGTGCTGTATGGTGGACGAGTAGGTACCCTCTTGAGAATAAAATTTCTATACGTTAATGCTTAAGAAAGACTCACATATGATGAAAATGTTACACAAGGAGTACGTTTTGAGGTTCGAGAATGAGAATAAAAAGGTTTCTCGTGCTGAAAGCAATGCACTTGAACGATTTTTTGATATGTGTATGTTCTTGGTTTAAAGGGGATGAAAATTTCCCGGTAAACACACTGTATGCGAATCGCGTACTAATAGAGCGCTAAATTCGCATTTATCTTATACGAATAGCATGCAAAAATAGCGTACTATTAGCATATCAAAAATGTCCGATTTTTTAGCGGCTAATTTCGAACGCTAATAGTACGCGAAATTAGCAGCGAATGTAGCGTTCTATTCGCTGTTAATTCGCTTGCGATTAGCGTTCGGAATTCGCCTCTAAAAAGTAGGCAAATGATTTTTGACGATTTCCACTCAGCAGTAAATTAATTATTCGAAATTATATCATATTTGTGATCGCAGATCTGTGGAAAATGAAATTATGCCGAATCGTAAAGTTTTTGGAGTACCTATCAGTGGCATTTGATAAAGTAATTTTTAGAAAAATCAAAATTACTACCAAAATTTCAATCTACAACTTTTGTTTGAAAAATTTCTCAATTTGAGCCCCCCCCCCCCTCCAATTATGCCCAATACTACGTAGATAGATTGATAGATAGATAGATAGATTAGATAGGTATAAAAACGTATATTTATTACTCTGAATTGTGAGAGGAAAGAAGGGCTGTCCCGCAGTCCCAAATGAAAATTTTTTCAAACAAAAGTTGTAGATTGAAATCTTAGAAATAATTTCGATTATTACAAAAATTTCGATTTGACTCTTCCTTTCCTTACAATTTCGCATAATACTGCGTTCAAATTGGAGAAGGAAGAGGAACAATTGAAAAATTTTATAGCACTGATAAGACGTCTAAAATTTTTACGATTTGATAAAATTTAATTTCACACAGATTCACGCGATCACAAATAAGATATAAATTCAAAATAATTAACTTACTGTGAGTGGAAATCGTCCAAGAAATTCTGCCTTCGTCTCCATTCTTATCACTTTGAAATCAAATCATTGGCGTTTTTACTTAAAAAGAAAAAAAAAACATCAAACAAAACACAAAATTCCCCAACAAAATCAAAAAACCCAGAAAAACCTTTATTTTATTGTTTAAATGTCACTGCAATACATTCAAGTACACGTTCATGTTTGAAACTGACTTCTCTCATTTGTAAAACGTATTGAAAGAAGTTGCAGTGAAAATCGCATGCTATTCGCTAGCGAATATTGCGCTAATATCGTAAGAAATATCTGCACGTTTTCCACTGCGATTTTAGCATACGATTCGTATGCGAATATTGTGCTAGTATCGTAAGAAATATTTGCACGTTTTCCACTGCGATTGTAGCATACGATTCTTATGCGAATATCGCGCTAATATCGTACGAACTTTTTGCCTGTTTTCAATGTAATTTCAGGCATGCGATACGCAAGCGAATATCGCGCTAATATCCCACAAAACATCTACAGGTTTTTAAATACGATTTTAGCATGATATTCGCTCACGAATAGTATACGAATTTATCTGAGAAAATTTTCTTCGATTTTTGCTTTGATTTCGCATTCTATTCGTATGCGAATAGACCGCGATTTTCGTCTCTGTGATTTTAGCATACGAATAGCAGGCGGTGTGTTTACCGGGTTTCCTCTTTTTTTTACTTCAATGTTTCAGAAATAAAAATTCTTTTTCAATTTTCATTTGGCCAGTTTTTATTCATTTTTGTGATTTGTTTGAATTTAATTTCTGAAATGAATTTAGGATTTTGCTCTGCTAATTCAAACTTTTGTTTTGTTGAGTAGGGTTTGTTTTAATGTGCAGATTTGTTCATCTCTCTCTCTCTCTCTGTCAAAAAAAATAAAAAATAAAAAAAAGGTAAATGAATAAAAATAGTAGGTACTTTGCTCAAAAAATTTGAGTTTTATTAAAAAAAAAAAAATATTTCAAATCAATTTTTTATTAACGAAAAATCCATCTTTGGTAGGAATCCCTTAAAACAGGGATTATCAACATAACTAATTTTCGAATTTCGTTATTAGAAACGATTTTTTTGGAAATTTTCTCCAAATAATTTTTTCCACTTTTGTTCTTAAAAAATGTGTATATTTTTTCACAAAAAGTGTTTGAAAATTTACAAAATTCATAAACTATTTTTTGAAAATTTTGTTGAAAAAGAAACAATTTTTCTGATTTTTTTTTTCAAAAGAATCAATATTTTTTCTTGGAATTTCATTTCAAAATACACATAAGTAAGTATTTTTCATCTTAAATTTCATTGAAGATATTTTTTTTTTCAAATTCTGCAGTTCAAAAGCTTTTATGGAGGGGAGGGGAGGGGAGGGGAGTGGGCTTCAATTACCACGGTTGTTACCTAGCTCCCTTGCAGATAGTATTTTAAAAGTGTCAATTTTTGACACCGATTTTATTCCATTTTTTTTTAAACTACTATCCCCAAGGAATACTTTTTTTTTGAAATTTTGTTAGAAAAGAAAACTTTATTGATAAACTTTTATTTCCAACTTGAAAAAATAAGAATTTGTTTTCAACATTGCCAGTGGCCTCGCGAGCCTGATTTTTACTATTGGTTTCAGTCTTGAAATATAAAATTTTGAAATAGGTTTATCGAGGTTAACTCATTAATGATGGTATGGATTTGGTTCAAATTTTCAAGGAATGTAGAGTTCATGAAGGCGGAGGGCCAATGAGATTTGTGTGTGAATCTAATGGCGGTAAACATTTTTTCAGCACAGCAGGTGGTAAAAAATCAGAAATCACGTCTCAGGCTCAGGGCAATAAATTCAAATTTTCAAAATCAAACAATGGTTCGTGTCTAGTTCTTATCTTATCTTTGCTTAGGGCAATAAATTTTAAATGTTCAAAATCGAACAATGATTCCGACTTGTGGTCTGCAGTCTTATCTTATTTTGGGGCAATAAATTTTAAATGTTCAAAATCGAACAATGGGTCGATCTAGTTTTCAGTTTGAGTGAATGGGGAGGTGGTGTGACTATGCGATGTTGGTGGGGGGCATGGCAAATTGAAATACCAAAGTAAGTATGCTTATGTTAGGTTAGGCTACTTACTGATAACTTCTCATAAAAGTTATTTCAGTAATACTACTCAGTAATTTTAGAATTCAAGCTACGCACACTGTTAGAGCTGCGCTTGCGCAGGTGTCTAGGTTTTGGGGGGGGGGGTGTGAAAGTTATGATTTTGCCCAACGAATTCTATGATTTTGCCGAATGCCAAATGTTAAATTTGAGAAGGGGAAGGGGAGGGGGTTAATATTTTTGAAGGTACCATTTAAAAAAAAAAACACAAAAAACACGATCTATATAATACCACACAGCAAATACCTATCCATACTTTTGTTTTGATAAAGAAAGCGGAAAGAAAATGTTGCCCGAGCGAAGCGAGGGAGGGCCAAAAATTCATGTTTGGACATATTTCAAGTCGATATTTGTCATAAACAGAAATTTTCGTGAAGTTGAGAAAATTTCATTTTTTTCAACTATCAGGTATGAGAGATTGTGAGAACAATTTATTTTCCGAAGTCAAAAGTGTAATTTTATGTATGTGAGCAAAAAAATGAAATTTTCTCAACTTTACGAAAATTTCTGTTTATGACAAATATCGACTTGAAACATGTCCAAACTTGAATTTTAGGCCCTCCAGCCACCTCGAGGGACACTGGTGGTTCCCAAAATAGCGTCACTAGGTTAATTCAAATTAAAATTTAAAAAAATAGAAAAAAATCAACGAATTTCAGCCAAATTTGGGTTGATGGTGTATAACTACGTTTTTAGTGTTGTGCTACGACGACAATTTTTTTCGATCAAAAATGACTGTTTTTGGCGCGAAAAATGATGAAAAAAATCAGTTTTTTGCATTTTTGAAGGTCTTTCACCTATATAAAAAATTCTAAAAAAAATATATGTTGTACATCCAGACTAGATGTACAACATATATTTTTTCCATTATTGCCCCTCTGAAGAAACTTGTCGAAATGGCCGTTAGAAAACTTAAAACGCGCATTTCACGATGAAGATAGGTTCGAAAAATTTTGAAAAAATTTCCATGAGTGTCTCTTGATGATACCTAACATCTACCCGAGTTTGAAAAAATTCGGTTGAAAACTGTCAAAATCAAAAATCATAATCGAAAAATCACATTTTTCGCCCTAGGAGGGGGTGGGGGTGAGGTAGCGACCTAAAAATTTGGTCACGGTGGTTTTAGACCATAAGAATGAACTTCCACTAGTTGGTTTCAAAATTCGCTCTGGGGGCCAAATCACCCTATCTTACCCGGATATACCCTTTTTCTAAGAAGATTTATTTCAGTTTTCATTAGGTATAATTTTTTTCAATTTTGTTCGATTTTTTTTTGAATTTTTTCTTAAAAATTTATTTTTTTGGGAGCAAAGTTTTCAAAATTTGTATAAAAATAGAGGTTTTGCCAATTTTAACGAAAACGGGCATTTTCATTGAAAACAAGAAAATTGAACAAATGAACAAACAACTTCAAGGCCATTCTCTGGCTTGCCTCGTCTTTATGGTGAAAATTGAAGTTTAGCAAATTTTGATGAAATTAAGTAACTAGGTAACTATAGCATTTTTTTCCCATTTAGTCCACAGAATATAACTTTTAAACTTAATTTATTTGGAGTTTTATTCTAAGGCCATGTTTATTCGTCTTGTTGAAAATTAATTTTTTGCAAGTTTGCTCTGAATTCATCTCTTTCCAATCTTGTTCATTTTTTTTTTCAAAAGTAGATTCTTCAAGATTTTTATACTTGATAAATTTTAAAACATTTTTATTGGAAAACATTTTTTTCAATGTTGAATAAAAACTATTTTTTTACCTACCGAATTGTTGGGGAAAAAATTCGAAAAGCCACTTACTTCATTTTGAAAGTTTGAAATTTTATTTCAAAGCTATTTTTTACAATTTCATTGAAGATGAATTTTTTTTGAAATCTGTTCAAGTTTTCAATTTATTGAAAAAAAAATTTTTCACAAATTTTGTCTGAAAGTTTCTGCTTGAAATTCTTATTTGAAGTTTAATATAAATATTACTTTATAAAAAATGGCAATTTCCTCGAAGAATTCCATCACGTCAGTACCCACCTACGTTTGAATAGCAAAATAAATTTACAAGAACATAGGCCTACAAAGTTTTGTTTACATCTCACTAAAATACTTACATAGAGCTAAAACTTATCACAACACCAAATGCTCATACTACTGATACTCTTCAGCAATTCTAATGGAAAATTTCAAACGTACGATCCCGAGAAACATTTTGTTCTAGAGATTATTTTGGTATGCAGTAAGATGTACTTACGTGTAGTACAAATCGTGCTCACATTGTAGGTGCTAGGTATATTTTAGTCAAAATTTACCTAGAAACTTTCCAAGGGTGTGTTCTCTGCAGACTGTCGAGTGCCATAGAAGCGCTATTTCAAAACCTTCAGGGAGCTATGTGCGGAGAGGTGAATTGCGGCAGGCCAATAAAACCAGAGTATTACAGCCGATAAAATGTTTAAAAAACCATAAAGCAAGAGTAGACTGCGCGTCAACGTCAAAATAACCCATCGACCAAGTTTTTACACGAACGTGAAAACAGCCAAGTCGTAAAATTTACGTCGTCTACTGTGTGTACGATTGTCGGAATAAAAACATAGTAGGATTAAACAGCACTGCTGTAGTGCTATAATAGACATGAGGAGAAGCTAGAAAGGGGAGAAAAATAAAGGACTACCTATAGTAAAATATCCAAGGAGCACAGCCTTTCCATAGATACTTAAGCACCTACTATAAGAGTATCCAGTATCCACTCGAGTATATACATATAGGTAATTTGGATTATCGCTGGGCAAAAAGAGCAAAGAGCGGTCACATAATAGTTATGAAGAAAAAAATTACTACTCTAAATAAATTTTTGTGGTCTCACAGAGCTTCCTTCCTTTGAATTTTTTTTTTTTTTTTGGTAATGTCAAAAAAAAAAAAATTGAAAATTTTGAGAAAAAGGAAAAATGAACAAAATGGTCACTACATAGGCATTTTTACCCAACGAGACTGTTTTTGATGATTTTTTATTTTTACCTACTTACCCCCTTTTCTGAGGGAACATATAAAATGCTTCTTTTTCGTGTTTTTTGAAAGAAAAAAAAATATTAAAAATCAGCAAGAAAGAGAAAAAAAAATTGCACTAAAATTGTCTAAACAGTTACCTAACTATAGTACACTTGCCTAAAAAGGCCATTTCCGGCTATTTTTCAGCTTTATCTCAAATTTTTAGGGGCTTCTATTTTTGTAAAGTTGAAAATTCGCCAAAAATACTATTTTTGGTAGACAAATTGTAGATTAAGACTATTTTACCTAATCCAATTTTTTTATTTTTTTATTTTAGCTGAAATTAATTTTTTTCAAAAAATGTAAAATAAAGGTAGGTATTTTTATACCCTCTTAGAAAAGAGACTAAATATGAAAAATCACCTAAAATGGTCTTGTTGGGTAATTTTTTTTTTTTAGAATTTTTAATTTTGATTTTTTTGATATTTTTTAATTTTTTTTAAAAAGGGGCTCTGCGAGACCACAAAAATTCAGTTGGAGTAAAGTAAAAAATTAGTAGGTAATTTTTTTATTCATAGGTATATGCAACCAATTGACGGAGTTCCCGAAAGAGTATTTTGAGTCCGGTGGCGCAGAGCCCTTTTTTTTGAGAAAACAAAAAAAAAAAAAATTTGAAACTGAAATTTTTTCAAATTTTCTTAATCAAAATGGTCACTAAATTAGGTGCTTTTACCCAACAAGACCATTTTGGATAATTTTTCATCTTTACCTTAATACCTACCCTTGTTTTTGGGGGGTCATTAAAAAAAACTTTTTTTTTTACGTTTATTGAAAAAAAATTAAAAATCAGCTATAAAATGAAAAAAAAAGTAGCTGGGGTAGAGATGAAAAATCACCCAAAATGGTCTTGTTGGGTATTGGGTAAAAGTACCTACCTATTTATTGACCATTTTGTTAAAAAAAATTGAAAAAAATTCAATTCCAATTTTTTGCATTTTCTTTCGGTTCCTCAATAAAAAGGGGCTCTGCATCACCACTCAAAATATTTTTTTTGAAGAAAATTTTTTAGGCAGTTGATTTTACACCAGAAGAATCATTTTTAGAGGAACCCTTGACATTTCGAAAAAAATGAAATCATGAACCAACCTAATACGCATAATACGTAGATAGTCCTAATTTTGGACATTTAAAAAAAATTAGAGACCCCCACCCCCTCCTATCAACTGGTTACATATGTTGAGAGAAAATTTTCCAATTTTTTTTTTCAACCAAATTTTTGTGGTTTTGCGAAGCACCCCTCCCTCCATCCTTTGAGAAAGTAAAAAAAATCGAAAAAATTGAAATTTTTAATTTTTAAAAAAAATAGGAAGTGGTCATTACTGAGGTATTTTTATACCCAACGAGACCACTTTCGGGGGTTTTTCATTTTTCCCCGCTTTTTATGAAAAATACCCTTTTTTTTACGTTTTTTTAAGAAAAAAAATTACAAATCAGCTAAAATTAGGTGGGAAAAATTTTGGTTTAAAATCGTCTTTACGTAAGGTACACCTTATTTACTCAAAAAGACCATTTTCGGAAAATTTTCAACTTTACCGCATTTTCTGTAGGGACTTCGATTTTTGTGGAAAGATAGTAAAAAGTGGTCTCGTTTTTGGTAAGTGTACCAACATAGTAACAATTTCCTTAATTTTTTATTTCAAGTTTGAAATTTCAATTTTTTGAATTTTTCATTTTTTCAAGGGAGGGGGGTGCTTTGCGAGAATACAAAAATTCAATTATATGTAGAAAAAAAACAATAAATAGGTAATTATTTTCTCCATATACGTATATGTAACCACTAGTGGGGTCTCTAAAAAATTTCCAAAATTAAGTACCACCTTAGTACAAAATGGCTAAAAAAAAGTAAATAGTCCAATCAACGACGTCGATATCATCTAAAATAATCTCAAAGGACACCACATGAGCAGCCAAAAAAAACCTCAAACCACGAGAAAGGATGAAAAAATAGAATGAGATCTGTTTTTAATATTAACTTGTCAGAGTTAATGGGCATTTCGGACAGATAGCGCGTCGATTATGCGTTTTTAACGTCGCCCAATTACCTCTGGCGGGGGCTACCGGTACCGCGCTCCGGCCCCAGCCCCAGCGCGGAATCCCGGAAGGGAAAAACATAAAAGAGAAACGAATAACAATAAACACAAAAGAGAAATACCGACAAGAGCGTTCGGCTCGCGCTACTCGAGCCTCACACAAGCGCACCATTTACACAGCGAGACAGGCGCACACATCGGAATGGCCGTGACGAATCGCCACCTCATTGGTTGCTCGTCCCCGGTAATTCGTCTTACCCCTCCGCCAGCCACAATGGCAAGCCAGATTCTTCACCTCTGCGTTCGAATTCCTTTTTAATAGCCGCCGCCGCCGCCTCCTGCTCCCCTTTCGGCGCGGCGTGGCTTAACCCGTTTCATAGAGAGCGAAAAGACGATGGAAAAAGGAAATGCGAGAGGATAATCGTAAAACGTGAAGTGTAAACTACGATAGTTCGCTGTACCCCGGCACTTGGCAGTCACATGGTTTTAGTGCTATGCTTTAAAGCTTTTCAGTACTGATTGGGTTTCAGTCGTTAATGCAGTACACTTCTCTAGACTATACAGTGTGTTTACGTTCTGTCGCGCGCGAGCCAGCTATAAAATAACTTTTACGATCTCATTATATTATTATTGTTACGATTAAGTTTTTACGACGACGAGTTGTTGGGAAGTATCCTCGATCGCACGCGTATTTTTACCACCGATTCGAGTGCCTAATAATTTTTTTATGATTTTTTTTTTCACACTTACATTGATCGTACAACAGATTTGCAATTTTTTTGCACAAGTGTAAACGCAGAAATTTGCCATTTTACGATTCGATAATTTTACTGGCTTGTTTTACGATCGTGGGAAAATCGTAAAAAAATTTTCGGTGCAATTTTTGATCCTACGATGACGAACCCAGAGACGAAATTCGTAACGTAAGTGGACCACTTGATCATAGATAATTTGTGTGTGTTTTTTTTTCTCGAGTAAAAAAATCGACAATTTTTTTCGCGTTGTGCGAATTAATTTTTTTCTCAATTTTTTTAATCTCTGGATTACCTGTAATTTTCAAACGTAAAATATGAATTCGTATTTCGAACAAAGTGGTTTCTACGGTGGCCACCACCATCACCAATCACCCAGTGCTACAGCCCACCATCATCACGAGCAGAACTCAGTAGCAGCCTACAGATTCCCACTGGGTCTTGGCATGTCACCTTATGCATCCTCTCAACACCACCATCATTCCTTGCACCAAAGCAGACCTCCTCAGGATAGCCCCTACGATGCCTCAGTAGCAGCTGCAGCAGCTTGCAAACTCTATGGAAACAACGACAGTCAGCAATCGGCTAATTACAGCTCGTCAGCCAAGTCCGAATGTAGCAAGGATACCAGCCACCAGAATGGATACGCGGCTGTAGTAGCCGCAGCCAAGGATGTATGGCAATCGGCGCAGACGGCCGGGGGTGTAAATTCTAATCCTTTAATCGGACCTGTACGTCCTTCGGCGTGTACTCCGGATTCCAGAGTATCGGCTTATGGTAATACTAGTCTCGGCTTGGTCGGCGGTGATCCGACCACCAGCCCTGGAGCGTCCGCAGGATCTGCCAGAAATTCTTCCGTCACGTCGTCTTTAACCGGTTCCTGGAATTCGTGTACGCTAAATTCCGCTTCCTCGCAACCGTCGGTCGCCACGCAGCTGCATCAGCAGAGTGCCAATCATACTTTTTATCCTTGGATGGCCATTGCAGGTGAGTGATCGATGATTATTTGTTTGGCACGCTTTGTGCACGAATGAGGGATGAGACTGAAGGGTTGGGATTGGATGGGAAATTGTCCAAAAAAATTCCTAAGGGTCTGGAAATGATGAGGAGTTGTCTGTGGTACGAAAAATTAACCATGTGTTGATTGAACTCTTTGGGCAAAATCGCCGCATAATTTGCAAAAAAAAAAAATAGAGAATTTGTCTGTGTTACATAAAAAATTAGCCATGTGTTGATCAAATTCTTTGAGCAAAAATCACTTCAAAATTTGCAAATAGAAAATTTAAAAAAAATTAAAGATAGAACTGAAATTAATTTTTTGAGAAAAAAGTTACAAGACGAAAAATTTATTTCCACAAATATTCGTTCTACAAAAAATTTCAATTTTCTAAAAATAGTTATCATATGACTTTGAGGAAAAAATGAAAAAATAGTTATTATGAAAATTATTGAATGTATTCAAACACTTGCCTATTTAATTATCTGGCCATATTTTCAACTTGAAATTTTTCAAAATAAATAGTGCCTATGAATTTCAAAAAAAAAAAAAATTAAAATTCATGTCCAACAAAATTCAAATTGGAAAAAATTTTGAGAAAAAAGTCAAAGATTTTTGCTGGGAAATTTTCACTTGAAAAAATAATTTTTCTCTCAAATAATCCCTGACTTTGGGAAAAAATTGAAAAAAAAATTATCAAAATGGATGGTAATACGTATATCCATGATCTAAGCGTTTATGTATTTCCAACTACGAATTTATAAAAAAAATATACTTACTTAACTACGTTGAAAATTGGAATTAATTTTTTGGAAAAAAAAAATACTTAACAGAAAACATTCATAGGTATTGTATTTTGCTAGATATTAAAAAATTTTAAAAATTTAAAAAAAACAATCACTGAAAAATTACACTTTTTTCAAAATAATACGTATTGACGTTGAAAAAAATTCATAAATATAATACCTACCTAATCATTCAGGCATTTCAGCTAAAAAAAAAAAATAATAAAAATAAAAATTTTAATGTGTAGATATAATTTTTTTTTAATTGAAGTAAAATTAAAGAAACAAATTTTATTAACGATTTTTGGGCAATTCTAAAGCACTTATTTAAAATTTATATTTAAGCAGCATGAATTGAAAAAAAAAGAATTGAAATTAGGCACCTCGGAGAATCGTTCAAAATTTCTAATATTTTTTTATTTGCCAATTCTAATGTGATTTTTTTTTATTTTTTGTATATTTTGAAGTATTAAAAAATTTTAAAAAATCGCCCAAGAAGATAATTAAGACATCCAAAAAATTATAAAAAATATAGTTTCTGAAATACTCATTAGAAGTCTTGACGTGAAAATTTTTTCCAAAAATTTCAATAATTTTTATAATCGTCTAAAATTATATACTAGGTATTATATTATATTCAAAAAAAAATGCTGAAAAAATCTCAAAAACTTATAGTAAGATGTCTAATTTTTTTTAGGAAAATATGAAATAAAAAAAGGAAGTTTCTCAATTCTTCAGTATTACCTATACCTACGTAAAAAATTTGTGTTCTGATACCTACTTTATTTTTTTCAAAAATTCTCAAATTTATGCAAAATTCTTTGTTAAAAAATATATACCTACCTACATCTAAAAAAAACAAAAATTAATGGAAAATAATTATTTTGGTCCAAAATTTATAGGTAAGTATACCTAATATATTTTCTAACAAATTTTCTAGAAAATTATAAAGAAAAAAATCCATTTGAAAAATACCTGACGTTGTTATAAAAATCCATTCTGAAAAAATTGTTCAAAAATTCCTTATTTCGAATTTTTTAAAAGCCTATTAAGTGCAAAATTCACACTTTTGTACAAAAATAGAAAAAAGATATTCATAATTTTGAAATTTAATTTTTTGTCTTGTTTGCTCAGTGCTCACCAGTTATTAATATTTTTTTAAACCCATAAAAATGTAAAAATATACCTTTTTGTGTTGAAAATATTTCGTGCTAGTATTGTTGGGTGATTATAGATATTTACACATAAAGTAATTCTCACAGTTTGAAAATTTTGAACACCAGTGGTTCTCATGATCTTTTTTTTAAAAAAAGAAAATGAGGTTCCATTTTTGTGCAAACAGAAATGCTTTTATACCTACTTGAATTTAATTTCAAAAATGAAGCCTACTTTGAAAAATTATTACGAAGAATAAAAAAATAATGGAAAAGTATACCTACCACTACCAATTCGAAAAAAATGGAACTTGCACGATATTTTCGAATGTAAACAGATCGATAATTCTTTAAAAAATTTAAAATGATCAAAAACGAAAAAAAAATAAAAAATAAAAATTCTTCGTACTTAGATATTTATTCTTTTCAATAAGGAAAATTTTACGTTTTCTAAAATTAAAATTCGACTGAGAGAAAAAAATCAAAAATTCTAGGCACTCATTTCAATAGGTTTTTTTTTTTTAATTTCCTAAACTCTTAATGAAATTAAAAATATGTTTGAGGAAAATTACTTCTAGGTAATTTCTTTGATTAAAAAAAAAAAAAAAAAAAAAAATCTTGAGATTCGAAAAATTGATTTTAATAAGAGAAAATTCTAGGCACATTATTTTCAAAGAAAAAAGTCGCAATGTTGACTAAAAATTAGAAAAATAAAAATTGAAAAAAAAAACTGAAGAAATACCTATACTTATATGAGCAAAGTTACCTATACCCATACCCCTAATTTCTTTGACTGAAAAAAAATCTCTTTAAAATTTTTCAAAATAGGTTTATCAAAAGATGAAAAATATTTCTAGGTAATTTTTTTAATGAAACAAAAATTTTACATATTTTTCTGAAATTGAAAAATTGAAAATGTACGTTCAATAAAAATTACCTATCATTTTTTCGATTAAAAAAATCTAAAATTTGAAAAATTTGACAATAGAAGGAAAAAAGAATAAAAAAAAAAAATTCTAGACACTTTTCCTTCAATGAGAAAAAGTCAACATTCTTTAAAATAGAAAAATGATGAAAAAATAGACTCGAGAAAAAGTACCAATAATTTCTTCTTTTGAAAAAAATCAAACTTATTAAAATTTAGGCAAAAGTAATTAATACTTGATATAGGTAAACGATTTTTTTTAACTACATGATTGATTAATTTCAATTTTTTCATTAACGCATTAAAATGCTCTAAAAATGAATTAAATGATAAATTTAATTTTATGAACTTCTTATAATAACTTCCTTATCTGCCTATAACTATTGCAAAAAAAAAAAGTACCATAATCAAAATTAACGAAGCATTCATTAAATAATAAGTAGGTATTCAAACCCATTCACTGCTCGATTACCCGGCCACTATTCGGTTGCATTAAAGATAACACGGTCGTAAAATACGAATAAAATCTAATCTAATGGTCGTTAACAAGACAAGAATATTGGCCTAGGTATATAGCAATATGGTTCAAACATTTTTCATAAAAATATATGTACTGCGAATTACGTAGATGCAAAAAAAAAGAAAAAAAAGTCGCACAAATCAACCGAGTAAAAAAAATTCATAGAATCGGAAAAAACCAGTTCAATACCCTGATAAATATACAATATCGTAATAATTGAGCTATAAATTAGGCAGCTATGTACAACACGACACGAAACACATTGTAAAGAAAGAGAAAGAAAAAAAAAGAAGAAAAACACCCAGCATCGCACGCCATACCTCTCTCTAAACAAGAAGCATCGTAGAGAGTATATTAAAAAGCAATAATATCAAAAATTACATAATTTCTCAATGAGAGAGCGTATAAAAAGCGTAGTG